>OZ005650.1:223631687-223991687 GCA_963930645.1 Salticus scenicus | reverse complement strand
GGTCTTAAATTTCCTTGGAAATATATTTATATATATATAAACATATATAATATGATCAAGTAAAACCTTTATTAAAACTTATGATAAAATATTAAAATACGGAATGCAGTTATTTATAGAGCTTTTTAATAGCTCAAAAGCGATTTTTCGGTTAATTACTTTAGAAATCGACTTATTGCGATCAATTCATTTATATCACTCTTTCTATGTATACAATAGAAAATTTGTCATAACCATAACTGCCGAAATACTGAACCAATTTAGACCAAAGTTGGATAATGGAATAATCTTAGAAATACTATGGATGAGTTCGTTGGTCAACTTGGTGCGCCGACCTATTTCAAAGTGGAGGACACTTGAAATTTTTTAACTTACATAAAAACGGATTTATGAACCCATTTACGTAAAACCTGAAGTGTACATAACCCATATATAGACTTAACCAGGTTCATTAATCAACTTGGTCCGCCATCTTGTTTAAAATTATCAGCCAACTGAAAAGTACAATTAAATCATTATACTCTTTACACTGGGTTAGAAGGATTTGTTTACCAATGTTTTGCAGAGTAATAATATAAAAGACCATTAAATAATATTTCAAATATTTCTTGTTGAAATAATAAAAAAAAATATATTTGATTTTTTTTTTTTTTTTTTTTTTTTTTTTTTTTAATAATCGAAGTATTATTGCATCTAAATATAATAGATAAAAGATCTTACAAATAATGGTTATTTGTCTGGTAAACCTGATGTTTTTTGTATAAAAATATTTTTGTTCTTTGTAAAACGTACCTTTATGGGCTATATTAGTTTTGATGGATCTATCGGTACTTATAATAATAATCATTAGCTTCAGTTCTTTCTTTTGAACTAAGAATGTAATGATTTATCTGATAATTCCTATTATAGTTATAGTACACTTTTTGATGAGAGACACCAGTTATTTTATTTTTGCTTGCTATTTTATTCTTTATATTTTTACTAAGTTTTAATACGTGTATTATTCTCTTTTTATTACACTTCCTTTGTTCAGAGTTTTAATTTACACATATAATAACGATTCAATTAAAGCACTTTAAAACTTTTTATTTTTTAGCATTATAGTGATAGTTTATTTTAAGAACACAGTGTTATATATTCTCGCCTGATAATAATACCATAAGTGTTGAGGTATGAAACATTTAAATAAAAAAATTATGGATAAATTCCTACATGTATATCGAAGGTTAGTTTCTAGAAATTATTCATATACTAGTGAAATGTGATAAATTATCGCCCAATATGCTGAGTTTGAAATTAGTTCTAGGTTAAGATTAGTTTGAGTATTTTATACTAAGAATGCAATTTGTAACATAAGTAAACTTTGAAAGTACATTAAGTAAGGATTTTCTTGCTTTGACAATGTTATATATATATATATATATATATCCTGTGCTATTTTAACTTCTTAATAAAAGACTAATTATCATTAAAAAAAATTTAAAATTCAACGATGTATGTAAATTATTCTTTATTTCAGAGAGGATTGTCCCATAAACCTGCAGACATTTTAAGTATTCATAAGAATTGAAGGAATTGGTATAATCGAACGTAGTTTGCGAAAAATCATTCTCGTGAAGTCAGATTTTCTTTAATAAAGAAAAAATAATAGTTAAAACTTTCGTCGATAGAGGATGCTGTACGCGAACGAATAGCATATTTCCGTGAAAAACTATATGCATTTGCATGAAAATGTTTATATGCACATAAATCCTATTCTATGTATCACCACAAATTACAGTTTTCAAACGAGTCACAACACCGCTAACTGCAGCTTTAGTCGCCAGTTTTTATCTGAGGAAAAACATCTTCACCAGTAACGCTCTATCAACCAAATCAGCATCGCAGATAAAACTTCATGTATGTGCAAGTAACAGGCAAAATAAGAAATAGGTTGTGCTAATTGTAAAACCGCGCAATGTGTAGGACACTGATTTACACATTTCTCGTTACGCATACGTATAGCTTCATCTATCAACGAAAAAAAAAAACTTTTTTTTTTTCTTTACAAAAAAAAAAAAAAAAAAAAAAAAAAACCCTTTACGAGATTAACTTTTTCGCAAACCGCGTTCAATTCTACAAATTTCTTCAATTTTTATGAATTTTTCAAATGGCTACAGACTTATGGGACGCCCGGTATATATACAATATCCTATATATAGAATATGTATAAGTTTTTGAAGCGTTTTAATAGTTCGTTGAGTTATGCATTAAATATTCACACTAAAAGTTTATAGATTGTGAAACTATATTTATATGAATTCGAGTCATATACATTGCCTGATACAAGGATCGGGAACAAAAGTGTAAATAAATAAAACGAGAAAAACTTTATTGCGGAAATACGAAATAAACATTATATCTCATAAAAAAAAACTTTCTAAAATTTCTATTTAAATTAATTTGAAATATATATTCAAAAAGAACATTCTACTTCTATATTTACATTATTTTTTAATTGTTATTTAACTAGTTTTACAAGTATCACACTTCTTATATTGCAAAATATCTCAGGAAGCCTTTTGTATTTAAGAAAATGTAACTATATTTTGTAATTAAATGTAGGAAATGTTGGATTTTATGAATAGATGATTTAGCAGTAAGTAAAAAAAAAAAAAAAAAATCAAAATATTCCTTTGGTTACCTTACTCACAAAAATTACTCTAGAACAACTTGGATTGAAAATCTTCATTTCATTTCACATTTGTTTAATTCTCACTATCTTTTCTGTGGTTGTAGCAGAGATTTGAATCGTTTAAAAATTAGACTTTCGAAATATATTTTTCTGTTTCTTTCAGTTTCATTTCATTTCATTTTTTGTTTGTTTCGTTGCAAATTGAGATTTTTAGAATATGTTTATATGTTTATTCATTTAGCTTAGTTTAATTTTGTTCTGAAAAAACTTTCCTTTCAGTTTTTTTTAAATATTCATATTAAGTTTTTATGTAATAGTAATAAATTAAATATAGTTATAATATATACTCAAAAGGATAAATATTTACAAAAGACCAATCAATAACAAGTATAACAAAGAGTTGATTATAATATATATATATATATATATATATATATATAACAAAAACTACGGCGTCTTTATCCAATCGACCTATGAATTAGTTCAGTAAAACAATTTATAAACTATTTATAAAAACAAAAAAGAATTTATTGCATAATAAGTATCTCTCTTTCTAAAGTACGAATTATTTAATGAAAATGAAATTAGTTCAATAGAATTTCATACTAGTAAATATTATGTACGTTTTAAGATTTGAACTATTAAAAATAAAATAAAATAAAATGTATTCCTTATGAAAATTGCATGAAAATTGCAATTCATTTATGCATTATCAAAAGGAACTGCAATGAAATTGTTTGCAAAACAAATTTTAAAAAGAAGTTTTTCAAATGAAAAATATGACATATCACAATAATTTTTTGCATTTAGTATTGAATATCGGAAAACAACGTTATAGAACAAAATGTTTTAATACCACATTATATTTGAATTATTTATTATTTTACTAATTTCATTTTTACGTCTGCTTGCTCATATTAATTGTATTGTGATACAGGCATTTGCAACAGTTTAAGACCACCCATAGAAAAATCAGATTTAATGGAAATTCGCAAAAATAACATACATATTTTACATATAAAAGAACGAAATAGACTGTACATGGTTACTTACGGTAATTAAAGTCAGTATTTTGTAGGACATCCTTTGTTTTTAATAACTTGTGCAATCCTCTTAGGCATGCTATAAATAAGAGACTTGCAGTAAGCTTTAGAAATGTCTGTGCACCAGACATGTTTTATTGCTTCAACAAGTGTCGTAGCAGTGGATAGTTGCTTTTCGCCGAATTGGATTCAAATCTGGGTTGTTACCTGGCCAGTCATGCACTTTGATTCTCTGTGCCCTCAGATATTTCTTGACAATCTTCGCCCTGTGACACGGAGCCCTATCATGCATGAAAATTAAACATTTATGAACACGAATGTGATGCTTCAACTTCTCATGTAACAAATTAAGGCGTTCACAGTGGTTTTAGGTGGCACATAATACAGACTAGCAGTACCGGACACAGATATTGCACCACATATCATTTGGCTTGGAGAATGTTCCACAGTTGGAATCGTATATTCCTCATCATATCTTTTTCCCTTTGGGCGGCGAACACTTGTAGTACGTGCAGAAATTGCTCCACACTTTATTCATCCGACAATAAGACCCTACTTCACTGTTGTACCGTCGAATTCTGATATTGTCTGGCGAAAGTCAGTCGTTTCTTTTTCATAAGTCGAGGTTTCATTGCAGGTTTATGGGATGATAAACCAAAATCTTTGGAAAAACGTCTTTAAATAGTACTCAAACTGACGTTGGTGACTTTTGCAGCCAGAGAATGGCGAATCATATTGCAGGAGGTTCTTGGATCTCGTACGACCATCCTTCTTATCACATGGTTATCACGTGCGCTGGTTTTTCTTGGGCGACAGCTTCTATTAAGGTCCCCGAATTTTCCCGAAATTTTAAATTTACTAATAGCTTGATGCACAGCTGTCTTTCTCACTTACCTCAAACCTATTTGACGTTCAGAAAATTCAATTTTATGTAGGGTCAATATTTCTGACCTTTTTGTAACAGTAAGTGAAGGTTTTTTACCCATTACAATAATTACACACAGCACTGTCTACGACAAAATCCAATAAATAACTGGCGATAAACGTGCCGGGCACCTTTATTTATAGCAGTAGAATGCGTGTGATGCAATCAGCAAATGAGATGACGCAATAATCTGCTCAAATGAGGCAATGTGTTAAAATACTGAAAGTCGGCTACTGGTCTTAAATTTTTGCAAATGACTGTAAATTTTGTGACATAATATTACAAATAATGTAGTTATTTATAAAGAATTTAAATTTTTTTTTAACTACGTAGAATTTCAAATATAATTATGTATAAAAAAAGTAATATTTTAGCAAACATAATAGAAAAAAAAAAATGTATTCGGATAGCTTAAGTTTTGCGATTATTATTTTAGATATTACGTCATAGAAATCTACATTCTTTTTATATTAAAAAACTCTGGGCACAATGAAAAAACATTTCTCATAAAACGTCAATATCGATAATGTAATGAATATTCATAGATCAGTTTCAAATAAAATGTCGATAATTATGCAGCACAAGTATAAACTTGTAATAATTTTAGTTTCAAGACTAATAATAGCATCCGATAATCAATTTTGGGCTTGGATTTAGTAGATTTTCAAAGAAAGTAAAATAACATTCTAAATTATTTGAAAAACAGTTAATAGAAAATTCTATATACCAAGAATTTTGTTTATGTTTCTCTCACCGGCAAAGAAAAAAAAATGCGTCCAGCCTTTCCTGAACATTTTTTGCATCATCTGTTGGCGCAGTGTAAATATAAGTTTTACTTTCCATTCAGAAGAATCATGAGATATACTTTTATATCGAAATATGTGACATTTATATTATGTAATAGCAAGAATTTTGAAAAAAAAAAAAATAAATAAATAAAAAATATGCCTATCTGTACTGTTACGTAGTACATTCGATATTCTATTCGCAGCTAAATATTAAATTTTTAGGCAGTTTAGGTAGTTTCTTGAAAAATAATCAAATATTTTGTATATTGATCGATATGCATTGAAATGTTTTCGATATTTTTGTGTCAAAAATGAATTCAGGTGTAACTGAATGTCAGTATTTTCAAACACAGTGCAATAATTTATTGTCAACGTTATATATATATATATAAAATTATAATATATGTTTCCAGTCATATAAAAGTTGAAAATATGTAACAAAAATAACTAAAGGGAAACTTTCGAGAAAATTAATAAAAGTGAAACAATTCATAAGTAAAACTTACTGCAAAAACGTAAAATAAATGATTTAAACTGCCAAAATTACCCTATATGACTTGAGACATACGTGTGGGGTTAAAGCATGCTTTTAATTGATCAAACTCTCTCCCTAGGCAGACAGTTTAATAAAAAAAAGCACAAATATGGCTAAATTCGATATGGATAAAACAAAATGAATAAAATAATATGGAACAGACAAAAAACTTATATGGAATAGGCAGAAAAATGATCAAACATTTACAAAAACAGCAGCAAGTAGATCTCCAGCGAGACAACTAGTCAAAGTACGAAACAATCGAAAATATATTGCACCGCCATCTATATTAAATTAAAGAAATTAAAACAATAAATAAAGTTATTATAGCTAAATTTAGTCGAAAAATAAGAAATATTTAAAAAGGAAAATCAAAAAATCATTTATATTTCAAATGTTTTAAATATTTTTCTATAATATAACCATGTAAAAAATCTATAGGGTAATCATTTTCAATAGCTTTATTAAAGAAATCTTGAACATCCTTAATTTTGTCATGATAATTAGAAATTAATCTTTTATTACGATAAAGATAGTTTAAAATGATATTTCTGTAGATAAGTTTACTTATGTTAGAGCTCCAATGAATCAATTTAATCACATTAAAATTAAAATTATTTCTTTTATCAAAAATAGTTGTAATCATTTCATTATCTACAATATTTATATCCAAGTCCCAGAAATTTGCTTTTAAAGGATTAAAATTAGTACTAATGAGATTTAAATAAGAAGGATAAAAATTTGTTTTTATTTTTGTGTCATTATTAGCACTAGTAAAAGCGATCAGATCATAAATGTATCTGTAAATTATAATATCCTCATTAGATTTAAAATTATTTTCATAAGTATGCAAA
The DNA here is from genome assembly GCA_963930645.1 of Salticus scenicus. NCBI lineage: Eukaryota > Metazoa > Arthropoda > Arachnida > Araneae > Salticidae > Salticus > Salticus scenicus. The sequence goes on along the minus strand of OZ005650.1, from coordinate 223,984,868 downwards.
TAAATATTTGCTAAACTGTTACTAGATACAGAGCCCTGAGGAATTCCATGTTTTTGAACATAAAATTTCCCATGATAATTAATATAATTTTCTTTTAAAACCAAACTGTATAATTTTTTATATTTATTATATTCTATAATATCTTTTATATTACTTTCATAATAGAAAATATCCAAAGAATTGATCAAATCACCTATATTAATATTATTAAATAAATCTTCAAAAATACAATTAAAATACAAATAAATCTTAAAACCTACCCATTTCAGATTTATATATATATATATATATATATATATATATATATATATATATATAAATCTGAAATGGGTAAACAGCCTCACTTTATGCTATACTAATTTCGTGATAAATGACAGTACCACACAACAAAATATAATTCAATTTACTTAGATATTTATTTAAAATTTACTCTTAAATACTAATATAATAAATTCAATCAATACAACTTGTTTAAACCGGCTTAATAAAAATGACTTATTAATATAAAATATATACTGAGATTTTAAAATTCAGATTTTAGTAGAGTATTGCAAGTTTACTGTATAAGATATATTAATTTAAATTTCCACACATTTTATCGAATTAAATTTACAATTAATCTTAAGCACTTAAATTTCTTTTTTTTTATTATTATTTTTTTTTATTTAGGTAAAATAAATTTAATTAAATTTAGCCTTTACCTAGTTTCATTTTAGAATAGTTGCTTGACAAATTTTTAATTTAATATCTCAAGGATATAATTTTCCTAAATACTTATTAATACTACATTGAAATTTTGGTTTTTCTATCATGTACAGTCGGTAACAAAAGTCTCCGAACACTAGCAAAAATTCCTATCTGAAAAAAGTATACTTAATACAGTTTTGTTAAATAAATCCTTGACGAATCCTGTTCTTAGTCAGTCTAAAAATAGGATTCGACAAGGATTTATTTAATAAAACTGTATTTAGTGTACTTTTTTTTTATATAGAAATATTTGCTAGTGTTCGGAGACTTTTGTTACCGATTGTACAAGTTTAGTTTAAAGAATATATTTTTTCGTTAAATTCTTACTTTTTATGTCTTATTAGTTGGATCAGTAGATATCAAAATTAATTACAAAATCAGATGAAATACAAAAAGCTTCTAACGAAACAAAATTTATTCAATACGTTTCATAATAAAATCTTAAAAGAAAAAAAAGTAATAAATGTATATTATACATCACGAACTCAAATCCTTATTAAATATTTACTCCAATTATAATTAAATAATTTGTGTAAAATAATGAAAATATTGCAAGGTATACATTTGAAATTCATTGACACAGTCTATGAATTTGGCAATTCTTTATAAATTCTTAGAAAAATAGTAAAGGTTGCAGTTAGCAGATAGAATTATGAATAATCCTCCTACGAACAAAATTAAATGAGTAAATAGCATTTGCATTATGCATGGAACTATAAATCATCTTCATAAGCTTACCCCCACTAAGTGGAATTGATTAAATTGCATATAAAACTATTGTTAAAATATTGCACTTATTGTATATCCAGACTTATGATATTATTTATTGCTGAGTGTAATATGTGACAAGACAGAAAAACGGAAATTTATTGATCATATATAAAATATGTAATTAGAAAAGTATTTTAAAAAAAATGAAAGTTTTTACTCTATTATTATCGGTTACTGAGTAGACATTTTTCACTTTTTTAGTAAACAAAAGAATAAAATAATAATAAAAATAATAAAAATAAATCAATAAATATAAATGAATAAATGAATAAAAATAAAAATTTATAGAATAATAAATTTAATTACTTATAATGCGAAAAATGTGCGGATTTTAATAAATTAAAATTGCACTACTCTGAAAAAAAAAATCGAGTTTTGATACCATTCTTGCTGATTCTTATGTAAAATAACCTCCTGAATCCTAATAAGACTCCCATTTTGCCCAGTCACCCATCGTTTTCTAAAAACACTACCCTCTCCCTCAATTTTTATGACTGTTCGATAACTTTATGGCCATGAATTTGATTTGATTAATGAAAAATAATTAAACACCTAAAAACAAAAAAATATAAATTTTAAAAAATAACATTAAAAACAGATTAAAAAAAAAAAAAAAAAAAAAAAAAAAAAAGAGAGAGAGAGAGAGAGAGATGTAATACATAATTTCAGTGGCAAATCCCCACAAAATTTATCACTGAAAAATTATAAATAATTATAAGATTAAAAAAAAAAATTATATACCATGTTTTTAAATAGCTTAAACTTCTCTTTAAAACGCATTAAAAAGCTCCAATAGGCAGGTAATGGGTTCGGCGCCAAATTTGACAACTTTTTGCCCTTGGCGACTTTTTTGGCGACTTTTGGCGAGAAAATTCTTATTATCGATATTCCAAAGATGGACGTTCTAATGTGATTGGTTAAAGAGTTACCGGAAATTTGAATTAAAAAAAAAAAAGTTGGTTTTAAAAATAAAATATTAATCCTTTCCGAACAACATATTTTTGCATCATGAATTACATTAGCACTTTATCATTGTGTAGAAAATCTTTAAAATGATAACGACGTCAATTTTTGCCAAATGCATAATTTAACTTTTAACAATTTTTTAACGCTCACGTTTAATTAAATGTATTTATTTTTAGGTCGAAAGAAAATGAACTCGTAAATTTTTTTTGGCAACAATTAAATTATAGTTAATATTTTAATGGCTATTTTTATTGCTATTAGGAGCTTATCATTTTCACATTTTAATTAATTAAAAGAAAACTATTCGAAAATTCGAAAATCTGACTTCGAAGTATTGTGTTGTCACCGGGTTCTGAGCTACTGTGAAAGTTTCAAATGTCTAGCTAGTCGGGAAGTTAGTTAAAAATCGATTGCAAGATTTGTCCCTGACAAACACACAAGAATCGAAGTTAATAAAAACATGGTAAAATAGGGGGCAGTTCCTAAACAACGGTGTGTGATAGGGCAAAATGGGCGTCATATTCGGATTTAGGAGGTCATTTTACATAAGAATATGCTGAAATGGTGTCAGAAGCAATTTTCATGTCGAGCAGTGTAGTTTTATTAGCCAAAAAATAATTAAAATTTCTGGAAAAATCTCTGATCTTCATCTGAAAATGTGGAAAATTCAAACTGTAGTAGCATTTTCGCATTTCTTTTCTTGATTAATGTCAAAATGCTTGTAGATATATTTTAAGCACTGTGTTAAAAGGCTTTTAGATACAGTTTAATTTACCTATACTGTGTGGTGGTTAACGTCCTTAATTCCTACATGGTAGAACACAGGTCGAATCACTGAGAAACCATGGATACGTTGTTTCTGTTCGCGAGTAGCGGCGGCTGCCCATTGGGTGATCCTTTAGAAATGGTTGTCGACTCGGCGACCCCCTGATTAATGCTTAGTCTCAAATGCTACGCCGCTGAATATATATAGTATATATATAGTTTAATTTTTAATAAGAAGAAAATTTTACATAAAAAGATATGTTTATTGAAATCGAATTTTTGGATTTCTGTTCAGAAGCTATTTTGATAAACTGTAAACCAATTGGAACTGAATTTTAAAACGACTTTTCACTGAGAAATAGCTTTTTACGTTCCACATTAATTTACAATAAAAGATTTTTATCATTTAAAATGAAAATCTAAAATTCTATGCAAATTTAAATATGAAGCTCTTTCTAATCAATTGTTAGCAGACGGATAGTGTATTATGAGACAACTTTTCAGCAAGAATTATAACAATAGGCCATTCAGCTATTATGTCTCACATTTAATTTAAACATTTTAGAGATTTGAAACAGATATATAATGCATTTTATGCATAAGCAATTTATTTTGTCTTTTAAAGTTTATTAAAGTTGGGCTCCTTCAAGGTCTTCTTGGACTTTTTTTAATATTTAAGATGTTCGAACAGTTTTTTTTTTTTTTTTTGTTTCACGAAATACTTATTGAACCACTGTAATTGATTTATTTCCCTTTCAGCAATAGTTGTTCAAAATTTCATTTATGATAAAGTGTATAAATAAGCTGAAATAAAATGACAGGTGTATAAATAATAATCAAGTTATTCACTAGGAAATTTTCTATACTCCTTTACATAACAACTACCTATGACCAGCTATTAAAGTACTGTGTGACTAGTAAACGGTTTGGTTTTATTGAACAAGTTGGAAAATTTTCCGATTGCTTCTCATTAGATTATAGAAGTTGTAATTTGCAAAGTAATTTGATATTATTTATCAAAAATTATTTCAAATAAATGTGTAACGATTTTTGATTAAATTTATTATTTCTATGATGACGAAATTTAGTCACTTTTTCTTTTTTTTATCTACTAAAATCTAAAATGCATTCTTGCTCCCTCCCTCTCACAAACATACTCAGAAGGTTATTTATCTGTAAAGTAATAATTGACGCAGCCTTGTGTTATAATAAGGTATGTATAGCAATTCATAAAAATTGGCGATATCATCAGTAGAAGAGAAACCTCAAAGCTCTTTTAGCAAATGTATAAATAGAGCTAGCCCTACCGTCCTGTGCACAGCATCAAATGTTTTCACGTGTTCACCGACAACCGTGAGAAAAATGATGATTTGCTACTACTAATGTTGATCAAGGAAGCCAGTGATCGACACATACAGTTCCAGCAGAGAAAGCTGTCTTACATTCTATCGAAGAACGCTCAAATTCTAGCACACCTGGTACTCAACAGAGTGGCGGATACTAAACGTTTACATCCTTTCATTTGCAAGGACTGCAATTACTGGACGTAGTTGACTATCCCATAGTGTGCTACTTTTTGTCAGTGGCTTATGCAGAGAATAACCATTGATCCTAGTTTCACAACACATGTTCTTTTAAAAGTTTCTACATCAATAAAATCGGTCACTTCAGCTTTAACCCACACAATTCACATGTGTTGGTTATTCAGAACCCGCATGGATCGAGAATTAGAGCTGCCCAACAACATTTCACTGCCAATATGTGCACTAGGATCATCGGTGCAACAATTGTAATATAGTTATTATAGAATAAATTTTGGAAGGAATTGAAAATTAAGTTGACTCTACAGCATGATCGCACGATGACTTTTTATGCTTTAAAAGATGGCTTAAATCAAGAAGAACGGCTTCGATGTCTATAATTAGCATATCAAAATGAAGCTCCATCTCATGCCATTGCATTCAGATGGTTTACAAAATTTTACAGAAGTCGAAGTTCTGTTCTCGAGGAAGAATACACAGGAAAAATTTTTCGATTATCATTTCTACACTTACCAAAGTAAACAGAAAGAACTTAACACTGGATCCGCAGCCATTTATAAAACTATTCACGAAGAACTACATAAGAAAAAAATTAGTTTGTCGCTATATGCCTCATAATTTAATCGAAAGCCATAAAGCGGACCGTGTCAGAATCTGTAAGGAAATCTTAAAATTACTTAATGATGGTGAACACCGCCTTATTTCTAAAATCATAACTGATAATGAAACATACATATCGTTTTTTAACGTTCCAGCTAGTCAACAAGGTAAAGTATGAGTCTTTGAAGATGCCCCAAGCCAACAATAGCGAAAAGACAACAAGTAATGAAAAAAGTAATGTGTACTGTTTAATTCAGAAGTACAGGAATGATGTGATCAAAGCCATCAAGCTGGTGGTGAAACAAAAGAGAGTTACAGCTAACTGATACACCACTAAGTGTCTTTCAGAAATGTTTTAAGAAGTTTATTTAAGAATATTCATGCTTCACCCTGGTAATGCATTTTCTCTTACTGCAAGGTTGACAGTCGAATTTCTTGAACAATAACACATCAAAATGATAGAACATCAACTCTATTCTCATGACCTTACTAAATGTGACTTTTGGCTATTTTCTATACTAAAGATAAGCTTACATGGTCGGCTTTTTTATTCCGAAAATGAGATTGGTGAGGTTATGCAGAAATAATTTTCATCGATTCTAAAAAAAAAAAAAAAAAAAAAAAAAAAAAAAAAAATGGATGGTTTGAAGGACTTAATTTTTAGAAAATCCATCTACAAAAGTATATTGGTTGTAAAAGGCCTACTTTGCACACTCCCAAAATTTAGTAAGTTTAATATATACCGTTTAATCTTATCTAAAAAATTTCAGAGTAACCCTCTTATATATATATATCTATACAACACTGTCACGACTGAACAGTTAAAACTTAAGCATATTTAAACTTTTTTTTCCTTTCCTTTTCTTTTCTTTTTTTCTTTAAGTTTTTAACACAATACAATTTTGCTTTCATACTATTCGAAAGCTGAAAGTCAGAAACAAGTTAAATAAAAGATATTTGCTTCTTTCAAAATATTCATTGCATCAATGTAAATAACAACTACATTTTTAACATAATGCTATAAACATATTTATGTAATTTTATTATATTCTTAATCATTTTTTCTGTTTTAAAAATCAATTTGTTTATTTCATTGTCAATATAATTTTCTGTAATACAACTTATGGAAAACAACTAGAAATATATATTTTAAGAAAATAAATATTTATAAAACATAAAAATAGTTGTGTATTTTATTTTAAAAACAAAAGAAGAATTTTACAAACTGAATTCGATGAAAAGTTTGTTTACTTTGAAATCTTTAAATACCAGTGTAGATATATTGTGTTTATTGTTAATACTGCGTATGTCCTACATTTATGAAATTCTAAATAAAATGTCAAGCATTAAATATTTTTCCAAATCTTTCGTTTTTTTTTCAGCTTTACTTTATAACTTTATGTCCTATACTTCATTTCTCTATAAATACGAATTTCTGTTTTATTTGTTTCTCTGTTGTTTACCAGCAGATGCGTCAAAGAATTTTGTTTTTTCTTTCTTTATTTTTTGTGGAAATTCAGAAAATATATTTCATCTTTTCTATTATTTACTGATTTATAAACATGCTGATAAAATTATTTCAGCAGCTTCAACTTTGCTAAAATTTAAAGAAAGAGTATGATGTAGTATATAAACAATAGGAAAAATCGGAAAGATTTTATAAAATATTCTGTACAATTTATTAAATTAATATTTTTTAAACTTAATTAAAAGCCTTGTTTGTTTGAAGCCTCCTATGATTAATTAACTTCACTGTATCTATAGGAGACTTATGTTGAATCCATACAATTCGATAAAAAAAACTTTTGAACATTTAATGGTAATTTAATTTTTTTTATGAAATTAAAAGGAGTTACTGTAAAATTATAGTAGTTTCAAATGTTTGTATAAATATATCATGATATTGTGTATAATGAAATGTTTGGGAAATTTTGAAAAGAATACTACGAAATCTAATGACACCCATTCTTTTAATTGAATATGTTTACAAAAATATCGAAATGTATTTCTATTTTTAACCTTTACTAAAAAAGAGAGGAATGTTACATAAACGTTTAACTTTTATCTGTCTGCCTTCGTCTGCCTGTGGCACTTTAGCTTTTAAACGAATTGACCTATTTCAAAGATAAATTTCTTCTTACTATTATTTATCATTACAACACAGATTTAATCTTGTTGGTTCTCAGCTATGTTTGATGAAAATTTATTTGATAGTTTTTTCAAAATTAGTTGAAATGTGTTAATTTTTTTCTTTTTTTTTTTTTTTTTTTTTTTTTTTTTTAAGATTATTTTGCATCGATATTTTAAAATTTGCACGCAAGTAATCTTCCAATTTTCCAAAGCCTCCCGAATCGTACCAGTACGACCACTCCGAAATCATATTCTGGATCACAAATTTATTTTGATATAATGAATGTCATGTTATCTCAGGTTTTAATTCGCTGGTAAAAGTATACCATCCAATACGTTTATTGTGTTGTTATTGTAAACAGTTTGTGAATACAGCGTGTAAGGTTAAGACCATGGAAGGTCACCACAATTTTAAAATTGAGCTGGATCCAGTGACTCCCGGTGACGCAATAGATGGGAGTTTAGGATGCTTCGACGCCAGCAGTCGGCGAAGTTTCAGGTTAGGTTGGAATTGTTTTGCGTCAGCATAGAGCTGAAACGGAAGAACTAAGTTGCGGAGTGTAAGTGAATACGAAGAGGCTTTAAAGTTTTGTTAAGTGAAGAGATTGGAGTAGACTAAGTTAAGGATAAATATGAAGGTATCTTTGATGTTTGTGTGGTGTGAGGAGATTAGTTGTTATCATGGTAATACAATGCTACAGTGAAGTTATCCATTAGTGGAGTTTGCTAAAGTAACGAGTGTTACAGTGAGAGATAGATTGGAAGTTGAGTGGTAGGAATTGTCGGACAGGGGAATCCCGTCATCAATCCTGGAGTGAGCAAATTGCAACAAGTCAACGGAGAGCAGTTTTCACTAAGCCTGTACTATTTCTCCTGGGTGAGACTATTTCTTTATATTTTACTAATTTATTAGTTTATTTAATTATTGGATCGAATTCGGTCCAGTTACCCCTCCCTGATCTTTAGCACTAATAAAAGCTTTATTTGAATTTACTTCCAAGTCTCGTGCTCTGATTTATCTATTTAGTTATCCAATAGTTATCTAAGATGGAATTTGCAGCCATGCAAACCTCACAAACCTTTATATCATTTTACAATATTATTATTGTATAAAAGAGAAATGACCGAAATAAATGACATTACTTGTGTTAGCGAAACATTGGTTTTAATCAATTTTTAGGTAAAGCATTCAAATGAGCAACTCTTAAAAAAAAAAAAAAAGAAAAGAAAGAAAGAAAGAAAGGAGGATTTAAACTAGAGATTAGTTTTCATTGTTAATTCCAATAAATAAATAAATAAATAAATAAATAAATAAATAAATAAAAATAAAAATAAATAAAAAATAAAATATCGTAATTCAATATTGAGTTAAATAATCTTGTTTATCTAAGAGAAATATTTAATCATCTTTACTGAATTCCTTTATAATAAATCTTGTTTAAATCTCTTGATATTTAAAGTGATTGTTACACAGCGATTAAGAGGTTTAAAAATCACGCTGAAATTTAAATTAACAAAAGAAATTCTAACATCAAGTATAAGAAGGAAAAGTATTTTCTGAAAAGGTGTTATTTTACTGAATTTATTTTAAATTCTATATGATAAATTTATTTGTAACAAAACACATGCGTCTTTTGAGAAAACATTAAGCCATGTTTTAAAACGCTGTTTTTTTATTTAGTTAAGGTTTAAGAAGATTAGCCAACAAAGCACTTATAATTTCAAATATATTTGTTCACATTTTGAATTATTTTCTTTATATAATAATTGTTTTGATACCTTATCAATACTTGTAAACATTACTGGAAAATTATTTAGTGAAAAAAGATAGTAATTTATATCAGGATAAGAGGGCATGTAAATAAAGATAGGATAGAAAATCATTTGTCTCTCAGTCTTCTTTTTTTTTTTTTTTTCCGCTGTGGAACCAATTAAATCAAGATTTAAAGCTGAAAGGAGATTTCGAAACACTGTGAACATATGCCCAAACCGGTTACCTGAATCCGGCACCTGTTAATTGAGGACCAGGGAATGATGATTTCTAAATCAAGGGATCCTTATGTACCAATCACGTTATCGTAAGGATTTAAATATTAGTATTATTATGCTCTTAGAAATTTTGAAATATAGAAGATGGAAGGCTCGTATAGATGAAGGACATTTCTTTGAAATAGTAGTTAAAATGCATCGAATGAGAGGTGTAGAAAAAATAAATAAATAAAAATCTTTGTAAGCAAACACTATAAATTGAAAATTATGCGCAAAAACTGTTTTGGGGAGAAATAGTTGGCACTATCCTGGATCAGGTGAAAACAGTAGGCAGAAGTGAAGCATCAAAGCCGCTAAAGGTGTGTTGCTGCTTCGATCCTGCACTCGCACCTTAATTTTTCATCTGATGAAGGGTCGTACCTAAATAATTATTGAAGTATTTTTTTCCATTTATGATGTTTGATTGCAAAAATTTTTATTCCATTCTTTAAAATGAATAGATCTTTTTATTACGAAGTTACTGCGTAAATATTTCATATCGCAAGAAGCACAATCAAGACTTTAAATGCGTGTTCGTTCATGAAATGAATAATAAATAAATTTCTGAAGAAAATTATTTGTTACATGAACATTTCATCGTTCAATAATAAATTGACTATGATCGTTATTTTCTATGAAAAATTCTACTTTTATTACCTCACCCAAAGTTTTTAACTATTCGCTTTAGAATTGGGATTAATTTTATTGGCGCTAATGCTTGCTAAGAATATATTTAAACAAAGTAAGGGTGATTTAAGTATGAGAAGAGCTTTTTTTTTTTTTTTTTTTTTTAAGAACAGTTTTTAATTTTATACTGTATCAAAACTGACGTCATAAAAATTTATAATATGCATTTGTTGTGACATTTGTGAATATACAATTAGCAAAAGTTAAACCTAAAATATTTTTTTCGTCACGTGAATTGAAATATTCACGTTGTTGACCCGGTCACGAGTTAACTGGTTTCAAGACAAGAACCACCTTTAGACGCTTCAGTAAAACAATACATTATTTTTGAAAAGGATTTTGAGCATTAGTGTTTAATTCATTGAGTGATATCGGTGAATATATCCTTCAGTGGCAAATAGTGCATCGTTTGCTAAGGATAAAATTTTGTAATTTAATTACAAATACGAAAAAGTATTTTGTTAAATAATATAACGTTTTAATGAAACTCCAAAAGGCGGAGCTTACAAATAGAAATAAAAAAAATATATATATGCAGTAATCAAACTGTTAATACACACTGTTAAAAATTTCTGTAAATTTAATGTAAATATTTATCCAGAGTCTCTGTAAATTTACAGTAATTCTTAGTTAAAAACGAATAATCGAGATTAGCAATCTTTATTCTGTATTTTTACGTATTTTTATTATTTTATTATTTAATTAAAACTAAAAATGAATGCTTCTAACTTAAATTTAAATAATATTCTCACTTAAATGTGTTATATCGCTAAATGTAAACGAAAACGCAATTTCAGCAAATTTGCAATAAAAGCTTTCAATGTAACTGAATATTTCTGTGTGGCCCTGTAAGTCTATGATAATCATACTACATTCAGTAAAAAGCGTTCTTTTGTGCATATGAATAACATATTTCAACTTTATTAAGATCTGTTTGAAGTAAAGTTATTAAAATTTGGTTTATATAAATACTTCTCTTAGAACGAATGCTTTGGAATATTTTTGGGTGACTCTGTACACAAAACACAAGCGGTATTTACTCCATTTTCTATAGCAAACATCCGATAGTGAACTTGAACAACATATTTCAATTTCATTGAAATTTGTGTAAAATAAAGAAATTAAAATATAGTTCATAAAAACACAATGCTTTGGAATATTTTGGGTGTCCCAGTACACAATCCAGAAGAGATAATCACTCCATTTTCAATAGGAAACAACCGATAGTGAACTTGAATATCATATATCAGTTTCAAGAAATTCCATGAATATTTACGTGAGTTAAAGTGCGGACAGACGGACAGACAGACGGATAAACCGAAGCCATTAACATTTTTCAACCTTATTGTAAAGTGTTATAAACATTTAGAAAATGATAAAAAATATTAATATAAACGAAAATGTAATTCCAGCAAATTTTCAATAGCATCCATTAATGTAAATGAATATTTTTGTGTGGCCCTGTATATTTAATGCTAATCACACTATATTCTATGGAAAGCATTCTTTTGAGCATATGAATAATATATTTTAATTTTATTAAGATTTGTGCAAAGTACAGTCCTTCAAATTTGGTTTATAGAAATACCTCTCATAGAACACAGTACTTAGGAATAATTTCGGATATCCCTGTAAGCAAACCAGTGATGGTATATACTCCATTTTCAAAGAGAAACATTCGATAGCGGACTTGAATTACATATTTAAATTTCATTAAGATTTATGTAAAGTAACGGTATTAAAATATGATTCATAGAAATACCTCTCATAGAACACAATGCTTAGGAATACTTTCGGGTGTCCCTGTATACAAACCCATGATGGTATTTACTCCATTTTTAATGAGAAACATCCGATAGTGGACTTGTATAACATATTTCAATTTCATTAAGATTTGTGTAAAGAGACGGTATTAAAATATCGTTTATAGAAATGCCTCTCATAGGACACAATGCTTTGGAAAATTTTCGGGTGTCCCTGTACATAAACCAGTAAAGGTGTTCACTCCATTTTCAATAAGGAACGTCCAATAGTGAACTGGAATAACATATATCAATTTCAGGAAATTCCATAAATAGTTACATGAGTTAGAGCGTGGACAGACAGACAGACGGACAGATAGACAGACAAACCAAAGTCATAAACACTTTTCAACCTTGTTGGAAAGTGTTAAAAATGATTTTTCATCATCAAAGGCCTTTTTCTAAGGCTTCATCTGAGGAAGATTTTTCTTTTGTGTCGGCCACTGTTACGACACAAAAGAAAAATCTTCCATCTTAACTGACACACCCGAAAGAAAAACATTGGAAAAAGATTTTGTAGAGATAATTAAAAAAAAAAAATAAATAAATAAATAAATACGAAGAAATAGAAAATGCAAAGAAAATTTAAAAGGAAGAAATTTAAAATAAAAACGAAAGAATAATAAAAAAGAAAATTTACTCCAGATACAGAATCTGAATCAGAAGAGTAGTTTTGCTCAGTTTGGGGAAATGCTTACAGCCTCTCTGAGACAAGGGGCACAATGCTTAATTTGCCAAATGCGTATACACGTTAAATGTGTATGAGGACACATCATATCATTTGCTTGATTAACTGAAGTTCTGACTAAAACTGACTTTTATGTTGATTAGTTATTTAATTTTCACTTTATTTTACTATTGAGTATCAAAAGAATTATATTACTATTATTCACTTAATATAAATCATTGGTACTATATCAAGAAGGTATAATTTAATATTAGTTATTAATTGCCTTTTGTTATCAAATTAATAAATGACTGATTACAAATACATTTTGAAGTTTTGTCGTTTCTATTGTTATTATTTTCCTTATATCTGTTACAATTTGTCCCACGTGTGCTGCAATTTGCCCCAAACCTAGGAAAATTTTGAAAAAATATTTCTTGTTCTAATATCAACAAAATTAACAAATATTTCTTTCATGAATATGATAGCTAACTATGTATGCTATGAGAAACAGTAATTGTAAATAAGCAAACACAAACATATTTAAAAATATATTTAGTTTTCTAAAAATTGTTACAACTGGCCCCTAGCTCCCCTACTCGTTTAATTCCCTATACATTGCCTATAAATCTCATACGAACCAAATTGTGTATTTAAATTACGTACAGTAACAGAAAGTCATAATTCCATATGAAATGCACTTCAAAGAATTCCCAGATATAGGCCCTGATAAATCTGAATTGGTTTGTGCAGACCTGTAAACGAATGATAAATTCTTTTTATACCATATGCCATATGTAATATAATTATAATCTTATAAGAAGAACATGCTTTCTGAATAATTAAACTTAAAAACTTCTTAGCACGATAGAAAATTAATTTTATGGTATGTAAAGAAGTTTTTAAGTATTCATTGTACACGAGTTCTTTCATTTAGTATTATGCATATTAAAGTCTATAGACGTTAAAATATGCTAGCAAAAAACTTCGCCCTTACATGCAATGCATTTTAATACTTTTTAATGTCCATAAATTTAAGCTATTTTTTCTATTTCGATAACAAGTATCAAGTAATATATCCGTGTGGTACAGATTTAGAAAACTGAATATCGGTTTCTTTCTAAAATTTGTTTTTGAGTTATGCCTATAATTTATTCAAAGACACACATGGAAAGGCATACAAACAGACATACACAGAGAGATTAAGCACTAAACATCTTATTTTCGAATTCAGATTCAAAATTATGCAATTATAGCAAAAAATTGCAAAAATTTGACCCCAAAGAACAGTTTACTTCAGGTAAAGAGATGGGAGAGTAACAATATTTTTACTTGTTAAAACAGGTTCGACATTACTGAAAAATATTTAAAGAGTTTACAGCTAATGAAGTGTTCGATTTATTCTGTGCAATCCTCTGTACAATTTTACACATTTCACAGTATTTAAAAACTGAATTCAAACGAAAAATAAATATTTAAATTGAAACCGTATAAACGATTGTAATCAATGCGACATATCTTAATAGTATATATCTCAATAGTTTCTTCTGTATATTATTGCATACGATGTGTGTAGGAATTTTATATACACAGCATACTTTACCAACATTTTTCTCCGTTAAAAAACACATGAAACAAATAAAAATGAAATTCCTGAAGAGCATAATCCCTAAGACCACAAAATATCCAAGTTATTCTGTCTTGCCTTATAGATGAAAAACAAATGATATGCATATCATTTTTAAAAGGAAAGTGTTTCTAGCGAATTTCAGCAAATTATGTCATTTCCGTTATGTTTGGTATAATATGAAGATAATTAGAATATACTTGAAGAGAATGACACCCATAGCCAATAATGTATGTCACTTTTTTGTGAGGCCGTGTCATCGATAGATAGATACAGGGATGATAATACAGAGATCACAACTACTTTTATACAGAAATCTTTATCGTATTTTTAAACAATTTTTCGAAATTAAATAGGAAAAATATTGTTGTATAGGAATAGTGGTGGGAAGAAAAAGCGGAAAATTCCCATTCCTATAAATACAACATATCATTTTTATTTAAAAATGCACTTTTGTAATCGCATTAAAACATGCTAGAGTCAACGCAGTATAATTAATTATATTTCAAATACAGTTGAATAAATTCAATGTATGGACGGTCAGACGGACAGGGAAGCCAAAACAAAAGCTCACTTTAATTAACTTGGAAACTTTTAAAAATTCACATCAGTAGTACATTTAAGTAACATTGGTTAATTCCAACGATGACCAACTACAGTTTCTATTAATTTTTTATTCAGTATAATTTTGCTATCAACTATTCTACCCTTTCCTTAATAATCAATTTACAGACATTAAAATTCATCTATTAATTTAAAATCAAATATCAAATATATTCCCGTGGAGAAAATTTCGCAAAGTTCAAACACTGTCAACTTTTTTATTTAAACTTAATAATGAATTAGTTTTAAATATGTTTTTAATTAGTAAATTATACAGATAGTAAATTATAATTACAAAGTATTTACTATGAGGAGCAAAATAAAGTATAATTACACGTAATGTTACATCTGGGCTAACTCTCTGAAATACATTAATTACGAATAAATCAGAAAATTATTCTAAATAAAACTCATTTACAATGTAATTTATTCTGATGGGCTTCCTTTTTAAGCAAAATTTATTTTAAGGTTGGTTTCACAGTAATTAGCGAATTTTGATATTTACCAATTAGCGTTTCTTTTAAAACTAATTTGCACTTTAAAAACACTTAGTCCTATAATATTTAATGACATTACAAAATAAAAAGTATTGACATGAATTATAAACACTCCTGTATATAAATAACAATAGTTTTTCTGTAATAATAATTAGTTTAAATTTGTTAATGATTCTTTTGTTTCAAAATTAATAACGCTTTTAATTTAAATATGCACTAAAAGCATGGCCATGTTAAATTTTCTAAAGATAGATTATAGTTAAATATATCTATAACTTGCTTAAAGCATAATTTTTTTAAAATAAAACTTTCCTTTTTTTTTTTCCTTTACTTCATTAATGAAAACTGAAAAGAAAGTCTCATTTATTTTCTTAACACTTTTTAAAATTTTAAAAAGCATCATAATTTAATGTGTTATTATTATTAACACTTTCCAACAAAATTTAAAAGTGTTTATGATTTTGGTTTGTCTGTCTACACATTCTCTAATTTAGTATGAATGCTTTGTACTGCAGAAAAATAAAGAAACTAACATAAATTATTCATATGTACAAAAGCATGTTTTTATTTATTTATTTATTGCTACTTGTACCATTACTAATTGGTTTACAATGAATTGATAATATTCTGAAACATTAGGCGATATAGCTAGAAATTGCTGGAAGTGCATTTTGAGACAGACGTATTATGCGCTTTAACACTGACCAGAAAAGTTTAAATGCGATTCTGCTTCTATGTCTGTCTAGCTGTCTATCCACCCTAAAATTTAAGTAAATATTTTTTGAATGTCTTGAAACCGATATATGTTATTCATGTTTATTATGGGATGTATTATAATGAAGGTAGTGTAAACAGTCAAACGGTTTGTGTGCATTATCTTGAAAAATTCTGATCCGTTTCAGTCTACGAGCGATATATTTAAAAACATATTTCAATATAATTATACTGAAAACAACATACGAAATTAAAACGTATTATTAAGATAAATATTTTTTTTTCCCAAAAGAATAAGTAAGATTAGAATAATTGCCGATAAACAAGTCCTTAAAAGATATTCACAGGTATTAAGTGATAAAAATGGAAAATACCCAATATAAATTTTCATTGCTGTGAGGATTTTTTTTAGTTCATTATATAGTGCGTATGCAAATTATGTAAACAGTACATAGGGCTACAAAAAATAAAAATAAAATAAATAAAAAAAGCTTTTTATCTCTAAAAAATAACACAATAAATATGTTTATGAGATTTCTACTTTAATCTTTTAAATTGTAATATATTTTTGTACCCTTGTTGTTTTTAGACGATATGTATTACAGCACAGAAGCAATCATTAAGATAAAAAAAATATTCATAACGTTCTTCTTCCAGAATAAATAAATAAATAAATAAATATATATATATATATATATATATATGTACTTTTAGGGATTATTACGTAGGTAATAAACGAGTCACATTTTAGGTTAAAAACAATATAATGGGTGATAACATTTGGAAAAATGTTTATAAAGAGCATAATTTTTCATTCTTGCTTGTGCAAACTGGTTTCAAAGTAAAGTTGAAAAATTTATATTTTTATTGGATAAAAAGAAGTGGAACTAGGAATTAAAGGATATTAAAAATTTATTATTTTCATATTTAGTGTAACATTAACACCTTAAGCACCACATGTACTCTCACGCTTCATTTTCTTTTTCCATTTGAAATAACAGGACCTATGTGTGCATGCCATCATATATAAATCTAAAATTTTGTCTTATATGTTTTTCCCCTCATTATAGTGTATTGCGTTTTGTGTTTTTACAGGTTTCATACATATTATTATTTTCATATAAAAAAAAGAAAAAAAAAAAAAGCAAACGTAGATTGATTTCTTTATTTTTTGGATCTGTGTTTTATTGTAATTTAGTAATAATTCGAAAAAATTACAAATGAAATTTACACAAAGACTGTTTGTTTTCTTCAAATCCTATTTCTGTGTTTTCGTTCATAATAAATGTATAAATCCTTATCCCATCTCTTAACATTCCATGTAATTAACTAAATCATATGTAATTAAATAATTAAATAATATCAATAATTATAAGCTATGACGAAATTTGATATAGCTTCTATTGAGCATATTCTCTATGCATTCTCTACACTGTTTTATGAGGTAACTAGATGCAAGACTGCCTACAACTGAGAGAGATCTAACCGCTAAATCAAGTTGCACAATACTTTAATGGTTTTAACTTTAGTTGAGCTAAAATAATCTTCAAGGCTAAATCTCTACATTAACTCGATTTCTATGAAATTTCACACATTTATAAGTATTTTGATTATAACTTTTCTTATTTTAACTTCAAGTCAGCTAAAAAAATCTGCAGGCAAAAATCAGTATACGAACTTCATTTTCGTTGTTCCCCACATGTAAGAGTATAATAAAAATACTAGAAAAGCCCCGGTTCAAGAACGAACCAAATACCGAATGCGGGAATAATTTCAAAATCAAACTCGAAATGCACAAAACTCGGTCTGATGCAGCCTGCGTGCCAATAGATCAAAGTTTGTTAACGAAACCATTTTTATTTCCTCTCATCTTTACGGTAGAGAAAGTACTGTTTTAGGGTCAAATTTTCGAAAGTGAGTTTTTGTTATATTTACATGTTCTGAGGTCCCCTGAATACGAAAATTATATTTTTAGCGAACGGTCTGTGTGTGTGTCTGTTATCAGCATATCTCAAGAACTAATAGCAGCAGAAATTCCAAACCTGGTATTCTTAATGTGTATCATATAGGGATGCTACACTAAGCTTTTCGCTGAGATGAAGCAAATGGTTCGTGTACAGGGACACTCAAAAGTAATCAAATACATTACGTCTATGGGGGAAATTGCAGGTAAGTAGAGTTTAACATCTATAGACTGAACTAAACGAAATGAAACGAATATATATTTTTTGTAATAGAGATAGTCAACTGTAAAAAAAAAAAAAATGTGTATGTAGGGGGCCTCGCCTGCCCCTCTGAGTGGGAAGTCCCCCTTCGAGGGGAGTAAATTTCCATGATGAGTATCTTTCAAAAGAGCTCGCCAATACCTTTAAAACGAATGGTTGAACCATCGATCTGCGATAATTTAAAATAAAGTTATCGAATTTTTTCATTTTTTACAAAATAATAATAATAATAATAATAATAATAATAATAATAATGTAATATTGAGAACAAATTCATCTTTTTTTTGATATTTAGTGTTCTACCACTCTTAGAATAACTTAAAAACGAATCATTTTAGGAGATCGAAATGTTGTATTTTGAAGTTAATATAAGTTTGTTGCTGGAAAAGTTTGATCAAGATTGGCAAGTTTAAATGAATGTTGCGTGTGAAAATTGCCTGTATAATTTTAAGTAAACTTTTAATTTTAATAACATAATTAAATTCTATATAAATGTAGGTGCATTAATAAAACGGGGGGTTGAAGGGGGCGGTAGTCCCCCTCAACTGATTATCATATAAAACTCTTCCGAAGCCTAATTTAAATTGTTTAACATAGGGTTACATAACAGTACTCGTTATCTTACCTCTTAATCTCCAACCTGTATTCATAGTATTAAATTTGAGGATAAGAGAAAGTCGTGTGAGTAACATACCAGATTATTTAATTCATGAAATCAATGAAGGTAGTGTATCAATGAAGGCTTTTCTCGCTTCGCTGGTCACTATATTTAAAAGAAACTCTTTTTCTATATCGCTTTACAAACAAAAACAAAATTTAAAGAAATAATGAAATTGCTTTAAAGCCCGCTTTGGTTTCCCGTTGGTTTATGTTGTTATTATTATTATTTTGTTTCTTTCTTTTCTTTTCGTTTTCCTTTCTTTTCCATATTTACTGAATTCAATCCGCGATTGTAATGAAATGCTCGCCCTCTGGTGGGCTAAGGTGAAATTACAATTAATATGCTTTAATTCGGCTTTCATCAAGCCGTCATTGCTTGCTGATGTTTAGTTTCACATATATTCATTGAATAAAAATGAATAAATCCGGTAAAAAAGATAACACATACTGTTGTGTGCTACGGTGTAACTCCAAAGGATCAAGAAATCCAGAATTAAGCGTCCATTTATTTCCAAATGACAAATTTAAAATTTCAGTTGCTTCGGCTAATGGAAGTAAAGAATTAATCAGATGATTTGAAACTAATATTTGTTCAGCTTCAGTTAAAAATCTACTTCCGATCGAACTTTGAATAAACTGAAATATTTTTTCCCAAAGCAATCAATTTTCCATGATGTAATGGCGGAGAAATTATAGTAGAATATTAAGTAGAATAACAAAAAGAACAATAATAAATACACGTGGCTATTATATTTACTAACAACAAAAGCTGAAAAAGCGCCATCTATCGATCATTACAAACGCGGATTCGTTGTTTTTAATATCACGTGATTGAGCAGACGACTATTTTATTTATTTAACGTTCATTTATATTTCCATTAATTTTTGAAACTCTCAACTTTATCTAAATTATTTTTTTACTCCATTTTCAATTTTCATTTTTTCATGTGCATGATTAAAATATTTTATAATTTTTTATTTTTCACGTGAAAGCATATTTCATTTTATGCTTGAAAAAAAAAAAAAAAAAAAAGTAATTTTTTTTTCTTCTTTTTAGCAACAATTAAAATTTTAAATGTCCACATTTAAAGCTTTTACCATGTTATTATTTTCACATTTTAATTAATTTAAAAAAATCTAATTAAAATTTCGTAACAAATAAGGTACCAAATGGAAGGGACATTTTTGCTGAATCCGTCCGTTTAATTAACTTATCGATTGGACAATTACATTTTTTAAAAATTAACTAAAGTGTGAAAAGCTGGTGACATTTTTAAAAAATTAACTAAAGTATGAAAAACTGGTGGAAACAACGTAGACAAACAGTAGAAAATCTCTCTTAGCCAATGAACTTGCGACCAGTCACGGATTTACAGGACAAAACTCTCTTAGCCATATATAGAGAGAGAGATTGCTAATTGTAAGATACTTTTATTTTCTGATTATTAAAAGTCTGACATAAAAAATCCACACTTTATAAAATTTTACTTAATTTACTCAATTCCCAACGTCCTAGTGAATGATTCCTCAAATTCCCACTAGGACGAAGTGCGGTAAGTGCAAGTCAAGGAGCAAGTGTAATTTTGCCTTATATCACAACTGGTAAACTGCATTTTGATCTAACCGTAATCATATCTGTTTTTTGGAACCTCCCATTGTTACATTTAGCCTTATGAAATGATATTGAATATGAAACAGTGATAGTTTTCAAAAGGTAGAAAAATTGCTTGCATTTCGACTGTGTGCCCTCTCAAAATTAGACGTTTTGCCATTGCTTAATTGTGAAGTAAAACGCAGGAATTTTTAACAAGGAAACTATGTCTTGTATGTAGAATTTCAATATAACTTCAGATTTGTTCTATTTCTTAAGCTTTGTGGTATGTCATCAGTAGTTACACTTTCTCCAAGAATTTTGTATGTCGGAAAAGTGTAACTAGAGTGTTTACACATATTCCAAGTACCCCAAAAGGATCATGTATATATATTTTTACCCTCTTTTTAAGCTCTGTCTTTCAATTTTTAACGAAACCTTATATATAATGATTTTACTTCATTATACAAAATATAAAGAAGTACTGTAATCCCGATTTGCGAAATGTATTCTATATCTCGTATAACTCGAAAACGAATGATCCTAGAGTGTTGTAAATATATATTTGTGACTGTCGTGACATCTAGTAGTACGCCTACAACTCTAGTCTTCACGCGAGTTCCTTTTTTAGAGATATCTACCTCTTCACACAATTTTTCGTTACGTATATGTTTGTATGTATGTACGTGTGTATTTCGCATAACTCAAAAACGATTGGTCGTAGAACATTGCAAAATGGTATATAGGTTTGTTATAACATTTACTTGTGAAATTACCTTTTTGATCTTTCTGTGACTTTCCGTTTCGGAGATATTTATGAAAGTAATATTCGTAATGACCAATAATACAAACCTTTTCGCCATTACATATGATCTACCGCAATAGAGATTTCAAAAGAAGCTAATGACAGAACCCATAATGATATTGATATAAAAGTTGCTGACATTTTTGCGTATAGAAAGTAATTCATAAAGATATAAGCAGGTTCTAGTCAATGAATGCACTTTATTTAATGAATAATCAGAAAACAGTTGAATAAAACCTTTTTGTACCAGCAATATCAATACACTGAGAAAAAATTCTGTAACTGACATCTAGAATCTAAATTGTGGCTCTAGAAAAAATAGTTCCATGTCATCCTTATAAATTCTAGTCCCCTTGGAAAGCGAGTTCTAGAAGCCCCTATCAGAATTCTAGAGCGTTTGCCTGTATTCTCGAGGGCAAAGTTATTTAAAAATCTCTGCAAATGAATGAGACTACAAAAGGCGGGTTTCTGCAACTATAATCTTGGTTTATTACCAAATTCTAGAAAATCAAGCGAGAATTTCTCGCAATATAAATGATTCAGAATATTTAGAGTATTCAGAATATTGTTTCACTATCTAGAAATGTGTACACTAGAAATTCTCGCTAATTTCGTCTATTCAATTTATTGGCGTGCCTTATGCACATAGCTCGGAAATCTATATTTCTAGTTAAGGGATTTAGAAAATGGCCATTTATTCATTCTAGATAAAGGCGGTATATTTTTTTTCTCAGTGTAATCAACGAATATTCTCAAAAAAGTACAATAAAACAACCATTTTACTACAAAAATTAGTAAACAGGGTGAAATACACTACAGAGCAGAGATTTCGCTAATTCAGGAACAATGATCAACCACACAGTTTGATGTCTGATTAGATTTTGAATTCGTCGAGGGTGTCAGTGGTTTATAGAATTTTCGAGGTAGTTCTGCGTTAAGAACTAATGAATCACTCCGAAAAACTTCAGAACTCGACTCTTGTTAAGTTAGAAATTCCAAACTTTTGAAATTTTTAACTACTGTTTTTTTGCCACATTTATATGGCTGAACACGGTATTTCACCGCATTCCAAATTGCCTAATTTGACTCTACGCCAAAGCTCTCCTCTTCGTAGAAATGAAAAAACAGCCATCTGTTTTCACTTTTACTGTAATACCGTACAGAAAGTAGCACGTAAATAAATAGGGACGTTCTATTCTATAATCATTAATAATGACACTTCTTTTTCTGTAGTCTTGTTAGTCTTTTACAGAACTTTCGAAGAAATTAGTTCTGCACTATAAACCAATGAGTCTTTCCGAAAAATTCCAGAACTCTGTTCGTATTCAAAGAGGTGGTTTTTTTTGTGGTGGGGGGACAGGGGACTTTCAGGAATGTTCATGAACCAGCTTGTTTATTTAGGAACTAGCTACCTCACATAAAAATTAAGATGTTTTCTTAACAATACGAATATTTCAATGAGTGTATCAAGAAGTAATGTAATATCCACATCACATTTTGTAGTTTTTTGTTAAACTGTTAAAAATTTTAAGACGGGCAGTGCTAGTTGGAGCCGTATGGAAAAGTTAGCAAATCTGTAACGAGTTGAAATATTTTAAAAATTCAATTTCCTACTGGATAGACACCTGGCCCAATAAAACTTACGAAATTTTTACTTTACCAATAGGTTTAAATGCAGAATAACTAGAACATGATCAAAAAGATGTGTTACTAGTGTGATAATTACGCTGGTCTACAAAAATAATGCTTGCAAAATTTGATAAGGTAACTTTAGTTGATGAATATGTCTTTTGGCATGCTGAAACCGAAAATTAAGCCAGTTTTCCCGTTTCATATACATATATTTTTGCCGGTACAGGGCGACTACCGACATAATTCCTTCCTTTTCCGGTACATTTTAGTATGTTTTCATGATTATATACAATTAATCATGGTAACATACTATAAAAGTTACCATATAATTACATTGGTGGAAGAGTCATGGAAGAAATTTTGTCGGTAGACACCCTGTATTGGCAAAAAACTATACGTGATAGGTAAAAACCGGCTTTAGTTTCGGTTTCAGCACCTTAAAAAGTTCAGCCAAAATTATCAAATCAGAATTTTAAATGCAGACCTGTGTTACTGAAAAAATCTGATAGCTTTGCCTCAGAAAAACACTGTGAAATTCCTCATTTGCATATCTGAGAGAGAGGAGATAACTGCAATTTAAAAAACTTTGTTGATGTATTTTCATTTAACTTATCATCTTAATGATATTGTAACAAAAGATTGTTTCACATGTGTACGAAGTGGTTCCGAGGTAAACCCTCGGGCTGCGAATCCAGAGATCGTGAGTTTAATCCCCGTCGACCGTAATTGTTTAAAAATGGTTTTTGCTTAAATACAAATTGCTTATTTTTCATTTATTCGTTATGTCATTATGTTAATTATATTTATATTGATTATTCAGTTAATGGTAAGTCATTTATAGACTTTTCGAATTCTAGAACATTCTGTTCTGGGAAATTCATCAGTTGTATATAAACTGATGTAAAATTCAGTTCAGTTGAAAAATAAAGTCTCGAGTTAAGCTTAAATTTCTCTATGTTATTTCGCTTTAGTGTTTATCCACAAACAGTTAATCTATGTGACAGTTTGTTGGAGGCACTGATAAATAAAACTCATTACAGAAGAACTACGCAGAAGTAAGCGGCTTCAAGGACTCCCTCCAGAGTTTGAAAAACGTCCCAATCCAAAAAGAAGTTTAAGAAGGGGTGTTGGTTGGTTGGGTTTTAACGTAGCACTAATACAGCACTATGGGTAATTGGCGAAGGTCTGGGACGCACTTCTTAGGATGGTCCAGAGGCACGTCATCACAATTTTAATCTTTCACGTAGGGGGTGGCTCCCCTCCTTCCGTGACCCCAAGATATATATAATTTGAAATTTAAGAAGGATGCCGGACGAAGCCGAGCAAAAGGAAACTAACAATATTGTGACATTTATTTGATCAATATGGTATCTATCCCGATACAGAAAAGACATCAGCCGTAACCAAATTTCCTGTGCGAGAAAATATTGCAGATGTTTGAAGTTTTCTAGGTCTTTGTTCGCATTAGCGACGTTTTATTAAAAACTTCGCCAATACTGTAAAGCGTCTACTTGAGCTTTTGAAGAAAAATGCAAAGTGCTCGTGGAGCACTTCACAGGAAAAAGCTTTCATTACTCTTAACAAATTACTGACCAGTGGTCCTGTTTTGGGGTATTTTCTTCAAGAGGCAGAAACGAAGATCATTCAGACGCCAGTTTCTATGGCATCGGTGCTGTACTAGTGCAAGTCCAGGATAGTAGAGAAAGACTAATAGCCTACGCATCCAGGTCTCTGACTGCCTCTGAAATGAATTATTCTAAAACTGAAAAAGAATGCCTTGCTGCCATATGGGCGATCAGTAAATTTAGACCCTATCTGTTCGCAAATTTAGACCCTATTTCTTCACCGTAGTAACGGATCACCATTCTTTATACTGGCTGGATAATGTGAAACACCCTTCCGAGAGACTTGTACGGTGGGCCTTGAATACGACGTCAACATTGTCTACAAGAGCGAACGCAAGCATTCTGATGCCGATTCACTTTCAAGGAAACCACTCTGTGAAGCAGTGGTCGAGCCTGGGAATAGTGATGAAATTCCATTTCCTGGAAACATAACAGACTACAGAAAAGAGCAGCTAAAAGATAAGCAATTGAAGAGCATTATTAAAGTTCTCAAGAGGGGCGAAGGAAACCAAAATTACCAGTTAAAAGACGGTATACTCTATAAAAGAAACTACGATCTTATGTGACAGAAATGGCTTTTGATGGTACCGAAACAACTCCGTCATGATATTCTAAGAAGTCTTCATGATGCTACAACAGCTGGTCATCACGGATTTGCCAAAACATACAGTGCGCGAAAAAAGTATAAAGACAACATTTAATTAAACGAAAATATGCTTTGTTTCCATTTCATCTAAGTAAAATTTTTATATGTTTGACTTCTGTTACATAATTTTGTAATAACACTTAAAACGCATAAAAAAACAAAATTTAGCTTCAAAATATTGATTTTACAAAAATTAACACTAAAGGAAATATGGAAAACGTATAAGGACATGTTCTAAAATGCTTTAAATTTTCTTCAATAATCAAGAAAACTACCTTTTTTTCAATCACTTGAATAAACCGAGAGGTCATTGATCTTGAAAGATCTTTTAAAGTGTCCACGGAACCTTTTTCCTAAGCGTCTTTGATAGAAAAGACAAAATCTTGTGTGCATTGATATTGTGTTCCATTTTTGTAAACTTCTCGGTCAGAAGCCCCCACAATTTTTCGATTGGATTAAGATCGGGGCTCCTCGCCGGCCAATCAAGTAAATTTACAGAATTAGCTTCAAACCAGAGTTTTGCACTCATAGAAACGTGTATCGAGGCATTATCCGGTTGAAAATTATAGTTCTCTGAAGTAACCAGTTGCGCTTCAGAAAACAAACTTTCTCCTAACATATCAGCATATTTGTCCGAATTTATTTTACTGTTGATAAAGACTATTGGAGTGGTTCCATTTGCCCCAAAAGTGCCCCAAACCATTACCGAGCCACCGCCATATTGACGTTTGGAAAACACTTCTTTCTTCTTTCGCAGATCATACCAAAAATTACAAAAACCATCAGGTCCATCAAGGTTGAACATTTTTTCGTCAGAAAAAATTACATCAGTCCATTTTTGAACAAGAGAAATGTATTTTTTGGCAAAGTCAACTCTTCTTATCTTATGGTGACTTGTAAGAGGTGAACGTGACACTAATTGTCCATAAAAAACTTAAAGATGGTTATTTAAAACATTTTGAACTGTCCTTGAGGAACGTAGTAAATTCAAATTTTCTCTAACTTCATTTGCAATTTCTTTTTTTTGGCAAGCTCTCCTTACAATCATTCTTTTCTGTCGACGAGTGAGAATTTCTGGTCACCCAGTTCGTTTTTTCATGCCATACATTCTAGGATTTTTTAGAAAATTATGAAATACCGTTTTAAATCTCTTGATTTTTTTCGAAATTTCCCGTTCACTTAATCCACATTCTCGAAAAGCAACATTTTCCCCTTTTTCAGTGTCAGAAAGATGAGTTTCTGTGGGCATTGTTAAAATGTTCCGATGAAAGTCGGCAATGCGAAATTTCTTTCACAATCCGATCTTTTAACCCAGGATTGTCATTTTCTGTTTTCAAATATGCAATTTTTTTAATAATTATGGAAGAAAAAACAATGTCCTTATGCTTTTTTCCAGTGTCATTTGGATTTAAAAATGAAAATGTAAATTAAAACAGATTTATAATTGGAAATTTTAATAAGTTTACACAAGAAATAATCTAATTTTACTCCTATTTTTACTTCAAATATTTACTCACGATTCCGTAAAAAAGTCTTCTAGAATTGGCGTTTTTTCGCGTGTACTTATACTTTTTTCGCTCACTGTACGACAGGATACGGAAGAAGTTCTGTTGGCCAGGGCTTTGTGTATGCGTACGCCGATATGTGATTCATTGCCGTGAATATCAAAGGAAACCCCCTCATCAATGGCTACCAGGACAACTACAACCGATAAAGCCTACTGAAGCACCATTTGCTAAAACCGGAATAGACTTACTTGGACACATTCCAGTTACCCGAAGCCGCAACAGATGGATAGATTTTTCCACAGATTATCTCACGAAATTTACGATTAGAAAGCATTTACCTCCTGCTGAAGCTACCGATATTGCTAAATTTATTGTTGAAGAAGTTATACTGAAGCATGATGCTCCGAGAGAAATGATAAGAGACAGAGGACGTTCCTTTCTATCTAATGTTGCAAAAGAAATCAACAAAATGTACCTGACATCTCACCTATCCGCGTTTGTAATGATCGATAGATGGCGCTCTCTGAACACTGCAGTTGTTAGTAAATATAACAGCCACGTGTAATTATTATTCTTTCTCCGCCATTTCATCATGGAAAGTCGATTGCATAATATGAGGATATGCAGTGGTGTGATAATTTCACCTAAGCCGACCAGAGGGCGAGCATTTCATTACAATCGCGGATTGAGAACCGCTATCATCCACAAATCAATGATTGGCAGAGAGATTTAAAAAAAACGTTGGCAGCCATATTACTTCTGTATGTTGACGTTAATTAAAAGAACTGGGATACCATTTTGGGATGCCTTTTGTAATATTCGTCTACAACACAGCGAAACAAGACACCAGGGGATTCAGTCTTTTCTTTCTTGTTCATGGAAGAGAAATGCAGATACTTCTTGATATAATTTTTCCACACGAAATAGAGAATTATGATAATTACGTACAACATCTGATCATTAAAGCCGAAGAAGCAAGACAATTAGCAAAACTCCATGTACTTGAAGCCCAAACAACGGGACAAGCGACGATACGACGAACGACATCGACCAGTCAGCTACAGTATTGGAGATTTAATGTGGGCCTTCACTCCAGTACGAAAGCTGTATTATCTGAGAAGCTTTTCAGACGTTATTTCAGACCGTATCGAATAACAAGACGATTATCTGATGTGACTTACGAAGTATAATCAATGAAAGGACACAGAAAACGAAATCCTAAAGACATTGAGATTAAAACCCTACAGTTTGCAGCAAAATTATTGAAGCACACATCCAGATGTTTCATTTTTTTTTTTTTCTTTTTGTTTGGTCGCTAATTTTTATCATTAATTTACTTTTTATAAACAGCATAAGACTAAGATGATGAGTCAACAAATATTTACTTAACAAAACAGCATTATGTGCACATCTTTTAAATAGGAATTATTGCTAGCGCTCAATAATTTTCTGCCGACTGTACTATGATCCAAAGGAGCAGTTAACTGACGAAAGAATGCAGAAAAGTTTCAGGCGACCGGCTACAAGAAGCCAAACAAGATTTCAGCGGGACGCTGCTTTCCCCTAAGTGTGGGGGTGGGGGGTGGGGGATGAACGAAAGATTGCTTCGCATGTGAACGCCGTGGCTCCGAGGTAAAACATCGGGCAGCGAATCCAAAGATCATGAGTTCGATCCCCGTCAAAATCATTTGTTTAAAAATGGTTTTTGCTTAAATCCAAATTATTTATTTCTCATTTATTCGTTATACCATTATGTTAATTATATTTATATTTATTATTCAGTTAATATTATGTAATTTCTAGACTTTTCGAATTCTAGACTATTCTGTATTAGAAAATTCATCAACTGTATTTAAGCTGATGTAAAATTCAGTTGAGTTGAAAAATAATGTCTCAAGCTGAGCTTAAAGTTTTCTGTGTTATTTCGCTTTAGTGTTTCTCCACAAAGAGTTAATCTACGTGAATATATGTAATTTTTATGAAATGCATTCAAACAAAGCAACTCCTTTCAGCTATCAAATTTCAAAAATACACTTTTCCAAAAAAAGTTCTACAATTTTTGCCACTACAGTATTATATCTAAATTTATAAAATAAGTTCTTTCAAATAATTATTGCCTTGTTTTTGCTACAAGTATAACATTTTTTGAGTGTTTTTAACAGAAAGAGCTATTTTATTATCAGGGGTCGGCGTTTTTAATTCCGCTATTTTTATAAAGAAATATCTGTATTATTCAATCAAAGATGATTGTTGCTTCATATCTTCGATTGAATGATACAAATACTGCTTTATAAAAATAGTGGTATGAAAAAATTTGACCGCGTCGACTTCTGTATTCTGTTTTTGTCCTAATAAAAACTATGTAAAAGAAAAAAAAAGATTCAAATATATTCACACATATAAAATAGGTAAACCGATTCAAATATATAAACACGTCAAAAAAAAAAAAAAAAAAAAAAAAAAAAAAAAAAAATGTTTTGTTGAAACAACAAATAAATAATTACAATAATAAATGCATTAATAAATATTTTTTGCTGATGTAGCCTTAACAATGATTGTTACCAGAAACCAAAATATATTGTTGTTTTAACCAAATAATTTTGTCGTTTCAACCAATATTTGTAATTATTTTGTTGGGTTCTTTAAAGAAAGGTTTTGTTAGTTCAGAACATCACTCACTCATTGACTTTTTACAGAGAAATCTATGAATTAAATCAAAGAACGATCAGGTGAAAATTACTCTTCTTTCAACCACATTCTTTTAGTTAATCGAAGCAAATTGGTGTAGTTAACTGAAAATTAATAGTATTAAAATGACAAAAAGGAAAAAAAAAAAAAAAAAAAAAAAAAAAAAGAAAGAAATCTAAAAATCATACAAAATCTTTTGTTTTTCACAACAAAAGAGGTTTTTCTTTTCTTTTTTTTTCAGTGCATAATTTCATGAAACATCTATGCACAATAGATTATACAGATAAGCATGTGCGAACAGCATCCAATAATAACATACTTTAAAGAATAGTTTTAACTGACAAAGGAAAATGCTTTAAAAAATTAATTTTTTCTCTTCTACATTAAAACCAATTATTTAACGTGAAAGAAAAAAATATTGTGAAGAAATTTTGTTCGTGTATTCCAAATTAAAAATTACGGGGCGTAAATGTTTAAGAAATTAACTTCTGCTACAAATACCAAAGTTACTCAAAAAAAAAAAAAAATAAATAACTTTAAATTGAACACAGTATAAAACACATATGTGAAATTTTTTTTTTATTACTTAATTAAATGGAACTGTGTATGTTTTCTAGAAAAACTTTTTGCTTTAAATATTTTTTTAGTTTCAGTCTTACACTTATTGATTCTTTAATTTTTCATTAAACTACATTATCGTAACTTATCTTTTTTTTTTTTTTTATGTAACTAATTAAAAGAATTCTTAGTATTAAGAAAAGATAAAAACTGATATTTAAAATTGAAAAAAGTAATCTGGCATGTCACTAATACGACTTTCTCTTATCCTGAAATTTAATACGATAAATACAGATTGGAGATTAAGTGATAAGATAACGAGTACTGTTATGTAAAGCTATGTTAAAACAATTCAAATTAGGCTTCGGAACAGATTTATTTGACAAATATTTCTGTGTGAGGAGGCTACCGCCCCCTTCAACCCCCGTTTCATTATTGTACTACATTTATATAGAATTCAAATCTGTTATTAAATTCAAAACTTCATTTAAAATTAATCAGATAACTTCCACACACAATATTTCTTGAAACTTACCAATATTGCTGAAAACTTTCTAGTAACAAACGTATTAACTTCAAAATACAATATTCGAATCGCCTAAAATTATTTTTATTTTACTATAAGAGGCACAAAGATCAAGCGTTAAAAACTTGGCTTTGGTATTCAGGAAGCCTCAAAACGTGCAAATATACAAAAAAAAAAAAAAAAAAAAAAAAAAAAAAAAACAAGAAATGGATATTGAGATAAAAAAAAAAAAAAAAAAAAAAGAAATAAAAAATAAAAAAAGAAATCACAGATTAAAAGTTACATCATCCCTGATTGCTATAGGCTACAATTAGTTTTAATAAAATAAATTTTCTTGGTCGACATTTCAATATTTTGATTAAAATCTCCAGAAAAGCCATGAAAAAAAAAAAAAGAAATATTAAAAATCCAACTGATGTCACTAAAATTCAAATTTTTAAATGTTCAGTTTCTTTTTAAGAATTTTTGACCTGAAAGGAAACATACGCGTTAATACGCAAGCGAAGTGTGACATCACTCACCATCGCTGGGCACAAGCAAAAGATTTCCTATATTAATCGTACACTGGATTTTTTGCAATAAAAAATTGTTCTTTAAAAAAAATTAAAGAACAAGTTTTTACTGAAATGAACTAAAAAGCACAAAATGGTCGGTATGTATAACTGTATTAACATGACTTAAAAACTAATAACTGCGTTATAGTACTGAAATGCAAAAAAAGAGAAAACCGTGTTAGTGACACAGCAGATTATTTACATACTTTTAAATAATAATAATTAAAAAAAAAATGTAGATTTTTTCTCTGCCCCTGCAGTCTGCTGCTAAGGAGAAAGGCGCCTGGAAACACTTTTATATGTATTATTGTCATTGACTATAAAATCAAGTGCAAAATTTCAGGTCATTCGGACGATCAGAATTCGCTGAAAAGTGAATTACAAGATTCCGTTACATACCTTAATAGATAAATCATGTAAAAATTAATTGTTGCCACTCGTTGTTATACAAATACGGCTGAATCCTGTGCCGCATACGATAGCATTTTATATATAGATTTTTTTCTGCCCCTGGAACCTGCTCCTAATGAGAAAGCCGCCCAGAAATATTTGTATATAGTATTGTCATTGGCTATAAAGTCTTGTGCAAAATTTCAGGTCATTCGGACGATCAGAAGTGGCTGAAAATTGAATTACAAGATTCCGTTGCATACATTAATAGTTACATCATGTCAAGTTAATAAAAGCGTGTTAAAAAATACATTATTAACATATGGCCGTGAGGAATTAGTTTAAATTCCTGAGCAGCATTCCTGGACATGATTTATGATGAAAATATTTAAGTAAAGCACTCACTTCTATTAACAATAAAAAAGAATGTCGTGGCTTAAATATTGGCATCCCTGTATATCTTCTGAAGATTATGCACACATAACATGGTGCACATAAATAAAATCCTATATTAATAACACACGGTACAACCTGAAATACTATATTAATATAGGATTATTAATAGGATTATTAATACTATGTTAATACTATGCTACTTTGCATAGTAAGTTTTATTGTTATTCACTTATACTTTTCTTTGCATTTCTGACATTTATAAAGTAAAAAATTAAAAAAAAAAGTATTATTTAAATCTAAATATGTATTTTAATAACTATAAATTATTTTAAGAAACGCTTTTTTACTGTGTGTTTATAGAGTCTTGGCGACGTTGTCTTGTTTCCGTGTCCTGATAGCATTAGGTCGTTGCAAAAACGTTCGTGCGGAATCGGATCATTTTATTGCCTTCAAAGACGAGAGCTTCTATCGCCGTAATATACATTTGTTGCTAGAAAAATGGGCAAAGGTTGTAGAAAGTAATGGAGAATATTTTGATTAAAAATTGTCATTTGATTTGATGTATTTTTATGAAATGAAGCAATAAAAAACCGCACGAATTTATGCAAACACCTAATGTATTTTTTTTAATTGAACTTTTGATTAATTAATTAATTATTTTGTTCTATTTTTAGATTCCTTTTTATTGAGATATCTATTTCATATTACAATTTATGTCTACTTTCTAGGGGGGAAAAATTAAAAAATTCATACTTTTTCTTTTCTTTTCTTTTTTTTTTTTTTTACTTAAAAAAAAATGCATTAAATTGAAATAAACGTCTGTATATTAATATTACATATACATCACGTAAATGTACATAAATTCATATTAATAATGACTGCTAACTTAATTCCTTTAAAACTGCAACTTATTTTTTTAAAAAGTTTTGTTATGAAAGCGATATAACACAGTAGTATGAAAAAAAAATTCAGTTATTTGTTTTTAAGTTATGCTGATAACAAATATGAATACACATCAACCGCTAAAAATTGGACTTTCGTTGCCAGGGCAACTCAAATCGTGTTATTATACTTAAAAAAAAAAAAAAATAAGTAAATAAATAAAAATGAAAATAGAACTTTAAAGAATTCTTTGTTTACAGTATGGGCATGAAAAATTAATTTACCTCGCTGAGCAGTTCGCTGACATAGTTAATGTAGCAAAGTAATTCCATCAATTACATTCAATAGAACGTCTAGCTCAATTTTTGGTAGCCCTGTATATTGTCTATGAACAATATAATAAGAACTATAAACAATATTGTGTATTTATATTTAGTTTTATATGAAAAACATCTAACACAAAATGAATTACAATTCTAGCAATTTCCAAGTATAACCCCAATCTATCCAAATACTTTTGGTAGCCCTGTAAACGAATGATGAAGCATTTCCATATCACAATCAACAAAAAACATGGTTTTATGCATGTTTTTTCTATTTTTATTTATTTATTTATTCATTTCGTTTAAGACAGCCTAGGGATGTTATACTGTGCTTTAAAGGTCTGTTTGAGGCCCGGTCCAGTACGAAATCGAATAATCCGGGCCTAGCCGGAAAAATCCGGGCCATTTATATTTACCAGTGCACGGTCCGACCCGGGCCGGACAAAAAACGATAAAATCTGGCCCGACCCGGCCCAATTCATAAATATGTAAAAGAAAAAAAAGAAAAAAAAAATCATGCTTTTTTATGAAAAATAATTTTATGTGTTTTGTAGAGGTTTTATATAGCTAAGCAATAGAATGTTCTTTAACGCAACTGTTCAATACTTACAAGATAATTATAAAAAACAGAAGTTCATTATTACAGACATACAGAAGGCAGAAAGACTGACAGAAAGTCAAATAAAAAATATTAGCATTCATCAAAAAATATAGGAAGGTGTTTAAAATGATTAATACTACTAAAAATGAACTTTCAAGCATTTCCTCTTATATACTGTAATGTATCCGAATTTTTCATGTGATCCAGTAAACAAAACATTAATGCTAATCTAACCCTATTCAATTAAAAAGATGCTTTTGCACATGCTAAAAATGATGATACTTTTACCCATTGACCTGGAGAAAAGAAAAGGATCCTTAGAGAAAAAGTTAAAGCGGAATGATCTTTATAGCCTTCATTGCTTCATACCACCTAAACTCTACAGACTATAGGACATAAAGTAACATACACAGTAAGGGCACATAGTAACGTATTTAATTTCTTTTGTTTGTACATGTGCCAAACTAGTAGTGGCAAGCATTCTATTTTGAATAGGAAACCATCAATATTACTTTGAATAAAATATATTAATTTCGAGACATGCTAAAAATATTTGCAGAAAATCAGATCGCGAACAGACTGATAGACAATTAAATTGAAGTTACAGACATTAAAAAAAAATATATATAATGTGACATACCAGCCTGTAAAATTATGTAAAATAAATGACTGAAGATTTTATCATTTTCCTTTTTCGTTGATTAACAAGGAAGCTAGAAAAAGATTCGGGCCGAAACGGTCCATAAAAAATTTCCTCATGGCCCGGCTCGAGTATACACACACACAAAAAAAAAAATGAATCTGAGCCCGGCCCGGCCCGACAGTAAATTAAAAAATTCGGCCCGAACCCGGCCCGTAAATCTCACCCATACAGACCTCTAATGTGCTTATCAGAAATTACTCCATAGACGTAATGTATTGGAATTCTCTAGGATGTTACTGTACACGAACCATTTCCTTGATCAACGAAAATTATAATGTGTCAATCCCTATATGATAGACATTGAGAATACTGATTTTAGACTTACTGCTACTACTTGTTCTTCACACAGACTAACCGCTAAAAACATGATTTTAAAACGTGTAAATGTGACAAAAACTCAATTTTAAAAATTTAACTTAAAAATAATTCTTTCTCCATCATATATATACGAGGAAGAGAAAAGAAAATTAATT
Source organism: Salticus scenicus (assembly GCA_963930645.1). NCBI lineage: Eukaryota > Metazoa > Arthropoda > Arachnida > Araneae > Salticidae > Salticus > Salticus scenicus. The sequence continues at coordinate 223,949,937 of OZ005650.1, read as the reverse complement.
TAAAAAAAAATTCCAATTTTAATTGGTACGCTCTTATTTTTCCACCCTTTCAAATGTTATGAATTATTTAAGAAACAGAAACAGATTACTTGTGTTGCTTATCATTTTTGGCCGATTTTATTTTTAGATGAAAATTTCTTCAAACCGCCAGTGAAGCGATAAAATCGCCAAGCGGAAATGCTGTCCTGTTACGAGGCAAAAAAATGGCGGTGATGCGCCGGCCTGTTATTTATTTAAGGGGCTCTATCTTGGGTGTCCCTGTACACGAACCACTTGCTTAATCTCAAAGAAAAGTTTAGTGTAGCATCTCTATATGATACACATTTAGAATAGCAAGTTTGGAATTTCTGCTGTTATTTGTTCTTGAGATATACTGATAACACACACACACACACACACAGGCACACAGGACAAATTGGAGGTAATATGAATATTGGTAGAAAGTTAACGTCATATATCTAGTACTGAAAGCACATCTTACTGAAAAGTAAGAAATATATTTTCAAATTTATGTATAAAAATAATTATAAAATGCTTAAAGTAAATTAAATGAAAATAAAAGAATAAATAATATGTAACATTCTCTTTGATTCTTTTGAAAAGTAATTTTAATAAACTAAAATTAAAATTGTGATTAATATATATATATATATATACACAGATCAACCGCTAAAAAAATGATTTTTGGATTCAGGAGACCTCAAAATGTGTTTAAAAAAAAAAAATACTCGATTTCGAAAATTTGACCCAAAAAAAATACTTTCTCTACCATTTAGATGGTTAAGAGAAAGTAAAAAAAAAATATTTATTTAAGTAAGCAAATATTTATTAAGTATCTTAATTGGTAATGTTTATTTGAATAGATGAAGCAAAGCTGCTCTTAATTAAAATACAGACACTAAGATTATTTTTTGTATATATGCAATGAAAAAATTCTCGGAAAAAAAAAGTCATTTATAAATTTTTCGGATATTTGAAAAAACAATCTTAGTTAAATTTCTAAGAAATAATAGTTTATTTATTTACTCTTTATGTAAATTGTATTCTTTTCCTTGTATGCAAATCTAATGTTTATATCCATTTGTCACTGAAAATGTTAGATTCTTCAAAATTTTCTAACTCTCTCAGTTTTTTTTTTCCTTTTCTTTGAAAAACCATCAATTTTTTTTTTTTTTTTTTTTTTATTTTCTGGCACAAGAACTTTTTCTTTTTTTTTAACCAAAATCCTTTAGTAGAAATATTTTATTAAATATTACCTAGCAATTTTATCACATCGCAGAATAGCTCCATATAGTTATTTTAGCGACAATACAAATAATTCAAAAACTTCTTGTTCAGTTAAAATTGGAAGTAATATAAACATCGGAAAAAAGTGAACATCATATATTTAGTGTTTAAAGCATATATTACTGAAAAGTAATAAATATATTTTGAAATTTGTGTATAAAAATAATTATAAAACACTTAAAGTAAAATAAACAAAAATAAAAGAATAAATAGTTATGTAACATTCTCTTTTATTCTTTTGAAAAGTAATTGTAATAAACTTAAATTAAAATTGTGATTAATATATATATATATAAATATAATCACAGAATATATAATCACATTGAATGTATAATCACAGATGATAATAGTATTAAAATATTACAGGATAAAATATTACAGGATATTTGTAATAGTTTAACGTTTAAAAATTTTTAAACTGCAATTTAAGTCCAAATACGTACTTACTTTAAAAATGACATTATTTATAAGTATTTAATAAAACACATTTGGTCTAGACTACTCGGTATATTTGAAATGTCAAAGCCCTACCTCTAATGGCATCAATGCACATTACTTCAATATTAATCTGTTATTTTAAAGTTTGAATCTATGTTCTATGCACGCATTATCGATTTCGGTGAATCGGAGAAGCTGGAAAGAGCAATTATTATTGTCACAGATATCAGTGATTAGTTATGATGAAGAGTGCTTAAAGTATTGGATATTAATCATGGACTTATAAATCATATTCTAAAAGAAGCAGTTTAAAGTGAATACTAAAATCTATGTCGTATTCATGATTATATTTTAAAGTTTTTATAAGAATAATTTAATAGGAATTATAGTAAAACCAATTTCAGTTGAAGTTATTGATGGTGCAGGTTCTCTAAAATCTAAACAATTTGGTTCGGTCTAATAATTTCTCGTACGGTGAATTTGTGAATTCATCCAAGATAACTTTTAAAAAAAGTAAGGAATTTTTAAAATGTTATCATTAATATATTTTTTTCTTATCAACGATTTTAAGTATAATAAATTAACTTAAAAACAAGCAGGAAAGAACAAGCTTTAATTTATTAGTTTTACATAACTTTCAGAATGCATCCTTAACATATTTTTTAATGATATTTATTTTGGATAATAGTTTCATTACATATGAATAATAATTACTTTTCAAATATGTTGATAAGATTGATAAGATGTTATAAAAATATTTTTAAAGAAAGTATAAACAATATATTAATATTCCAGGTTATATCAATGTTTAAAAAGTAAATCATTTTTAAATGAATAATATATACATATATATATATTAAAACGCATTTTACTTTTCTCTATTGTCTTCTTTTATCACAATGTACTTTTTCTTAGCTCTTTAATTCCTACTCCCCCCCCCCCCCCAAAAAAAAAAAAAAAAAAAAAAAAAATCTCGAATTTTTCTAAATGGTCTATTTTTGCATTAACTGTCTCATATTTGGAATATAGATCTTTCCACTGAATTCTTTTTCCATATTTTTAAGGGAAGACCTTATCGGGGGTGGGGATGGGGGCAGGCAGGTCGGGAAAGTAAGTTGGATAAAGGAGTAATTGCTTGTGGAATTAAATGGTTGTGATTTCAGAAAAATAAGTCTATGTTCTGTCGTGATTAAAAACACTTTCAAGGTTTTCATGGACAAAAGGACCCTTTTCCCCCTGTTCTTTGCGCTATACAATAAATGAAGATTATGCTTTTTGACTCTTTAAAGTAATAATAATAATAATAATAATAATAATAATAATAATAAAAGGCATGATCTTTTAGGTTTCACAATTATTTTGGTTATCTTTGGAGAATGTTTGGTAGGAGAGATTTAAAATTTGTGTTATATTCAGTGAGTATTATTATACATTGTTTCATTAATTGTAACCTAACATACTTCTTACAAACTTCTTTTTTGGAATTTTTAAGAGGGATTTCTTAGCAGCCTTTTCTTCAATTTTTTTTTCTTCTTTTTTGTAGTTTAATCTTACTTTTGTTTTTCTTCCATTTTTAACTCACTCCTATATGGAGATGATGTTATTACTACAGTTTTCTTCTTTCTTTTTTCAGCCCTTTTTTCTGGGTGAGGCCTTTTTACTTGAGGTACAGGTAGAACAAACTTTGGAGAGATGGAAAATGGTAGCTTAGGTCGATAAGAAGAGAGTTCTAATCCTTTCTTCCCTGAAGATGTTGCAGGTTGGTCTGGACATAGGCTGTCTCCTGGCAAGTTTGTTGGTTGGTCTACTCCTACGATGTCCCTTGAAGAAGTTGAAGGTTTCTCTTGGTCTTTGCTCATATCAGTCTCGTGCCAAACGCCTGGAGGTTCTTGCTGCAAGTCTGACGTAGGGTGGTCTGTGGTGACAGAGGGTGCAAACTAGAGCCCCTAAATAAAATAATAGGCCGGCGCATCACCGCCATTTTTTTGCCTTCGAAGAGGTCAGCATTCCCGCTTGGCGTCCTTATCGCTTCCCTAATCATTTTAAGAAACCTTGATCTGAAGCTAATCTGGTCAAGAAAAGAGCAATAAGCAACAATAATATTCCTAAAAACACATTTTTTTCACAGTGCATTCTCAGGATGTCCTTTTATTCTGAGGATATCCTATGGATGTACTGGGGTAAGATGTGTTGTTAGGGCGGTTTCTGTTTCTTTTACAAAATGTCGCCAAAACTCAAATACACAGTAATAGAAGGCCTGTGAACATTTTATATTCACTTCTTGAATGCTTATAGCAGTTTATCGCTAAACAAACTTCCATATCATAGTTTACTTAGCTAAAATTATAAAATATAATAAAACAATTTACTCTGAAGTAACGTAAGACGATAAAAAAAAATGTTTGTTGTTTGTTTATCAGAGAAACGCGCTGGGTACATGTGGCAACCCTAAGGCAACAAAATGCCTGATGCGCCAGCTCGTATATATAGGAGCCTTAGTGCAAACAAGTGATCTGGGAAGACGTCAGGATTGTAAGGACTTATGCCAGTTTTTCTAAACCCTTTAACGGCACTTTCTGCAACAGCTGCCCGTGAACAGGCTGCGTTGAACAGTTTTGCAACTTCGTAAATTGTGGCGCACCTACCTGGATGGTTGAACAGCCACTTTTGAACTTCTTGTTCATAATACGTGCTCAGTGGAGCCTTGAAACTGACATCCAGGGGCTGAAGGCGATGAGTTGTATGTGGGGAGAAGGTTAGCATGGTTGCATTATTTTCTCTTAACAAATTTACAAGTTCCAAACATTTGGTGTGACTGTTGTGTCCATCAAGTAGCAACTGCACTGGCTTCTCATGAGTAGGGTTGGAAAATTCTACGAATTTTTTAAACCAAACGATGAAAGTCTCCTTCGTGATCCAGCCGGTCTTGTGATACACTGGAAATGATACTGGGAAAGCATCATCCATGAGTCGTAGGTTTACCTTCACTCGAGGAAATACAAGCAGAGGAGGGACGAATGTACGGCTTTAAAAAACTATATCCCATTTTAACCAACTCATAAGTGTTCCGTTTTGTCCAACTCCAACACTTTTCAACACAAACATGGCTGATGCCTAAACGTGAAAGGAAAATTAGATAGACTACAGATGAGAATGTTCGTTAATAAATGCTTAATCAAAAGTAACACTCACCGGAATTGTATTCCTATATATGTAGGCAGTATAATCTAGAAAACAACGCATGTAAATGTAGAAAGTGCCAAGAAATCAGAGTAAAAAAGTTCTAAGAGCTACAACTTTCCATCAACTAGTGGTCTCGAGGCGGGACGAACTGAGAATGGTGTAATGACGGCCAAGAACAAGTTTCTGTCGTCATCCGCTCGATAGCTGTACTAGACAGGTCCCTAGGCGACGTATCCCGTTTTGTCAGACTATCCCGTTTTATCCAACATTCCCCTATTGTTCATACATTTTATTTTATACCATTTTCTTGAATAATAATAATAATAATAATAATAATAATAATAATAAACAGGCAATTTTTTTACCGTTTTCCTGAAAATTGCGAGATTGTCAATGGGTTAAAATAACTCCAAAAACAAAATTTTCAAAATCAAGTATTTTAGGTAATAGACTCTTTGTTTTCATGGAAATTCATTATCGTTGGTTACATGTACTCTTGAATTTTCAAAAATAAATATATAAAGAATGAATAAATGTATGTAATAAAAAGATAAATTTAAATTCCTCGACTGCCAATCTACTAAAGAGCAGGCATAAGAACAGAAAAATGTAAACCGTGATACTTATATTAATAACCAGGATATTGTTAAATCTGTATATTTTCCCCTCAATTAACTAAAGTGTAGATTTGTGTATTTCGAGTGTCCTTTGGGATGTTATACATGAAACCTGTAATGGTAGCTCATAAAATAAAACATCCTCTAAAGTGTTATTTGCAATAATGTAGTATAATAATGTTGTATTTCTAATGCAGGGTATATCTTTATAATATAGAAACGTAAATTTGGTGTTATTATTTATATGCAAAACTTTAAAATTCGAAAGTAAATTAAATTATTATTTAATTTAATCAGAAATTAAATTAATTCTTTATTTTGAAAGACACAGATCTAAAATATAAAGTTTAAACACATTTATGAAAATGCTATTGGTTTAGTATCTTCTGATTTTTCGACATAGATTTATTGTCATAGAGGGATGACTAAATTGTATATATATATATATATATATATATATATATATATATATATATGTTTTTTTTTTCTTTTTTTAACTAGAACAGACATTTTTAAATCTCATTTCATTTTTTATAATTAATTTATTTCAACTATTCATTTTTGAAAGTCTATCTGAAAAACAGAAATAAAACTAATACAAACTATATTTGGAAACTTTCTGAGTATTTATAGGTACAAATACGATTTGAAAGCTGGGTGAAAACTTTGTCCGATTAGTAACGTAGTCTACAACCGTTGTTTGTCAGTACCTGGCATACTTAAAAAATTTGGTGTGAAGCAACCACATGACTTTCATTGCCCACTATTACACGTATTACATGCATTTTTTGCAGATAATATGATCAGATGACATAAAATTGACCTAACGAAGTAGAAACCTAAACATTTTCCCTGTAAGAGAAATGTAAAAACACATAAAACAAACCTTACATAGGGAATTAAAAAATAGGGGAAAGAAAAAAAAAAGGGTAGAGTTATTTTTTGAAACACGAATATCCGAGATCTAAAACTGACCTACCTAAGCAGATTCACTGTTAATTTTCCTCTAATAACCACGTAATATATGAGAAAGGATATCTAAAATGGATTTATGTAACAATTTTCAAGAAAGAGTGGTGTCAATCACTGGTGCATGTACCCTATACATATACCGAAAGGTATATTTGCATAAATTGATATTTTGCCCCTAATGAAGAATTGATTACACAGGTCTACAACTAAAATTTTGATTTGGTTATTTTAGCTGATCTTTATGGTTTTTGATGTGCTAAAACCGAAACTGAAGTCATTTTTCCTCTATCTGTCGTATGGACTTTTGTCAAAACACATGTTTCCATTATTAATTGTAATTTATCATGGAAAAATAGTGTAAATTAACGAAATTGAAGAATTACACAATACTTATAAGGGGTCTAATATACAGGGTGTCTAATTGAAAAGTCTATACGCGAAGTGTCTATAAAAGTGTCACAAAAGTCTATACGCGATAGAGAAAAATTGGCTTCATTTTCAGTTTCAGCACACCAAAAAAGTATATGTATCAACTAAAATTATAAATCAGATTTTGCCAACATTATTTCTACAGACCTGTGCTATTCTGTGTATTTTTTTCTTTTCTTTTCTTTTTCTTTTTTTCAGTGGGGAGGCGGTGTAACGTTTATTTTTTCTTACCATTTTCAAATGAACTTTTTCTTCTTTCATTGTAATTTAATATTGTATTTATCATTGCTTCCTGTGATATATACACAAATATTGAAGAGCTTATATTATCAAATTCCTTGAATATATAAAAATCGATCAAATATACTGTATACCAGTTGATATAAATAAGGTGGATAATAAGCAAATCTAATGCGCATATACACTATTTACCGATAAGTATTTGAACACTTTCAAATTTATAAGTTTTGTCAAATATCTAGAACACTTTTTTAGGAATTACTATATTGAAACTTTGGAACTATAAAGAACATGCTATACGTCATATATTTCACAAAATGTTTTGTTCTGAAGAGGAAAAAGGGACCAGTAAAAAATTAAACGAAAATCAAAATGTTTTGGGTCACCCTGTATATAGTAATACTTGAAATGCCTTTTGGCTGTAGCATGGGATTATGAGAAGTCTTCCAATTATCTTAAATTTTTATGAGGCTATCATATATATTCATGAAGATATAACGGTTTCTTTGAAAAATTAAAAAAAAAAGGCACATTTTTAATTATAACGCTTAGGGTATTAGGTCCAGTGTAAAGCCATTTTTAAGAAACTAAGCATACTACATTAGACACAGCATACTGCAATCAGAATGCAAAAATGTTAAATATCCTATGAAATATGCACATTTTTACTAAATAATTTTTAACTACGCATGGTGCAAGCTTTAAAAAAATTTCATTTCCATAATTTAACAGCCAAAAGTAATGAGCTACTTATATGAAAGCCCCAAACAAATATCGTGTAAATTCAAAAAGTTACGAGAGATAGAATGAAGAGAATTTCGGTTCTCTCAAAATAAAAGCTAAACTATAAGGGGTTTTACTCACATTTTGATTTTGATTCAATCAATGCCCAATGGTAGCAGAATGTGCGCTAACTGTAAATAAATATTGAATAATTGCAATTTTTTTAGAAGCTTGCACATGCGTAGTTAAAAATTATTTTGTAAAAATTTTCATATTTTGTAAGATATTTAATATTTTTACATTCTGATTGCAGTATGCTGTGTCTAATGTAGTATGCCAAGTTTCCTAAAAATGGCTTTGTACTGGGTCTAATACCCTACGTGTTATAATTAAAAAAGTTGCAATTTTAAAACCTGAATAAATTACTACGTTAGAAACGCCAAAGAAAAATATTGGAAATGCATGCAGCTGTTTCGGCAGCCTTAAGCGTGCCGTCTTCAGTGCAAAAAGGATTCTGAATCGGCACTGAAGACGGCACGCTTAAGGCTGCGCTGCCGAAACAGCTGCATGAATTTCCAATATTTTTCTTTGGCGTTTCTGACGTAGTAATTTATTCAGGTTTTAATATTGCAACGCCAAGTCTCCTGTTATTAAAGTTGCAATTTGTTTTTGAATTTTTTAAAGAAACCATTATATTTTCATAAATATATGTGGTAGCTTCATAAAAATTTATAACAGATAATTAGAAGAATTCTCATAATCCCATGCTACAGCCAAAATGAATTTTAAGCATAACTATATACAGGGTGATACAAAATATTTTGAAATTTGCTTAATTTTTTACTGGTCCTTTTCCTCTTCAGGATAGAACTTTTGCTGAAGTATATGAAGTATAACAGGTCCTGTATGCGCCCAAAGTTTCAAGATAATTCCTGCAGATCTTTTCCAGATATTTGACAAACCGTCTAAAGTCAGAAGTATTCAAATATTTATTGGTAGATAGTATATCTTTCCTTTTTTTTTTTTTTTTTTTGATAAATATTTATAAATATTGTAGGAAAATTCGTGAACATTTGCTGAGTTATGCTATTTAATGCATTTATTTATAATCTGGGGAATACCATTCAGAAAAAGAACATGATGGATGATGGGTGAGGCTGTAAGCAGTTATGATCGAGAAAAACACCTTCACAATAACAAGTAATTTGTAATTTTGTGCTCTCATCTATGGAAGTTTAGGTTAAATGGCTAGAAATATACATTTGTGATTGGCACTTTATTTTGAAAAGAAAGTGAAATAATAATAATTATAAATAAATAAATAAAAATAGAAAATGAAAATAAAAAATAGAATTAACAAGATTCTAACATTGTTTAGTAAATGGATCTTGTACTCCTATAACTAATATTTGTACAGTTTATTTATTTATTTATTTTTAATTCATCAATCTAGATATTTATAATGCATACCCCAGTTTCTTTTGAATAGTGATTACACTAAGAGAAATGTTTTGTTGAATCAGAAAAAATTTGGTGTGCGCAAGGAAAATTTCTACTCAAATATATTCCAATAGAAATTTCTTTAGATTAATAAGATAATTTTTGTTGCAATTATAAGGAAAATATTTTGTTTTTCTGTTTATAAGCTGATGCTAAGAATTTTAGTTGAAATTTTCTAAATTTGTTAACAATATATCTTCCCTCTCGTAACAAAACTGATTTTTTACTTCTAGTAAAAATCTAGTTTTATGTAAAAAACTAATATATTGAAATGAATCCTCAAAACACCGTATCATTAATAATAATAAAAAAAAAATCGTAGAAAAAAAAAAATCATTGAAATTTGTTAAAATATAAGTTTAAGTTCCCGCTATTTCCTGTAGCGGTATTCCCGCACGCCACAGTCCATTCTGGAGTCCAAATGCTCTCTTACTTGATTTTTGCTCTCTGCTTTTTTTTTTTTTTTTTTTTTTTTTTTTTTTTAATTTTTTTTTTTATGGACTACTTGGCTCAAGGTAGCTGTTACAAAAAAAAAAAAAAAAAAAAAAAAAATCCTTGGCGAAAAATATCCTTTCAGCATCAAAAGTAAAAAAAAAAAAAAAAAAAAAAAATACCCAGGATTATCAATAAATATAACTTTTCCGCCCACAGGGGTGTCGTCAGCAATGAAATGACAGACACTTTAGCTAAAGCTGCAACTGAGAACACCAATATTCATTTCCATCTTCCTGCACCTCCATCTCATGTAAAATCTAAATTAAAAACTCTCCTCCTCCAGAATTGGGATACCTCCGAGAAGGGGAGGTACACTTACAATTTAATTCCTCAAGCAATCTCAAATTGCTGGAACCTAACTCCACCCATCACAGCTTTTCTTACGGGACACGGTCCCTTTCCTGCATACCTCAAAAGATTTCACTGCCAACGTTCACCTCTGTGTCCTTCTTTTCACCTTAGAAATCCTTCTCCTAGACCTCAAAATTGGTTAGATAGTATAGTAACGCGTAAGAATCTCAACATAAAACTTAATAAAATCTTCACTCTTTTAATGGATCTATCAAATCTTACTGATTAATAGTCTCTGTTTTTCTCTTTCCTCTTTGCGCATATGCTCAGTTTGCAAGTGCCATTGGTAAACAGAAAGATTCACCAGCTCATTCATCGCCCACTGTCGGCTCTAGGCTAAAGCCTGGCGGATAATGCAATTTTTTTTTTTTTAATGAGTTTTTAAATAAACTGCGAGTAGTCCCCCTAGTAGCGCTCAAAATCGCTCCAAGAGTGATGAGCGGGGGCTGCTCCCTGTTCAATAACTATAACTCTTAAATATAGATCTGAATTAGCTTTCATTTTATTATTATTTATTTTGATATTGACGTCATTTTGTCATGTTCCTGAGCAAATTTAATGTTTAGTATTTTTTTTATTTTTTTATTTTTATTATTATTATTATTCGTGTGAAAATATATTTTATTATACACCGAAAAATAAATTAACTCGTAAACTTCTTTGGCAACGATTAGAAATTAAAATAAATGATTTTAAAACATTATTAGAAGAAATATCTATATTATATAGGTGGTATAATATAGATAACGTTTTACTTCCTCCCCCTCCCCTTGGGGACTAAATTTCTAAAATTCCAAAAAATGGTTTTTAGGTATTTGTGTTTGCTATATTTTAAAGCAAAAATTTTACAGATATCTGTTTTTTCTTTGAGATATAAAGGTTTTTGTGAAATCACGTTTTGCCTCCTGTCTCCCTTTAGGGGACGAATTTCTAAATTTCCATAAATTGGTTTGTAGGTTTTTATGTTAGCTATATTTTAAAGCAAAAATTTTACTGGTATTTGTTTTTTTCATTGATATATATGAAGGTTTTTTGTGAAATTACTTTTTGCGCATGTGGAATCGCATTTTGCCACGCACCCCCTCTTGTGGACCGAATTTTCAAAATTCCAGAAATTGATTTTTATTTTTTAGGTATTTGTGCTATGTTTTAAATCAGAAAAATTACGGATATCTGATTTTTTATTTGAGATATGAAGGATTTTGTGAGATCCTCCCCCCTCCCCTTCGGGGGTGAATTTTGTAAAATCGCTTCTTACTGAATGTCTGCGTAACAGAAGGAACATTGTCACAAAATTTCATGCTTCCATGCCCAGGGGTTTGGGCTGGGCGATGATGAATCACTCACTCAGGACAAACGATTATATATATATATAGATGACCTTAACAAAGCACATTTTGTAGCTTTAATCAAGTCTATTCTCTACGTATTTAGTAATTATATCTAAGCAAATATTGGAAGGCAGCCATGGGGTAATATTATGATAAAATACTTGTTTTAAGAAGTACTTATTATCACAGGAGTTGACTGCCTTGTAAAGATTTTTTAAGTTTGAAATCTGGGAGCTCTTTAAAGAAAGGGGAAAAGGGGGGGGGGGATCTTCACTTATGTCAAAGTATGCATATGCTTAAAACTAAAAGTGCATGGGTATGAATACGGAAAAATGTGTGTGTGTGTGTTTCAATACAGTTAATACATTTTCACTAATAAATTTTTACTGCATTACGTTAAAATATAGGTGCTGCTGACGGTTGCGGAGCTTAAAAGCAGATTGGCTAATAGCAAATATTTACAAATTTTATGATAAAATGTGAGTTTGAGATTGTATTCGAGCCTAAATATATATATTCATGTAAAAAATAAAAGCATAAAGAGGAACGTAAATTTATATAATTATAAAGTATTTACTTGCTGTAGATGTAAAACATTATATTTCAGATGCATCTGAATAATTGTCATCTTTTAATATGTCCCTTGTATTGAGATTTAATAGCTTAATAACAGCAGAAAAATGCATTCCTCATATAAATGAAAAACACGCATCGACAAGATATAATATTAATTCATTTAATTTTTACTATTATGTCTTTATCATCCGTTTTAATAATGATAATAATAATAATACAAATGAATTTCTGTCTGTTTATGAAAATAAGAAATATTTGTTCTTATTCAATAAGTAGCATTTACATGTCGACAAGATTTAATAATACAAAATAAGAAATACATTTTTGCAGCTGACTGACATAAATTATAATTCATACATGGTCATAATTACATTTAAACTTAGTAAATTGAGTAAGTTAAACAAAATGTTCGGCAAAAGTAACAATGTTATTTAAATCTGCTTTGAAGTAGACGTGTGCTTTCAACATTAACGTCTCAAAATATTAATTAATTTTTTTTTTTTTCGTAACGAAATTGATTAAAGAAATTTCTTTTCTAATTATTTGAAAGAAGAAATGAAGTACACTGTGATAAAAGAAAATAAGTGAATTTCAAAAAAGTTAACTTATTTAGGAATTCATTATAATTTTAATTTGGCATATATATATATATATATATACATATATACACACACACATATATATATATATATATATATATATATATATATATATATATATATATATATATTAACTTTTGCAATATTGGTCGTGGGTTGAGTTATTCATTCAAGAATTTCGTGTATTAAAAACAGATTAATTTATTATTCATGTTTTACTATTACACGATCTAGTTTACAATTGTATTTAAACGTTTCCTCGGTTGTTAAAACAATTCATTTGGTGGCGGAAGATAAATGAAAAGAATTCAGTTTTTCTTAATGTTATGTAACAATACACTATAATTAAATATGGAATCTAAAATTAAAAAAAAAAAAATCTTATAATATTCGAAATTAAAATTAAAAAAAAAGTGTTTTGATAAAGTTCACCTTAGAAAAAAAAAATTATTATTCTTTATAAGTACAACATATGTTTAAAATATATTAAAATGTGCTTTGAATATTATAATAGTTTAAATCTCTACATTCCTTTATAAATACTTTCTTGAAAACAATATTATGAAATCACAAAGAATATACATAAAAAAATAATAATTACAATCTATATTAATAAAATGAAACCTGTAAATTGCTCAGAATCAAAATATTTTGCGATATCTTCACATTTCACACATCGTGAAAGCTAAAAATGACTTTTTTTTTTTCTTTTGTGTGTGGGAGTGTGTATCGTTGCGTTTGTATGCCTGTAACGCTATTTTTGCCTGGTTATTATATGAGACGGAATTCAACGAATCTGCTAGACGGAATGCAGCGACACTTGGCAGGAATTTAGGTATGTATACAATTTAAAATTATATCAATCGAACATTTCAAAATTTTAATTAGAATTAGAGCTATGGGTAAAAAATGACTGCACATGCGCCATAAGGCTTATCAGTAAAGTCCTTTGAACGAGAGAGAGAGAAGAAAAGCGCTATCTTTATGTTCTAGATATCAGAGAATCCCAAAATGATTTCAGAATATTTTCTTTGTGTGCATCTGAGGGATGGATGTATATCCAAACGGTTAAGTTATTCCCTGTTATCGATACAGGATTCAAATATTGCCATATATTCAGCAGTTGACGAAAATTCAATGCAGAAAAAACTATATTTTTGATGTAGTCGAAAATTGAAGAAAAGGTACAACTTTAGCATAAGGCTCTCTTGGAGACTTTTTATTTATTAACTACTGCACTCGTTTTTCGGAATATGAATGGCAATAGAAATTACGTGTTTTGAGCGCTGAGAAAATTTATGTTCAGATTAATGCCCAAACAATTATGCAAATTAAACAATCTATCTGTCTATCTTTCTATATATATATATAGAGACGGATAGATAGGTAGAGTTTAATATTTTATATGTATATATACGGGCGGCTATTAAGTATCCGGAAAAAGTATCTGATAATACCTAATTAGTGAAATGGCAAACGAATCTAAAGCTTCTATTTTTGCAACAAGTAATGGCTAATAATTATTTTCTACTATGAGTTTTCGAAATGGCGGTCATCGGCTTTGATGGAAGCTGCAATCTTCTTTGGAAGAGGGGTGACGGTGCGGCACAAGTAGTTTGGATCTAAATCACCCTATATTTTGCTAAGGGCTTTCTTGAGTCTATCAAATGTATGAATTTCTGTGTTCACAATTGTTCTACTAAGAACCCACGCACTGAAAAATCCATTGGATACAAATTAGAGCTGTCAGAAGAACACAGATTTTTGGTCAGATACCTTTTCACTTTGATATCGTTTAAAGCAAACGTTGATTTGACTCCATGGGCCAGAACACAAACTTTGTGAAGGATCTTAGCTGAGTGATTTTGCTTCCACTGAAGTACATCTTTCTCTAAATCATCGACTTAAGCAGTAAAAACTTAGATGTGCCACACTTTGAAAAAAACCACGAAACTTTTATATTTACCTAATGCTTTCCCTGAACGCTCAAAAACTGCTCGTTGAATAAATGCAAATTATTTTAATAAATAATATTTAAAAATAAAAGCATTACAGCAACGAAAAAGTGGTTATAATGAAATAGGCAGTCCATAAAAGCTCCTCAACTTTTTCCGGATACTTAATAGCCATCCTGCATATGAGTGAAAATTTGCAAATTGTACTTAACTAAAATAATACATTCTTTATCTTTATTAGTATAGTAAGTTTTAATTAAGATAATTTTTTTTAAATAATATACTGTGAATAATAATTAAATTCCCGTCCAAAGAACAGGCACAACAGCTAGTATATCATAATAATTTAATAACAGTAAATAATATAATTTAATAATAACAATGTAAAATAATAATTGAGTAACGATATATAATAATAATAATAATAATATATAACAATGGAATATAACAATATTCTATTTATAATTGTCAAATTTGTTTGTTATTATCATATATATCGTAATATTATCAAATGTCTAAACTTTATGACTTTTGAAACTGAATTTATTTAATTTTAAAGATGCATTTATTAGATTTTCAATTATTTAACAAAAATCAATAGCACAAAATAGTTCATTTAGCACTTTATGGAGAAAAAAAATAAATTATCGTACGAAGTAAAAATCTTTATTACGAGATTATTCGATATTACAGAGATATAACATATATTTTCTTTAGCATGAATGTCAAATTACATACAGAGGTAGTACTTACCCAATAATCCATACAATTCGATGCATGGCAGATACGGATCATTAGCTATATGAGTAACCCAATAGTCTAAAATCTCCCTAGAAACCTTTTAGACGCACTTATCCAGTGTGCCGCTAATAACAAATGATGATGTTTCGTAAAGGGCTTCATAACAAAGATCTTCAGAAGGTTGACATACAATAAATATTTTGCATAGGTTTAACCTTATAAATATTCATGTGAAAGAAAACCCTTTGAAAATGATATTATTTGATAAGAGTTTGGTGAATTATTTTAGTATTTATTTGTGAAGTTGAACTGAATTGATTGCTTAATAACTAAGATTAAGGACTGTAGAAATATTATTGAATACAGAAATTAAAATTATTATAAATAATTTTTAAAATTAAAATTAAAATAATGGTAATGATGATAATAATAATAATAATTCATATTTATTCTAATAATTATTCCACATATGTAGCTTTCGCAATGTTTTGCATGTGTTACTAATTAGATATTTTGGAATTTTGAAACACATAACTTTTTTTTTACTTTATATTAGCACAATATGCAAAATTTTTGCAATGTTATTTAAACAATTTATGGGTGGTTACGAATTTGACAGTTAATTTAAAAATACAATTTTATTTTTAATGCTACATTTTGCAATTGACAGGTGTCAGAACTGAAACATGGCAAGTTTTTTATCGGTACACTGAAATTAAATAAATAAATAAATAAATAATAATAATCATCTGGTGTGTCACTCACACGACATTCTCTTACCCTGAAATTTAATACTATAAATACAGGTTGGAGATTAAGGGGTAAGATAACGAGTTCTGTTATGTAAATCTATGGTAAACGAATTCAAATTAGGCTTCGGAAGAGTTTTGTATGATAATTAGTTCTGTGTGAGGGGGGGGGGGGCTACCGCCCCCCTCAACCCCCCGTTTTATTACTGCACCTACATTTTTGTAGAATTTAAATCTATTATTAAAATTAAAAGTTCACTTAAAATTATTCAGACAACTTTCGCACGCAACATTCCTTCAAACTTCTCAATCTTGATCAAACTTTTTCAGCAACAAACTTATATTAACTTCAAAATACAACATTTGGAATTGCTAAAACTATTCATTTTTAAGTTACTATAAGAGACACAGACAAAGATCAAACGTAAAACTTGACTACGGTAATCAGGAAGCCTCAAAACGTGTAAATATACAAAAACAAATGATGAATATTTGACGTAAAAATATACATTATTTACCATATCTCTATGAGGAATTCATTTCAATTCCTGAACAGCTTTCCTGTAAATGGTAAAATATTATAGGAAAGCACATCCACTAACAACAGAAAAGAATGTTATCGGTTATTTGCAGCCCTGTATATCTTTTGAAGATTATATACAGACCACATGGTGCACCTAAATATAATCCTATAGTAATAATCTACGGCCTAGCCTGAAATACACTTCCATCAATTTGCAGCTTTTGTCGCACATTTATCTAGTTCTTTTGTGTAGCCCTGTAAACGAACAGTGAATGATTTAACCTACCATATTCTACATGAGACATGTTTTTAAGCATGTAAAAAAAATATATATTCGTTTCATTTGATTTAGTGCAGTCTATAGATGTTAAACTCTTCTTATCTGCAAAATCCCCAATAGATGTTATGTATTGGAATTCTCTTGGGTGTCCCTGTACACGAACCATTTGCATGATCTTAACGGTTTAGTGTAACATCCCTATATCATACACATTTAGAATATCAAGTTTGGACTTTCTGCTATAATTTATTTTTATGATATGCTGATAACAGACAGACACACAGACTCACCATTGAGACTCAGAGACACACACACAGAACAACCGCTAAAAACATGATTTTCGGTTTCAGGGGACTTCAAAACGTGTAAATATAACAAAAACTCACGTACGAAAATTTGACCCTAATACTTTCTCTACCTTATGAGTAAGAGAGAATTAAAAACTGAAATTTAAAGAAAAACTCATGTTATGCTGTTCAAAATCATTTTTTTTAGAAATTTTCGATTAATTAGATCTTACAAAAACAAAATTAATATCCTTTTAGGCGAAATATATGTTTAAGAATATTTTAACCCTTAAATGCCGAGTGTTGCCTTTCGGCAATATACCCAATTTTGTCTTCTACAGTATTATTAGAATAATATTGAAGCTCTAATGTCTGTTTGCTGATTGACAACAAATGGTATTTTAGTTGTAAGCCATAGTTAAAATATAGCGGGATTTTTTAAAGAATTTTCCCCGTGATTTATTTAAGAGAGGAAATAATAGGACATTTTTAAACTGATTTAAAAAGTAATCAGGCATTTAAGGGTTAAAATCCGAATTATAATATTTTAATATTTTAACTCTCTCTATTACTTACTTTTGTTATTTGAGATCTTAACTGAAAAACAATATTACTTACACTTAAATAAAATAAATTTAATATAATAACAATAATAATCCAATAAACACAAACCTTTTCCCATAAAAACGGCCCACAGATACCAATGTCGATTTACTTCTGTCGGCAAGTAATCAGTGGAATCCGGAAATCGACAGCAGAAAAACAATGTCTATAACTATTACGCAACCGTTTACGGCAAAATATCGGCAAAAAAATTCTATCGGCATAGGATACTAGGCCGATATTTGGTATCCAATAGTGCATACATAATAACAGAATGAAATACATAAATTTACAATTTATTAACAGTATGTAATAATATATAATATCACATAATAATAATAATAATAACAATAATTATATATATATATTGGTATTGAGCTCAAATTGTGCACCAATGTCGTTCAATCTTTGTAACTGTATTTATTTTATAATAATAAAGAAAAATTATGCTTTCATTCAATTTTCTATTGATAAGTAAAAATACATTGCTGGAAAGAATGTTAAGGCCAATTGAAAAACTGTATTCTTCTTACAAATGCATGTTTAAATTTTATGCAAATTTATGCATAATGCAACAAATGACGATTTTGTTTACTATCTATAAAAATATTAGAAAAATTTTAATTATTTTGTATATTAAACATTATTTGTTTCTTTTATATATGTCGAAAGCTGGAAAAATCACCTGAGATATTATGTAATAAACTGATAATATTTAAAAAAATATTTCTTCTTTTTAATTAACTTAATTATTCTCGAGGTCATAGACTTTAAAAAAAATTTTCAAAGCGACTGTTGATATGCTTTTTTTAAGCTGTTTTCAGTAGTCATTTTAAGCTCATCTTTGGGGTTTTAAGTTTTATCATTTACATAAACATCATACACCAGAATGCTCCAGAAATTTTCCGTTGAGTTCCGGTCACGTCTTCTTAATAGCCACTCAAGCAGTTGGCCATAATTAGCTAGGATTCAGGTTTTCGTGGAACTTGAATTTTGAATAGGCACATTAAGAGAGAAACCACCCCATATCATCATACAGCTACCACCAAACTGACTCTTTGCGAAATAAGATGGTTCTTGAAGATTAGGGTAATAATATCTAAAACCTAGAGCTCCTTAAATAAAATAATAGGCCGGCGCATCACCGCCATTTTTTTTTGCCTCCGAAGAGGACAGCATTCCCGCTTGGCGTCCTTATCGCTTCCCTAATGGTTTTAAGAAATCTTGATCTGAAGCTAATTCGTTCAAAATAAGAGCAATAAGCAACAATAATATTCCTAAAAACACATTTTTTTCGCAGTACCTTCTCAGGATGTCATTTTATTCTGAGGATATCCTATGGATGTACTGGGGTAAGATGTGTTGTTA
Organism: Salticus scenicus; assembly: GCA_963930645.1. NCBI lineage: Eukaryota > Metazoa > Arthropoda > Arachnida > Araneae > Salticidae > Salticus > Salticus scenicus. The sequence goes on along the minus strand of OZ005650.1, from coordinate 223,930,690 downwards.
GGGCGGTTTCTGTTTCTTTTACAAAATGTCGCCAAAACTCAAATACACAGTAATAGAAGGTCTGTGAACACTTTATATTCACTTCTTGAATGATTTTATTGCTAAACAGTTTATCGCTAAACAAACTTCCATATCATAGTTTACTTAGCTAAAATTATGAAATACAATAAAACAAGTTACTCTAAAGTAACGTAAGACGACAAAAAAAAAAAAAAATGTTTGTCGTTTGTTTATCAGAGAAACGTGCTGGGTACATGGGGCAACCCTAACAAAATGCCTGATGCGCCAGCTCGTATATATAGGAGCCTTACTAAAACCATTCAATCTATCGAAATTAAACATTCTTTTTTTTTCCCGAGAAAACAACATTTTGCCGTGTATCCTCCAAAACAACATATTTCTTTGCAAACTCTAGGTATACCATATTATATCTCTTACTTAGAGGAGGTTGTCATTTCATTTGACTGTATTTTAAGTTTGGATTTTTTGATAGCACATTGCGTACTGTTTGGATGGCGCTATAAAGCTTCAAATCGTTTACAATTTGAAAAGACGAAACATATTTTCTTTTTCTTTTTTTGAGATATTTGTCTAACAACAGCTCTCACTTGTCAAGGAATCAATGCAAAATGACGTCCTATGCCATTCCACTCAGCATAAATTTATTTTTTTTTTATTTTTTTTTTTTTTTAATAGTTATTAACTAAAGACTTAAAATTGCTTAACTTTTTACCTATTTCCCGAGTATTTAAACTGCATTGTTTGAAAATTAAAAATGTACCTTGTTCAACAAGGTTTAATTTCGCACCTCTTCCTATTTTTCCCAATACTGAAATTTCCGCCTGCTGTCATCTATCTGATTTGTTGGAGTAGCTCCGCAGACAACAGGTAAGTACCGATAAGATATGCAAGTGAACTTGGCCTTATTATTTTTTCTAGGTTTCAACATGCTATTAAAAAAAATAATTTTTAATTAAAAAGTAACTACATTTGTTGTAATATTTTTATATTTTTAATTAAAATTGTTGTTTTCTGCTATATGTTTAAATCTGTATAAAATTTCATTAAGCATCGCGAAAAGAATACTGTTTTTCGCTTAATCTTAATGTTTTTCCAGCACTGTAAATATTGCACAATAATTTTGTAAATATAGTTTTACAGGAAAAATAAGTTAAACCATCATACCTTTATCAACGTTACAGAAATATCGTATATATTTTCTTTAGCATGGTTATCAAATTACATTCAGAAGTATTGACTCAATCCACACAATTCGATACATCATAGACATGGATCATTAGCTGTATGGGTAACCCAATAGTCTGAAATCTTCTTAAAAAGCTTTTAGAAACACTTATCGTGTGAGCCACTAATAAAGCATCATGATGCCTCTGTAAAGAGTTTCATAACAAAGATTTACAAAAGCTTGATGTGTAATAAATATTTTGCATAGATTAACCATATAAATATTTATGTGAAAGATATCTCTTTGAAAATAAATTTATTCTGAATTACGTACTTAAGCTAAGTGTTTGGGTAATTATCTTAATATTTATTAAGGAAATTGAATTAGATTACTTGTTTAAACACTAAGATTAAAGAAAATAGGAATATTGTTAAACACAGAAATGAAGATAGTTTAAAAATATTTTTTAATTCTCGTTTCTAAAATATTTATTATTTAAGACATTTTGTTGAGATGCTTCCAAATTTTTATACCTATAAATTCCACTTTTCTCTCTTTTTGCCTATTATATGATACTTTAGAAATAAATCATCATTTAAATTCCAAATTCTAAGCATTTTATCAAATGCATTGATTTTACCTTAATTTAGAAAGAAGAAAAAAAAAAAAAAAAAAAAAAAAAATCACAGATTACCTAAAATTTATACCTCTATAGTTTTTCCAAGTTATTTAGCATTTTTATTTAATAAAACGAAAATAAATGACATATTTTTTGAATTAACTAAAATAATAATCATTATAATTTACGTTAATTTATAAGAGAAAAAAGAACATTTTTTGGGAGGTGTTTGTTTGGTGTTTTTGGATAAGCCGTTTCACAATGCGAAAATCCTAGGCCTGGGTTGAATGCTTTCCGTGAGAAAGCGATTGGAGCGGAAGAGGTGATGTGGGGGGGGGGGGGTCCTGAAGAGTCCTAGTCCATATTCACTTGAGTTTTAGAGAAAACCACGGGAAAATCACGACGCTTAGTCTGCTGGATTCGATTTCGATTTTATTCGTTGAACGCTTCCTGGATTCGAAACTGGCACTTCATGTCTACAAGCTTTGCGGGCTGAAACTCTTTGTTATTGATTTGGGAGGACATATGAGAGTAAGTCATTTGCAATCGACAAAAAAAGGTGAAGAGATGTTTAGTTAATGCATGTTTGATTCTCTCCATAATTGCTATTTACATTGATACATATATCCCATCTTTTGTAAGAGTTTTCGAATATTTGCTGCATGAATGCATTTGGACTGATGGCTCAACGATTTTCTTGCTTTATATAGCGTCAGCATTTGTGTCAACACGAAACGGCTGCCGTCTTTGGCAATTAAAATCAAACTAGTGATTATCTTATGCAACTATATCTGGACCTTAATGCAATTATAGAAGAAGTTGCCACGAGACAAAATAACCACGTTTTACCTTAGACTCTTAAAGCAATCAATATGCACTTTCAAGCCGGCACTTCACTATTGATGTTGTACAACCACCTGAAGTCGCAACTCGCACACTCTACTCTTTCTTGCCGATCCCCTATGTGCGCAATCTCTCCTAGCTTTACATTAAGGAAATTTTTAATAGTAAATTTGGAATTAATTACGTTTGCTTAAATCTCAAAGATCTCACTCCAAAAATTTATAGCCTAAATAATTGTATCAACAGAAAATGACAAACTCTAATGCAATTATACAATTCGTATATGTTTTGAATAGCTCTGATCCGAACGTTATAATTAAGTAGTAATGCGAAAATATTATATATAGCATTGTATATATACATCATTCTGACTGCAACAACGAAAGAAATAGAGATTAATCGCAATTGTATGTATAAGATAAAAAGCTGTGTCGTATTCTGAAAATAAAAATGTATATATAGTATAGTGAATCAAAAAAAAAAAAAAAAAAAAAAAAAGGTTGGAAAGTAAAAATAATTAATTTTGTTGCAATATTACTGTTAAAACAAGTTGTGCTTTTAAAATGAAACTTTTTTTTAAAAAAAAAAGGTAATTTTTTCTAAGATTGATGTACTTTCTTCTAAGATTAATGTACTGCAAAATAATTAAATGATGACATTGTTTAAATCTGGTGTTCAACTTTTTTCTTTTGATTCACTGTATATATATATATTCAATCAATTCTATTTTGAAAAAAGGAAAACAGTTTTTATTTTTATTTATTTGTATTCAATTATAATAGCTTTTATAACAGTAAATTATTATGAATGAACAGAAATATTGCCCACTATTGTTTCTGATTAGATAAATTCGGGATTTAAAGGAATATAAATTCACTTTCAATTTGTCATTAAGTTGCTAATTCATATAATATTAGTAATAAAGCATAAAATGTAAATTTGCTCCACTTAGCATAACTTTTGAAGGAACAGGAATTTATACCGATTTCTGTCATGTAGATATGGATAACATTATCGAAAACATTTAAAAATGTGAATAAAAACTAATTCCACTTTAGCTAATTTAGCTTTCAAAAGTAGAGTAGTTTAATCACAATTAAGATTCTTATCACAACTCGTACTTTCTGAAGAAATGAGATGACATAATTTTTGATGCATCATAATGCTTTTAGAAATAGCAACATGTAGGAGGTATGATATGCAATGAATCTGTTACAATCTCTATACTCCTTGAAATGTCGATATACTGTCGGTATAATTTCATTTACTGTAAAGAAAACCGGCATGGTTTCCCGGTTGGATGAAGCTGCTTTCTGGAGCTCCAGGTCTCGAGTTTGAATCCTGCCTGTTCGGGCGTTTGTGTTTTGTCTTTATTTGAGATATAAAAAACGATGCGCTGTTATTTAGCCCAGGCAAATTAGCCCAAAAAATGCCTGTGCTTTCCATTAATTCGAAATTATCTAGAAATTATTTTATTTCTCTTTGGGCATTCAAAATATGAAATATATGAGTTTGCGATGGTTTATGAGGTGAACTATATCTTTGGGAGCCATAATGCATCAAAATTTTTTAACTTTTTTTGGTTTCCTCCCCCCCCCCCCCTTAATAACGTCTAAAAGGGACATCATGAAGAAAATTTCAGATGCATCAAAGTTAAAGAGCATTCAATTCTGCGTCGAATATATAATATATATATATATTTTAACAATTAGTTCAGTGGTTTACTCAGAATCAGCATTTAAAGATGAGCATTTTTTAAAATTTAGAATGAAAAGTGTTTTATGATCACATTTAAATGTCTGTGAGTATAAAACGGCTATCTTTTAAATGAAAATGTATCAGACACGGAAGTTTAAGAGCATCAAATTCCGCGTTCAAGGAGTACCTAATTTTAAAAATGTGCTCCTTCCTATGAATAGATACACCCAATAAACCAAAAATAGTCTTGCTGTTTTTTCTCTTCAATTCATCTGGGGAATTAAATTTTTATGTGATTTGATCGTTCAATTTGGTTCTATATGTTTATCTAGATGGGCTGATTGTTTTATAGGTTGTGAGTGGAGGAAAGGTTGAACCTCCGTGTTTGGAGTAGTTATATAGTGAAATATTACTATATACAGAAACTGTAATCACATATTATATTTTAAAATGAATAATTCAACATTAAGAATAATTTACCATTTAAATTTATTTATCGATGTTCAGAAATTCATTGATTTATTTTAATCTCATAATCCTTTCTTTTTCGGAAATATAACCATTTGTTTAAGTACATGTATATTGGGTGATGGAAACATCAATTGCCATGATGCTCATGAAACTAAGAGGACATCAATGACAAACATTAGTGGCTGTAACTTTATAAATCTCCTGTTGTTGAGAAAAAATGGTGAAATGCGGCTAAAGGATGTGAACTATTCTTTCAGTATCAATAACACACTAAAAGTAAAACACGGAAATCAACCTTATATAATCTGTGCAGTCTTTAGTCGATTCTATGAAACTAACAACTCCTGATTCCATTATTGATAGAGGTAGTAGTGTGACGTGCGAACAAGCAGTTTTCGTCCATCCTCGACAAATTTGTAAAGTACCTAAAGAATAACTGTGGTTCCAAGCACACCAATATATTTAATGATTACCGAATGGATGCAAAAGAAAAAAGCTTCAGTTCAGCTGAACGAACCCGAAGAGCACATCGACAGCATCAGTTTTGTTTGATCATATAATGACAGTGATAATGGCGAAAGAGGGATTTCTATAAAACGAGTCGAATAGAAAATGCTTATATAGGTTTGCGTGTTGTTTGCAAAAATAAGACTCCAAATTTAAAAAAAATATATATTCACTATTTACAAATTAAAATGAAGAAACGGATAAATGAATTCTTGCAGTAGCATGAGTAGCAATATAATCAAGCGTTTTTTAAAAAACGCTCTAGATTTCTTTATAAATTTTTCATTTATCGTAGTGTGAACGAATTGTATGTTGCTTAGCATTATAAATTGCTTAAATGTGATACTACGGAATAAGAACCAATCGAGACCTGATTATTGAAGATTGATTTCTTTGGTATTCCAACTGAAAATATTCTAGATATTAATGTAATGATAATGGTAACAATGACAATAACCTTAATAGAAAACTCGCTCTTTACGTATCTTTACCATTCTATCAAATATTTCGATTGTTAAATAAAGCTAGGGATTAAAAAAGAACTAATTTATTTATTGCTAATTTCTAAAATGTAAACGTAATAATAAAATGATACTTTTAAAAAATTAAAAAACACGCTTTTATAGAAATGTGAACTAAAAAGCACAAAATATCTATCTTAGCATTAAAATGCAGGGTAAGAGAAAATCGTGTGAGTGACTCACCATAATATTTACATACACTTAAATCTTTAATTAAATAATTTAGAATTAAACAAAAACCTCTTTTAAAAAATCTCCCCTGACTGGGCTCGAACGCTAGACCTTTAGGTTCGTAGCGCGGAGCTTTACCTCAGAGCCACAGCGTTCACGTAAGAAAAGACATTTTTTACTATATAGGTTTTTTGTTTGCTCCCAGAGCGGTTACAAACATACATACAGGTGAAGCTAATAAAAGCGTGTTAAAAAGAAAAAATATGTTATCACGAAAAATATATTATCCAATAATTTAAGCAAAATTACTCACGTCTGTGCAATTTAAAGTTTAATCAAAACTTTCTGTTTTTCTTTTTCTTCACTTTTCTTTCTTTTCTTTCTTTCTTTCTTTCTTTCTTTTCTTTTCTTTTCTTTTTTTTTTTTTGAATAAATTATATTTGTTTTCCTTAAACAAACTTGAGCAGTGACTAAATAAAAATGTTTCTATTTAAAAACAACTTTTTTTTCTCTCTCTTAAAGCAATATTACAATTTCATTTCACAATGCAAAATTGAAAAATTTTATATAGAAGAATCCGATTTAACCAATTCAATTTCAAATGTTTCTTGTGTGTAAAGAATGAAATTCATCAATAAGACAAAAACGAAAAAGTAATATATTACATAAAATCCTATCGAAGGAAATACGAAATGTTATTAAAGACATATAACGTTTGGAAGTTATAATATTTCTCAAAATACGTTACGAAACCGTTCTGAAATAATAAAATTAACAACATTACTACTATATTCGACAATAGTGTTAATGGCATGTTAATTTCAAGATATTTATTTAATTATACATTTATTACTTAAATGAATACAAAAGGGTTTTTTATTAGTTATTCCGAAATTATAAAATACTCGATAGTTAATCTAACGTAATAAAAAAAAAAAATTAAAAAATGCATTTTTTATGGAAGAGAAAACATTTTTTTGGATTTGAAAGCATTGTATTAAGCACTTTTTCAACATATCTTTTAAATACTACATCTGAGAGCTTTTACATATTCTAACGTATTCTTTACGTATTAGTTTGAAAAATATCTATTATTCAAACTGATAAAATCAAAAAGAATTTTACTTAGCATACTGAAAATATTTTGGCATAAATAAATACTTAAAACTTGCGTATCAAAGAATTTGTATGCTGAAAAATAGAAGAAGTCTAAAAATGTCTAGTTAGAATTTTCCTTCAAAATCTGCTAAATATGCTTAAAGCGCTTTAATGTTTTATTAATAACTTGATGATGACTATTTAATGAGCCTGTTTTTAAAATGACTTTTAATGCATAAAATATATTATTTGAAACATTCTAAAAAAAAAAAAAAAAAATGCAAGACACGAAGATGAAAGTTTGTAACTAATATGCTTTATCAATATATGCAATGTGTGTGTTATTTTATAAATATATAGTAAATATATATGTATATATATGTGTGTGTGTACTTACAGGCTTTGCCCGCTGCACTAGTCACTATATTTAAACGATTAAAAAAAAAAAAAAAAAAAAAAAAAAAACTGAATAACTGCAACGATTTAACAATTAACGATTTAAAATATATTTTGCTATTTTGGCGATGAATTGAAACGGCTATCATAACTGCGTAAGTAAAGACCTTGGCGAGAAACGTCCAAGTTACTTCGATGCTAAATTTCAAATTCCGCCAAGAAGATCCAATCCCATACTAAATCCGAGCCCTATTTTCAGCAAATCAGAACCGTGGGCAAGTGCCATGATACACTTCTATTAATGAAATGTAAATGACATTTAATTATTATTATCATTTAGAAACACAGTTAATTTAAAATAAATTAAATATCATTCGCATTTGACAACAGCTTTAGTATAACACCCCTTTGTTGAAATTTGAAATTTGACACCGAAGGAGCTCGGGCGATTTTTGCAAAGGTCTTTATTTACGCAACGGCGATAGCCATTTTAATTCATCGCTAAACTGGCAAAGAATATTAAAGATCGTCAACGGAGTCGTATATTAAATCTGTACCCATATTATTTTGTGAATGATAAAATCAAGAGAAAAAAAATATGAGTCTATCTGATTAATTAAAAATAACATTTTAAATATAAATAAATCTAAATAATGTTTTAAAGCTATTATGACGTCAGTTTTAACAGATGTTTCTGATGATTCAGCTTTATTATTATTATTATTATTATTATTATTTATGTGTAAAGAAATATTTCGTTTTATGTTAAAAAAGTAAATTAAATGAAAAGTTGTAAACATTTCATATTGTTGGCATCAGCTTGAAATTACAACTCAAAGAAAATGTCGGCGAAAAACGCAAAAATCCGCATAAGAAATAATTTTAAAAATTTAATAGAAATATTAAAAATCTAAAGGTATGTTGCGACTATGATCGTATTCCTTTGTCTAGAAAAATAATTTCAGAACTATACGCGTCAAATTTTCTTCTGTACATCGCACACAGACAGACAAATACTTTCTTTTTTCAGTACAGAAGAAAGCTTTGCTCGTCTCTCTGGTCACAATATTTAAATGACTTTTTAACTGAATAACTGAAACGCTTAAATAAATATACTCCGGTGTTTGTATGTATAGGTTGTTTGAGTATTTTTGCCCAAATAGTTTAATGGAACGTGATGTAGTCAGATTCTTTTGTGCGTCCCTGTAAAAGAACTATAAGGGCTAGATTCACTAAAACCTATACAGTTCGTACAACAGTGATCTATAACCTGTATATAAATTTAAAGCTCAATCGAATAAGACATTTAGACGCTAATACACTTTTCAGCCCAAAGGTCATAATGATAAAGAATTTTTTGCCGTATGCCAGTAAAAAACTATGAGTGCTAGTTTCAACAAAATCTATATGGTTTGTACGACGCGACGGTGACCTATAATATGTATGTAAATTTTCAGTTCATTCGAACAAGATGTTTAGACACTGTCGCGCTTTAAATAATTTAAGCCCATATGCCAAAAAGATAAAGAATTTTTCTTTGTTTCCTTGTAAAAAAAAAAAAAAAAAAAAAAAAAAAAACTATAATTGCTCGATTTACCAAAATCAATAGGTTTTGTGCTACGATGACCTATAACATACGTACTGATTTTCAGTTCATTCGATCAAAGCGTTTAGAAGCTATCATGTTCATTCATATACAAACCCACATACATACAAAATCAAAAAATAGGAAAAATAAACTCAAAATGTGCAGATATACCAAAATCTTAAAGCAGAACTTTTTTCATGATTACAACTCTTACCTTACACATGTATGTTCAGAAAGTAAAAAACATGTAACACTATTCGGTTAATGGAAATTAATGTTTTAAAAATAAGCAAATGAAAATGAAAAATTTACAGTATTTTTTATGATACAGTTTACGCACAAAAAAATGTACTTCCTTGTACGTCAAAACTTTTTCTTTTTGGGAGAGGTGAGAGGGGGCAATTTTTTTTTAAACGTTTAAATGGGATTTTTAATATCTTTTAAACCAATTATCGAACTGAACTAAAAATTGCGGCGTTAGATAGATTTCACCTCGATTAATAAGCGTACCAAATTTCGTAGCTCTCGGTTTAACGGTGTATTGAATAGCGAATTAAATCCTGATATAACATGACATTCATTTTATCAAAATAAAATCGCGATCCAGAACATCTTTCTTAGAGTGGTCGTACCTGATACGGTTCCGGAAACCTCTTGCTAAATATTATATAGGATATATATATATATATATATATACAGGGTCTGTCCAATATCCCACCCTACACCCTTTACCTTGAGAAAGTAACGGATATTTTGAATGTGTAAAAGAAGCGTTTAATCACAGATAAACGTTTCAGGGACATCTTGTTTGATTCTGGGGCTAGATGCATAGGGAATAGCAAAATTTAAAGAATCAAATAGGAAAAGGGATTTTGCTTGCTTTCTTTTTTCTTTTGCTTTCTTTTAATTTTCTTTTTCTTTCTTTCTTTCTTTTTTTTTTTTTTTTTTTTGTTGTTATTGCTAGTTCGTTGGAACTGTTAATGTAAAATAATTTTGTTGATTTTCAACCACAAAAACCTTTTTAGAACTCTGTAGCTACAATCATAAACTATATAACACTGTTACTAAATTTAAAAATTTATTTTTCATTATTCAGAGATTTTCAACCTATCCAATCTCCGGAATTCACTAAACTAATTTTGAAAGCCTTGTATATTATCTGTAAATAGTACACGTACATAACTGTGTATTTTAACAGCGTGCACAGATGTAAAAACATGGAAAACATGGAAAAAAAATAATAAATAAATACGATTAATATATACATGACAGAATTTGAAATGCACTTTAAGTAAATCATTTCAAGTAGCACCCCCTTATGATTTAGAATACTGTGTTTGATTATCCTACTGTTATTTTTACTTGAGTGGTGCTCATAACAGACCCACAGCCACAGATACAGGCCAGATTACTATAAAACTAATCATCAGATTCAGGGAACCTCAAAAAACATGTAACAAAATGCCAATTTCGAAAATTTGATCCAGAAACAATACTTTTTATACCATATATGGGCAAAAGAAAACGACATTTTTTTTCTTCTTTACAATAATAATTTAAATTTACACATAGTATATATATATTGGGTTGAATATAGAATATCGAGTAAAAAGCTTTTGCTACGAACATAGAAAAATTGTTCATAAATAAATGCACGGGCTCATGTTCTTGTTGAAACTTTTTTATATTGATTCTATAGTTAAAATACTCTGATTTTTATTAGAATATTTATAATACTGGTATAAAACTCAAATATATTACAATTCGGAATTTTCGTGAGTAAAATGTTGTGATTGCTTGATTCACTTACCAAAAAGTTTTGTTTAATTTCCTTTGTGTATATAATTGTATATTCAAAAATGAATTTGCAATCGCCCATTTTCCCTAATGTTGTAATGAATTACAACATAAAATGAATCGCATTGATGAAATGAATTCATAAAATGAATAAATGAATTCATAAAATGAATAACAATATAAATAAAATAAACAGAATAAATAAAATTATAAACAAATAAATGAAATATTCAATGAATAAAAAATAGTTGAGAAAAAGTCAATGACAAAGTCTGGCATATAAAATGGGAAGATAAATGAACACCCAATGAAATGTAGGTTAGACACCCCTTCCAAGGAAAAATCAACATATTATAATAAGTAGCGAGGTGTGGACTGTCATCCCTCTATCTATCTATCTCTCTTTTTTCTTGACCTCCGGAAACTGACGGAACAGACATCCTCGAGATCTACAAAAAATGATGGAATATGCATCCGGGAGGACCCTACAAAACAGCTAAGGCCTGTCTTGCATCTCTGGAAAACAGCACGAGTGGAGACCATCCTTCCCACCCTCTTTTGCAAGTAACAACATTATATTTAAAAAAAAAAGAGCAAAGTTGCTGAAAGTAAAATGATATAGAAATATTTTTGAGATTTAAAAAAAAAAAAAACTTTGCAGAGGGACTTAATTAAATGGTATCGCATTTCACCTAAACTGTTATAAGTCATTTGAATATTATTATTATGCTGTTTATAAGCAATCTGAATTGAACAATTTCTACTTTACACTGAATGTGTGGTCTCATTAATAAGAAAACAATAAATTTTAATAAATAACCTTTGTAGTCTAAAAAGTATCTGTCCTTATTTATTTATCAAATAATTTCTTAAATTATATATAGATTGTGTGTCTCGATTAGAGTAAAGTAAATTATTAAAGGATTAACGGGAAAAGAATATTATTCAGATTAAAATAATCAAATAAATTCAATAAAGATGCAATCTACAACAAAAATGATAAAGGCATTTTAGCTGTATAAATGCATTACGTTTATTATTGACATTCAGATAAAGGTGTTAAAGAATATATTTCGAATCCGTGCCTTTACATCCTGTCTTAGTTAAATTATGCAGTTTATGGTAAAACGCAATATATCTTTGGGCTAGGTGTTTGCTATATTAAAATTATTTTTTTAGAAATAGCTTAAATCATTCCAACAAACAGGAAATTCATAGAAGTTAGAAGATAAAAAAGAATTTTTAAAAGAAAAATATATGAAATAATTTTTACACGTGGGTGTGTGTTCAAAATTAGTTTATTTAAAAGAATTCATGCACTTCTACAGCATAGAAATTTTCACTAGCATCTACAAGCTCCTATAAGGGTAATAAAGATACGGATGCGGTATAGGCAAAATGTATAAGATAAGAGGCCATTTTATCTAGTAATATAACTTTTCGGTAATGAATGTCATTCTGAATCGGTAATGGGTTTCGGTAGTGATACTCCTTAACGTATCGATTCATGGGATGTTTTTCTTACTCAATCAAAGAGCATTTGGGTTTTAAACAGTGACTTTTTTTTTTTTTTTTTTTTTTTTTTTCATAAAATAAAAGGGGGTTTATCTAAACTTTTGAGAAATTAAATGCATAATTAATTTTGAAAATAGATTATCAACTATGTCATCTTGTCGAAACACTGTAACTATGTGATAAATTTTAACTTTTACTGCGAAAAATTGTTATCTAGAATGACAGAAAATACTTAATTTGAAACAAAGATAATTTAAAATAATACTATGTACAGTAGGTGATCAAAGTTTTAGAAATTATTAATACATATATATATTTTTTTTTTGACATACTTTCTAAACAAATATTAGGCGAAATTGTCTTGAACTTTAGATATACAAAGAACATTTATAAACTCACATTTTCCCTATTGATATAGTCACGAGTGCAGTTAAGGGGGTAAATACAAATTGAAGAAAATCACAAATTGTTTGGATCGCCCTGTATCATAAAAAACTACGAATGAGTTATAACTTTAACACATTGTTTCACTTACTATGTACAATATTTGTCATATATTGTATATATAATATTTGGCATATTTGGCTTAAATATTGGCAGCCCTGTATATCTTCTGAAAGTTATGTATACATCACATGGTGCACATAAATATAATCCTATATATATATATATATATATATATATATATGTATACAGAGAGAGAGAGAGAGAGAGAAGCCTTAAATATGAAACATTGTTTCATTCAATATAAAAGTAAATAGTCACAGAAAATAACAATAAAAAGTTCAATTTAAAAGAAATTTTACATTTGAACGTACCTTAAAAATTTGTTTGCATAGGTAGACTCTGCTAAATTCCTCATCACGTATTTGTTCGCATACATTTTTACTATAAAGCATACTATATTCATGTTAAGAGAAATGAATTTGACCGATGGCTTGACACAGTGACACACTGAAATGCCTTTCTTTGATAGGCTACTCGCCGTTTAGTTCAATAAATTTACCTTATCTTAATTTTATAATTAATTTTATTGGATTAATTTTCTATTTTAGTTTTCATGCAATCGCATACTATTTCCAAAGCAATGATCCCCATAATGTAAGTTTATATGAAACATTCTTTTATTCTGTTATGTTGAGGAAATCTTAAATTTTGAATAACTTACAAAAATTTAAAACCAGAATACTTGTAGTCAATTAAGTTCCAGCTAGTACCATAAATGATATTCTAAAAGCGGTCTGAAATCTTTACGATGTAAATCTCCTTGAAAATGGTGCATTATCCGAAATTTCGCTCTGTTCTGCCATGTTAAGAAATTCGTAAATTCCGAATAATTTACGAGATTTTCAAAGACGAATGTTCATAGTTAATGATATTCACCAAACCATCAAAGATCACATTTGAAAGCTGGCATGAAAGATTTACGCTAAAAATATTCCTTTCAATGCACATGCACTTTTATGTGAAATTTTGTCGCATTCTTCCATGTTAAGAAATTCGTAATTTCGAAAAATTTATGAAATTTTCAAACTAGAATGTTCATAGTTTAGGATGTCCATACCACCATCAAAACTGATATTTAAAAGCTGGTCTGAAATCTTTACGATAAAAATATTCCCTTTAATGCACGTTTAAACAAAATTTTTCCTTATTCTCCTTGTTAAATACAATTTCGAATAACCTACGAAGTTTTTAATGTTGCAAATTAATAGTGTTCTTGCCTTTTTTATAAGTAATCTTTTAAAACTGGTCCGACTCTTGTGCGATCATTTGTTCTTGAGGTATCGCGTACGCAGACTAACAAACTAATAGACACCCCACAGACTTACACAATATCAATTTTTTATTTTCAGATTCCTCACACCTCAAAACGGACAAAAAAGTGAAAAAACAAAAGTCGAAAATTTTCACGACTACGTAAGTTCCCAATATCTATAGTAGGATCACAGCCTCCTAAACTAGATGCCTGTCGCGTGGCTCGGAAACTTGGAAACAGTTGAGGCGGTAGGCAGCGCCACCTGGAAGAGATTGCGCGACTTTTTTATTCAACTGTCACCAATAATTTTAAGAAGTTTTATATGATATATATAATCGACGTTTCTTCTATTCTATTCGCCTTTTATGTATATCATATCCCACATTAAAATTTTTTGATGGCTGTTGAATAAAAAAGTCGCACAATCTGTACCAGGTGGCGCTGTCTACCGTTTCAACCGTTGCCAAGTACCCGAGCCACACGACAGGCATCTAGTTTAGGAGGCTATGGTAGGACAGGGAACTAGCAAGTCGTTGGTATTAAACCAGAAAAAAAAAGTGTAATTATTATTTATGATATGAAAAATAAAAATAAACTTCGCGTAAAACACAGATAAGCTTTCTCAAAAATTTAGTAACTTAATTAATTTTTAAAATTTTAAGAATTCGAAAGTGATATCACATCTTTTAATAGTTTTTATCATTTGGAAAACAATAGCATAAAAATTGTGTTTCACTTATATCATTCTATTAATTACTTATTTACTACTACTTATGAATTAAGTTAAATCTATATAATTTTTTTTCGTATCGTAACTTGGGATTATTGGCTATATTTATAATAATAAATTTGATGCAAAAGTGATATGTCACACGCACATATATATAAATATTCGTAACATGAGGATAGATATATAAATGTACATAATGTAACACATGAAAGGTTAATCTATAAATATGAGTTACTTATTCATATTCAATATATCCTTGTTAATATACTTCAAATACTTCTATTTATAGAATTATGAGAAAGACAATTTTTTCTCTAACATTTATCTATGTAAAGATTTTAGTATGATATAGAAGTATTAAAATATACAAATCAGCGTATTTTAAAATAAGTATATATTTTTATATATTTAGTTATTCTTTATAGACTCTTATTCTGTTCTATAAATCAACTACTTATCACTAAATCTAAAAAATCTGAAGTGAATCTACTCGACTTTCAGAACATTAATCAACGGTTCATTAAATAAGTTAAGGTAAAGTCGAAAAAAAGATGTCGTTAAATAAACAAAAGAGAAAGTTATAATAGGGTGTTTGAATATTTTCCCCCTAATAGTAATTATTTTAATGGAACGTAAGGTAACCAAATTCTTTTGTGCATCCCTATAAACGAATTATTAATGATAAGCTCGCAATATCAAGTATTTATCTTGACTATTAACCCTTATGTTTGAAATAATTCAAAATTAGAAAAGCGAACTTTTGAAAGATTGAGCCCATAGACCGCAATATATAAGAATTCTATTTTGTATAACGGTAAAAATAAATAAATAGATAAATTTTAAAATAAAATAAAAACTGCAAGTAATACACTTATGCAAATCTGTATATTTCTTGCGATAATCACCTATAGTATGCCTATCATTTTCGATCTTAAACTAAAGTGGAGTTTAGTTGCAAGCGCACTTCAAATACTTTGAGCTAATAATAAAGAATTTTTCACTGAGTCCCTGAAAAAATCTATAAGAGCTAGATTTCCCAAAATCCACACAATTCGTGAGACGGTGACCTATAACATGTATATAAATTTAATTTCCAGCTCAATCGGAAGCGTCTTAAAAGTAAAGAAGTTTTCGTTGTGTCTCTGTTAAATATATATATATATATATATATATATATATATATATATATATAAAGGCTATATTCATTAAAATCAATGAAATGTGTACAACGGGGACCTATAACTTGTACATAAATTTTCAGTTTAATCGATTAATGCATTTAGACGCTATCGCTCTTTAAATAATTTGAGCCCATAAGCCACAATGATAAAGAATTTTTCATTGTGTCCCGGAAGAAAAAATATAAATGCTAGATTCATCAAAATATATACAGTTTCTGCTACGGTGATCTATAACATACGTATAAATTTTCAGCTCATTCGAACGAAGCGCTTAGACGCTACCGTGTTCAATCACTCACTTAGATACTTACACACACTTTCGTTACATTGTATATGTTCAGAAAATTTCGATAAAAGAATCATATGTTTCTTTTAACAAAAAATATTACATGTTTTCAACATATTTTAATATATTATATATAGGAAACTTTTGAAACGAATATGTATATGATATAAAATTTAAATAAATGTTTAAAGATTAGAAAAATCAACAGGGGAATCACAAACCAATGCGCAAAATTTCTGCGAAAGGAAATGCAAAACTTAAATATAGGAATAAATTAACAAATGAATGAAATGAAATAAAACACCAAAAGACACAGAGGTCTTCATCAGGAAGGTCCCTCAGTGTAGGGGTGAAAGAGAAGTTTCTGAATGTATAGTAGAAAATAGGTAATAACTATACTTAGCCCCCAACTTCTCACCAAACAGAAAACCACCATTAACTGAGTAGAAATCTGACATATATAATGAAAAAACTCTAAAAAAGGTATAAAAATACATCAAACTAGTTTGTATAAAAATACAATAATATAAATAACTAGTGGATCTGCAGATCAGGAGCCTCAACGTCCTATTTGCATCAGACATTTTTCAATAGGTCATTTTTATTTATTCCTTATTATATAATAGTATATATTGATTCGATCGACTTATTACCATAATCAGATACATTCCTGAGGGGGGCTGCCGCCCCCCTCAACCCCCCGCTGTATCTCTCTTTGTATACCTATTTGTATATCATATAAAGTGTTATGGAATTGTAAATAATTGCATTTATTTTTTTATAATTTTTTTCAGAGGCTTAGTAAGTCGATAAAATGCTAATTTTGTGCATTTCTAATCGTTTTAGCGTTAAAATAGCCTAATTTTCCTTTAAAAACCCATTGAAAAACTCCAATAAGGGAAGAAAAGGATTTGGCGCCAAATTTGGCGACTGTTTCCCTCCTTGGCGATTTTTTTGGCGACCTTGGCGAGAAAATTCTTATTAGGGATATACCAAATATGGAAGCTCTAATCTCATTGGCTGATGAGATACAAGAATTTTCCAGAACAGTCTGTGTTCGATAGAATAGTATAAAAGGAGCATTTTTTTAGCCATGGCGGCCAATCTCAGATCTCTGTCAGTTTCGTCAAATGCTTGCTTTGCTTTGAGCCTCTTTGAATGAGACTTGCTTTATGTGTTATTGATAAACAGTTTGTACTGTTGTTTTGCTGTTAACGGCTGTTGTTTAAGCTATGTTTACTGGTTGAATTGAAGCTGATACTTGGTTTATAGACCTGTATTTTTCTGGAATTTTCTATGAATAATTCACTGAATTTTTATAAGTTTCGCCTTTCATTCTCGGACAACTTACGAACCCCCAAGTACGCAACAATATGTATTCTTAATAAACGACGGGCTTGTATTATTTCCCTGAAATTCATAAATACCAAATTTTATACAAAAAAAAATTACATAGCATATCGGAAATATTTTGCATAACCTTTAAACTAATTATCAATTCTATGCCCACAATTTTCAACAGGAAAACATGCTTTTAAAATTCTAATAAAATTTTATTATATTTGATGGGGTGTAACCATGTTAAAATACACTTTTAAGAAATACCGACTATAGACCGTAATAGTACGAAATTCCTTTATGTATGCCGGAAAAGTAGCCACAGTCATTATAAACGCTAATAATAAGAATAAACCTAATTAATTATAACTCATTAATTTTTCGAACTAATTTGACATCATTTGGATGATTACAGTACATACTCGGAATTATTTTGTGTGGTCCCATAAATTATTTAGTCTATACATAACTTTTTTTAAGAGTAAACATGATTTTAAGCAACTTTATAATGTATGTTAACTTTATTAAGTTCAATTCAGCATAAACGCATTAAAGTGCGCGCTTAAATTAAAAATTTGTCCATAGGGTCTAATGTTACGAAATTCTTTCGTGTGTCTTTGTAAACGAACCATAAACATTGTATACATCAGTAAAAACTATTCAGCTTATTTTGCGTTTAAAATTAATAATTGTTCCAAATTTAACATCGTTTGGATGACTAAGTGACATTGTCAGAACACTTTTCTAAGGTCCTGTACATTAATTAGAAAGCTTAAGAGCACATATTTTCTTCAAACAACATAAGTTTAAGCATCTTACTCACGTGCTCTAATTTCATTTTCTTCATTGCAAAGTAATGATATTAAAATGCGTTTAAACGAAATTCACCCCCATACGCCTTAATGTTAAGAATTTTTGCGTGTCCCTGTACACAGTTTATAAAAAATATATCAATAAAAATTATACAGCTACTTATATGCAAAGCTGGAACGTGTGCGCCAATTTGCAAGTCAATCGAAGGATTTTTCCGGTCGCTATTGCGGTACATACAAATTCTTCCCATAGGCCGTAAGGATAAGAAAAATTTTGGCGTGTCCCTGTACACGAACGACAAATGGAATACACACCTAACACTATACAGCTAATTCCGTTGGGCTCAGGAATATGTGTACCAACTTGCAAGTCAATAGCGTTATTTTTGGGACCGCTATCGCGGTACATACAAATTCTTCTCATAGGCCGTAATGATAAGAAAAAATTTGGCGTGTCCCTGTGTACGAAGTAGAAATGGAATACATACCAAAAACTATACAGCTGATTTCGTGGGGCTCATGAACATGTGTACCAAATTTCAAGTCAATAGCGTGATTTTTGCGGCCGCTATCGCACGACAAACAGACAGACAGACGGACCGACGGAACCCAAAATCCTTTTGAGTCTCAACAGAGGGCCTCCATTGACGTTTCGGAAAAAATTGGAAGCTTGATTTTTGCGGTGGTTATCGCGGTACATACAGATTCTTCCCATAGGCCGTAATGATCGAACTATTTGGCGTGACCCTGTACACGAACTACAAATGGAATGCACACCTAAAACTATACAGCTGATTCCGTTGGGCGCATGAGCATGTGTACCAAATTGCAAGTCAATAGCGTGATTTTTGTGGCCGCTATCCTGGTACATACAGATTCCTCCCATAGGCCGTAATGATAAGAAAAACTTTTGCGTATCCCTGTATACGAAGTAGAAATGGAATACATACCAAAAACTGTACAGCTGATTTCGTGGGGCACATGAACATGTGTACCAAATTGCAAGTCAATAGCGTGATTTTTGTGGCCGCTATCGCGATACATACAAATTCCTCCCATTGGCCGTAATGATAAGAAAAACTTTTGCGTGTCCCTGTATACGAAGTAGAAATGGAATACATACCAAAAACTATACAGCTGATTTCGTGGGGCACATGAACATGTGTACCAAA
Source organism: Salticus scenicus (assembly GCA_963930645.1). NCBI lineage: Eukaryota > Metazoa > Arthropoda > Arachnida > Araneae > Salticidae > Salticus > Salticus scenicus. The sequence goes on along the minus strand of OZ005650.1, from coordinate 223,911,002 downwards.
TTGCAAGTCAATAGCGTGATTTTTGTGGCCGCTATCGCGATACATACAAATTCCTCCCATTGGCCGTAATGATAAGAAAAACTTTGGCGTGTCCCTGTATACGAAGTAGAAATGGAATACATACCAAAAACTATACAGCTGATTTCGTGGGGCTCATGAACATGTGTACAAAATTGCAAGTCAATAGCGTGATTTTTGTGGTCGCTATCGCGATACATACAAATTCCTCCCATTGGCCGTAATGATAAGAAAAACTTTTGCGTGTCCCTGTATACGAAGTAGAAATGGAATACATACCAAAAACTATACAGCTGATTTCGTGGGGCTCATGAACATGTGTACCAAATTTCAAGTCAATAGCGCCATTTTTGCGGCCGCTATCGCGCGACAAACAGACAGACAGACACAGCCCAAAACCGTTTTGAGTCTCAACAGAGGGCCTCCACTGACGTTTCGGCAATTACAGACTGTATACAATAAAACAAATAAAATATATGAAATAAACCCCCTACCTGATAAACAAACCATCTTTGGACGACGGGGCTACTCGTCGATACTTAAATATCGCCCTTGAATGAGGAAATAGAACAAACCGAAAGAGGAAAACACTGGAAACACTCGGTTAAAAGTTGGGACGGGTAACAGTTAATTTTCAAGGTTTTTCTTAAATCTTGAAGAGCTATTTTTAAATCATTATCATTATTGCATATAGTGCGAATTCTTTTAAACTGTGCAAACATAATATTCTTTAAAACTTTTCTACTTATATTTGAAAACCAATTAGTGAGACTGTTTACTTTAAAATTAAAATCTTTCCTTTTATCATATAATCCAATAAGCCATTTTTCTTTATTTCTCTTTATATTTAGATCTAGGAATGAAATTTTATCTGTATCTGTACGGTTTAAAATTAAATCTTTGGGAAATATTTCTCCAGAAATATTTTCGAAGTTATTGCAGAGTTAAGAAAAATCAAATCATTAATATACCTGAAAAAAGTAATATTTATAAATTATTTTTAGAAAATGTATAAAAATAAATTTGCGAAAGCACTCGGAAAACTTGTTCCCATTGGAATTCCCCTCGTTTGTAAAAAGTAATCTTTCCCGTTAAACAAAACTTTTTCAAAAATACAGAACTTAATAAGATTAATCCAGTAATTTTTTTCACAATTTAAGTAACTGCCTAATTTCTCATAAAGGCTTTAAAAAAATTCTATTACCAAATTGTGCGGAATGCTGACAAACAAATTTTCAAAATCATAAGTACTTACTGAAGTAATGCTTTCCGAGTAAACCTTGAAATATTCAATAACTCTCAGGTTATTGTTTATAATGTTACAACAACTATTAGGATTTATCGCTTTTAAGACTGAATTTAGCTATTTAAACAAGATTTTACCGGCTTTATCATTATAACAATTAGTAGCACAAGTGAAAAAGTGAAATTTAACTGGATTTTTATGAAATTTAACAGTAACGAAAATATATGGAAAATTAAACCAATTTCTGCTTAGATTTAGTTTCTTATCAAATGCCAATATACGTCTTTTGATCCTGGAGGGGTTGTCAGTTAACCTTTTAAAAGAACTATTACTTGAATATTCCTTTAGAAGCAAATTTTTATAAAATACTTTATAAATAATTGCAAAATTACTATTTGCTTTATCTACTGTAGCAATAATAAATTTATCTTTTAATTTCTCAATACTTTTTTTAAGCTCTGTAGTATATTTAAACTCATCTAGATTAAACTTACTATAATAATTTCTAAAGAACAGTAGTTGTTTCTCAAAAAGATTCATAAATTTAAATTTCCATTCTCTGAAATCTTCAAAAGGCCAGCTATATCTATAAAAAACTTTTAAAATAAAAATGTCTAAATCTCTTTCTATAAAATCAATAATGTTTTTATTGCTGTAATTAAAATTTATCCTAAAGCTTGACCCCAAAATCATAATACTCTTTAAATGATCATCTTCGATTAAATTTAAATTTCCTGAGACTATATGGCCATAATAAAGATCAATAAAGTCTTTAAAACTGTTTGAATAGCAATAACATTAATCTTCTTTAATTAAACTAATACATTTACTATACTGATTATAATTGCAGATTAGATTTTTTAAAGTTTTATCATAACTATTAGCAATTCTTATATTAAGGCTGTTTCGTAAAAGAAATACACTTTCACAAGCCTTCAATACTTCTTTATCTCTGATGAAGACCTCTGTGTCTTTTGGGGTTTCATATCATTTCATTTGTTAATTTATTCCCACATATATATATATATGTGTGTGTGCGTGTGTATGTATTTGATAAGTGATGGGGCATATTCATCTGTTAAAGTTTTAGCTAAACTTACAGATAAACAAAATCACTTACGATATTTCAAAGTAAGAACCTGATGAACCTAATAAACTATTGAATAATGCTTCATTGACTTCATTTTCTAACCTTTCAATTTGTGTCTTTTACACAAAAAGTAATTTCTTTTAGGATTTTTTTTTGTTTGTTTGTTTTATGTAGTATATGTTAAATATATTGGTAAAATAAGTTAGTTACTTTTAATGCCACAGTAAAATTTTTATAAAACTCTTTAAAAGAAAGAAATCTAAAACGAAAAGTTAATAAAACTGTCTTTTTTATACTTAATAAACTTTAGATGATATTTGATCACAAAATCTCTAAAAAGGGATAACAAAAAACCTGAACATAAGAAATTCTACTAAATTGTCCTTTCCGTTTAATTTCGTTTTCATTTCTAGAACAGTCTTTCTAATATCATAAATAACAAAAGGTATTATATAGTCACAAAAATGCTTCTGAAGTAAAAGGCGATATTATAAAAATATATTTTAGAAAAAATAAATTGTAAATGCCTTTTAATGCAGTAAAAATAACTGTAAAATTGAATAAATGCATATATATCCATATAGTTCTTATGTATGGCATTTATTGATTATTCGATCCGACGGCAACTAAAATGAAGCAAATATGCTAGCTAATAGTTATAAATTAATGTGTTCTAGATGCATCAAAATCTTTTTAATATTGTTCGGAGAAAGGGGAGTTTTGCACATTTTAATTTTCTAATTGCTTTTTTTCTTCAGTCGAACTTTCTTTGTTAGAAAAAAACCCCACAATTTAGATCTTCAATGTGCTTAAATTTGTTCAAAAGCCATTTTTCTGAAATAAGTGTCCGATTCCGTGTTTGTGCCAGTGCTGGGCATAATTGATTAAAACGTAATTGAATTACAATTAAATTACAATTATAATTATTTTACTGTCAATCAATTCACAAGTAATTGGTTACAAATAAATTGAATTACTTATTCAATTTATTTGTAATAATTCAATTTATTTTTACTCAGTTATTTGTTAAAATATTGATAGTAAAATAATTATAATTGTAATTTAATTGTAATTCAATTACTTTTTAATCAATTGTGCCCAAGACTGGTGCCCACATAAAGCGAACTCGTCTCGGTATGTTTAGAGGAAATAGCAACGAAAACTGAATGTTTCTTCATTTCTTTCATTATTTTATAGGTCTAAAACGATGAACTAAAAGAAAAAAAAAAGACAAAATCATTGTTTTCCAGAAACTCCTTTATTAAATTTACCAAATATTTAATTATTTCAAAAGAGTTTAAAATCTGATTTTAGAAATAACAAAAACAGTTTTCTGTGCCTATAATGAAACAATTATTTATAAATATTTCATTATTATTAACATGTCTTGAATATTATGAGTATTATATATAAATTCGGTTCGCTTCTACCCATCGGAATGGGCTTTAGACGCAAACGAATAATCTTCATCACATAAAGCATTACTTAAGAATGCCTCATTTTAAATAACCTAAAAAGAACTGGGTTACTATATTATTTTGCGAATATTACATATTAATCTCAGTGCAGCCATATGCTTTAAATCTTAAGAGGTAGGCATCATGCAAGCCATAAAATCCACGATTAAGTGTACACAAAAATTGAATTAGCAAATTTTAACAAAATAAACATCGTATATATCGTTTTAAAGAAAACTATGTTAGAGAAATTAAAATATTGCTATTGTCGAAAAAACAGATATCCCTCTCTGACATTTTTCAGACATATGATTCATAAATTTTCGAACATTTAAACTTTTTAGCTGTGCTGACTAATCCTTCTTTTTCTTATTTTGTAGACCGCTTGTTGCCATGTGTTTATTAGAACGAATATTGTAATTGAAAAGATCGGACGTGTGTGTGAAAGTCCGTGAAAATATAGATCTTTAGAAATGTGTTAGTTTTAATTAAAATCTAAAAATGCAAAAGAAATCTGTGCTCGCTTGTTAATTGAGAATGTCTTTTATTTACCTGATGATAATAGTTCAACTCTTAAGATTGCATTTTGGAATTAAACAGACGATCGGCTTCATCCCTCCCTCGACGAATCCAGGTTGGCCTTTTTGATTATTAATTTGCAATAAAGTAATTAATTGTATGAAATAAAGATTGCGTAAAATAGAATATTTAGGACAGGGCCTAAAAATAGAAAATGTAGAATCTAGAAAAATGTAAATGCAAAGTATCAGAAAATTTACAATATGGCATCCCTGCCGAAGGGATGTGTGCAGCTAGTCTACATAATAATAATAATAATAATAAACTAAGTTCGATGTAAGAATAATTATTTTAATTGTTTGATTATTTTCAAGAAAAAATGTCAGAGACAGAATTATTGAGAAAAAAAAAAGAACAATTTTGCGTACAGCAATAACGAACAATATAAATAAACTTGAAAAAGAACTCCAAAAAACAGGATGAAAACATTAACATAGTAGAACTGGAGGAAATACTTAATATTCTAGAGAATAAATTTGAAGCATTGCGAAATACAGAGGAAGAATTAGAACAACACATTAAAGTTGAGAAATTTGAAAACGAGTTCCTAAAATCAGAAGAATACACGGAAAAAGTACAATAATGCAAATTTAGATGTAACATAAAACTTACGAATTAAAGAAAAAAGTAACGGAACTTCCGAATTCGAACCACGAACCACTTAGACAGACAATAGAATCTAGAAAAATCACCTAGTATAAATATTAATTTACCAAAGTTGGGACTTGAAAGATATTATGGAGGTATTAATAATTGGTTGACTTTCTGGAATTCCTTTGAATCTTCAATTCATAATAATCCAGAACTCACCAAAGTTGATAAATTTAATTATTTAAAAGCGTATTTGGGAAGCACTGCATTAAGCACTATTGAAGGGCTTCCTGTTTCTGAATCGGCTTATGGGTCGGCCATAAATTTACTAAACGAAAGGTTCGGTGATCGAAATCTATTAATTCATAACCACACCTGCAATATCTTAAATACAAAACCCTTGAAAAATTCTAACGATGTTGTAGAATTAACTTTATGACAAAATTCTAACCGAACTTAGAAGTATAGAAGCTTTGGACTCAGAGACGAATAATCTCTCTCCGGTTTTATGTACGACATTTTTGAAAGCGCTTCCCCAAGACTTATTAACTGAATTAAATAAGCCGGAATTAGAGAAGGGTTACTATGAAATTAAATGTTTACTGGATTTTTTGTCTGTATGTTTGAAAGCTAGGGAATAAAGTTGGAAATAATGTACACGGATTTCGAAAAAATATGCCCCCGTTAAGAGAAAATAAACAACATTAGTTGAATGACCCCGATTCAGACATACAGGGTGAAACAGGGTACCCCGAAGGAAGAAACATTTTGACGTTGAGGATTTAATCCACTCAGATAAGGATACACAGTCGATGAAACGATAAAGAGAGATTTTTTAAGTTTTTTGCGGGTCGGATTCTAATGAAAACATAAAGTGCGATCGGGCTTATGATTTAACCCTTGAAGAAAGGAAAAACATTTTAATGAAGAAAGGAGTTTGCATTAGTTGTTTAAGGATAAAGTCTCATATCGCCAGCCAATGCGACACTGAAGTAACATGCTCACATTGTTTAGGAAAACATAACATTCTGATGTGTAGGAAAACCCAAAATAAGATGAAAAAAGTATCCGATACGCAATTGGTTTTAGTATCCTCGTCACTCACAAATCAAAATAAATCAAATAAAATTTATTTACAAACACTCGTGGTTCGTGTTCGTAATGCTGCTACAGATCAATTTCAGTTAACAGACGATTATGTAAGAATGATTATAGACACAGTCAGCTCTAAAAGCTACATATCAAAATATGCAATTAAAAAATTAAAATTGAAGAAAACAGAAAAAACAACAATTGTCCAAGGTCTTTTTGGCGGGTTAGAACAAAAACAAAATCACAATAAATACAATGTCATTTTAAGTCCTATATACGGAAAGAATAAAATTGAAGTGGAGGTCATGGATCAAGATAAAATACGTTCGGAAGTACCTGAAATAACTAATAGGAAAGGAAGTGTGTGGAAGAATTAAAAAGAAAGGGAATTTGTTTAAGTGACCTAATTGATGCAGATGAAATCCGTTTTAAAAGCAATGAAAATGAGATTCATCTATTGCTAGGCGCCGACGTTGTGGGAAATTTATTAACGGGTGAAATACGACAGCTTTTCAATGGTCTCGTTGCAATAGAAACGAGGCTGGGCTAAACAGTTATGGGAAAAATAAAGAATTGTGAAAAAGTACAGCATACATTATTGGATGTCTGTGAAAGTTGCGCGAACAACGATAAATGTGATAATAAGAAAAGTAGAAACCTTACTACTGCTAATAGATGATCAGAAGAGGAAACCGGAAAATTTTTCCTGTGCAAAAAAGACCGAAGATGAACATTTTGAAGTGAACGAAAGTGTAAACAGAAATAATGAACGTTTTTCGTCGCAGACTAAAAGTCCTGGAAACAGAAAATCAGATGAAAAATTCGAAGAAAATTTTATGTTTGTTGAGAGAAATAAAATCGACATAGAAAATATAGGAAAAAGTGATATAGAGCGGAATCAGGAAAATAATCTCGACTTGGATATATTGACTGAGCTGGTCGAAAGGGTAAGAAGACTGGAAAAGAAATTTCTGACTAGAAAATATGAAACTTGTGAAAATGGTCCTGATTCCGGAAAACGTTATGCTGAGGAAGAACCAAGTTCCTATGAACCAGATTATATTGAAGAAGATAAAAGGAAGATGAAAACTAAGAAAAGAAAAAAAATCTAGGAAGCAAACAGAAGATGATGGAAACAGGAAGAAAAGAATACAGAAAGCCAGTTCCTGTGAACCTTCTCTTTTATTGTCTGTTGTTAGACCCTTAAAGGAAATAATCGACAGGGAAACTCCAGACGAACCGAGTGATCCTGGGACAATAATGAACGTTATGACTACGCTTCGCGGACGAATTGTCCGACCGCCTGATCGCTTCGGTGTGGTGGTATGCCTTGAGTTGAGTTCTGGTTCTCGTTGAACTCAAGGGGGGAGTGTCGAAAACAGAGGCCCCTCTTTGACTTTTTCTAGACCTATGATTCATAAACTTTGGAATATTTAAACTTTTCAGCTGTGTTAGTAATCCTTTTTTCTTATTTTGTAGATCGTTTGTTGCCATGTGTTTAATAGAACTAATATTGTTAGTTTTAATTAAAATCTAAAAAGACAAAAGAAATGTGTGCTCGCTCGTTAAATCAGAATGTCTTTTCTTTACCTGATGATAATAGTTCAACTCTGAAGATTGCATTTTGGAATTAAACAGACGATCTGCTGCATCCCTCCCTCGACGAATCCAGGTAGGCCTTTTGATTATTAATTTGAAATAAAGTAATTTATTGTATGAAATAAAGATTGTGTAAAATAGAATATTTAGGACAGGGCCTAAAAATGGAAAATATAGAATCTAGAAAATTGTAAATGCAAAGCGTCAAAAAAATTAAAATAGCTATGATGTTAATCAGTAATAATACGGCAAAACAACTTTACTTGTCAGATAATAAACGTTAAAATCTTAACAGAATCAATTTATTACAAATTTGTACAGAATACTAAATTCAATACAATTTTACAAATTAGATCTTAAGTTACCGTAGTATAATAAATATACATTACAGAAAATTTTATGAAATAGTATTCAAAATATCCGAAATTGTGTAAATCCTTTAAAAAAAAAATTATATTCGACATTTTTTGCAAACCAGTGCTTTTTTTTTTTTTTTTTTTTTTTTAATATATAAATTAGAGAGCGATTAAATATATAGATAAGCATAAGCGACATCATAAGCACACTTTGTAAATAAGAATTTTCTTCTGAACTTTAATAAAATAAAATTCTATTATTCTTTAAATTTTGACAATTCTTATAAGCATCCCATTACTTCAATTTTCGGGTTAATAATTAATTAGAATTTACCTATATGCACGGAATTCAACCAGAATAATTGAAATAATTTAGAAAAAGCTGGAGTTTTTTAAATGTTTGTATCTTCTTGTGTAAAAGACGTTCAAGGTAAAGTCTTGTCAAAGTAAAAAAAAAAAAAATCAATACTATTTTAGTCCGTTAGATTGATTGACAGAGTTAATTAAAAATGGAGGTAATAAAGATGATGATGAAGAAGAAAATATGACCAGATCACTCAGAATATTTGAACTAAAAATGTTGTTGATAAATATTTTTTATTGAGAACATAAATTAATTTTTAATTGATATTCATCAAAAATCTATTTTTTTTAGTGTTGTCAACTTGTTGGGACTATATTCAATATCCATCACTAACTTTTTATCGTAACGTGTGAATATATGTTTGTCTAATCGACTATCATATATATCGAACATTATTCTTCAGTATTTTTGACAATTATTAAATAAATGGATTTTTCCCCTCTTAAAAATTGTTCGTGTTTCAGTTTTTGGTAGATTAACATGTTTTTGAATATTGTGCGTGAGTCAGTAATATTTAGACGGATGATTGTCTGTCTATAGATTTGGTTTTTCTGGATATCTTAAATAACAAATTTTACTAAATATAACATTTCATCGCACCTTTGCATAAAGAGGGGGTCACCTAGATTTTAGTGTCTATGGCAGGACGTTCGATACTGTTATACTACAGTCGGTAACAAAAGTGTCCGAACACTAGCAAAAATTCCTATGTAAAAAAAGTGCACTTCATACGGTTTTGTTAAATAAATCCTTATCGAATCATGTTCTTACGCTGAATAAGAAGAGGATTCGACAAGGATTTATTTAACAAAACCGTATGAAGTATACTTTTTTTACATAGGAATTTTTGCTAGTGTTCGGACACTTTTGTTACCGACTGTACGTGTTTCATTGTTTATAATTTTAATTATGTCAATATGGCATCATATCGTATCATATATCTAAATAGATAGGTATGATGTCTATTCTGTGTTCATTCATACTATCATACAAGGGATAGTATAGTTTTCTCATGTGCGTCATATTGTGTTTCAGCATTTATGAAACGAAATTACGCAGATATGAACATGCATGATGTTTATAATAATAATAAAAAAAAAAATAATATGATTGAAGTGAATAAAAGTTAGGTATAATACTGCGAAGAATACGCTGATTTCAGCAGCGTCTTCCCCGCTCGCGCCACTTTATATCCGGCTTCTCACTGGCTACGGCAGTGTCTCAATAGAGCACTTCAATTTGGGTATATATCAGATGGCACATGGCATTACTATTATTCAAGAACTACAGGTGTTGGACAAAATAATAGAAGCACTTTCGTGTTTTTACGTTTTGTCGAATATCTTGAAAAATATTTAATGTGTTATTCTTGAATTTTGGGAATAAGTAAAATATGTCTTTTTCTTATATTTTTCAGCAAAGATTCTATCATGAAGGTCCTTAGGGGACGAACAACAAATCTAAAAAAAAAAAAAAAAAAAGTATTTGTGATTACCCTGCACTTAAAAAGCTTCGATTGGTCTGCAAATTTTAGATATGATTATAAATTTTATATTTTATACGTGTGTAGAGTTTTGTATGGATATCTCGAATATTTAAAGAATATATTTTATTCATATTTTATTTAAAAATGCAAAAAGTTTTCGCAAGTTTTTACTTTATATCTCCAAAGGTTTTTCTTTATATTTCATGAAACTTTTGGAAAACATGACATATGCCTAAATCATTATACTATAGTTTAAAACAAATATATTTAATATTCAAAGGGTTGTAGTAACAGGACAGTTGTAGTAAATATTTTATTACTGCGCATACGCGGACTGCAGAAAAAAAAATTACGTAGTTTAATACTCAACTATATAGAACACTTTATACATATAGAACACTTTATATATATACGTATATATATATATAATCCAGTTAGATATCACAAAAATTTATTGAGATATCGGTGATTGAATGAGTTACTTTTCAGCTTTTTTCAAAAAAGTTCTTTACGAAAAGGAGTCATTCGCAAATGAAAATTTGTATCAGAAAAAAATTACGTTGCACAATGAAATTTAATACAATATTTGCAATTCATTTTTCTTCTTTTTATATATATAGGCTTGTACTACATATATATATACATACAGTCGGTAACAAAAGTGTCCGAACACTAGCAAAAATTCCTATGTAAAAAATGTACACTTCATACTGTTTTGTTAAATAAATCCTTGTTGAATCCTGTTTTTAGACTGACTAAGAACAGGATTCGACAAGGATTTATTTAACAAAACCTTATGAAGTGTGCTTTTTTTACATAGGAATTTTTGCTAGTGTTCGGACACTTTTGTTACCGACTGTATATATATATATATATATAAAGAGAAAAATGAATTGAAAAGGAAAATTAATGTTTTTTCTTATATAAATTTTCATTTGTGAATGGTCCCTTATAATAAATTCCTTTTTAGAACATTTAATACCCGATATTTCTATAAACTTTTATGATATTTAACTGAATTTTTTTATAAGGTGCTCTATTAAACTATGTGAAAGTTTTTTTTTTTTTCTACAGTCCGCGTATGCTCAGTAATAAATCATTTACTACAACTGTCAATAGCTCTTTAAATATTAAATATATTATTTTTAAACTATCGTATGATAATTTAGACATATCTTGTCATGTTTTATGAAAGTTTCGTGAAATTTGGAGAATTTGGAGTTATAAAGTAGAAACTTTCGAAAAATTTCTGCATTTTTTAATAAATATTAATAATTCTTTAAATATTCAAGATATCCTCACAAAACTCTACACACGTATAAAATGTAACATTTGTAAGTCTAAAATTTGCAGACCAATCGATACTTTTCCAGATACAGGGTAATCAGAAATACTTTTTATTTTATTGGATTTATTGTTCTTCTCCTAAGGGTCTTCGTGACAAAATATTTGCTGAAAAATATGAAGAAATACGTGTTTTCCTTATTCCCAAAATTCAAGAACAACATGTTAAATATTTTTCGAAGTATTCGACAATATATATATATATACAGGTATATATAAAGAAAAAAAAGTGTTTTCGTTATTTTGTCCTACACCTGTACAATTTCATAAATGCCTATATCTCAGCAACTATTAAAAATTTTAGCTTAGGTATCTTGTATTAAAGAAACCTAGTAACATGTGTTTTCTTGTTCTCGATTTGTAACAATAAAATTATATGTATAGTAAATTTATAATTTTATTTCTACTAATTAGATTATAAATAAATGACATAAAAAAAATAAGTAATATAGTACATGCAAAACTTCTTTTTTGTCAAAAAATGAAACTTTAAAATAAACCTGGCAAATCTTTTACCTTAGAAGGAAGTAATAAAACATTTTTCGAATTTTTATACTTAACGCAGAAAATCTGAGAATTTCATGCATTAATTAATAAATAACATTCAGAAATGTGTTGAAAAATACCCGCTTAAATAAAAATAAATAAATAAATAAAGTTAAAATATGAATATTTTTTACTAATAATTATAAAGACATATTTATTTTTATAATTGTAACTTTCTTATTCTTTATTTAGAATTTCATTTCTTGACTATATTAAAAAACAGGTTTTATATATATTCAAGGCGACTTGCGGGGAAGTTTGACACCTTAGGGTGAGAAATAAGAAAACCTTTGTAAGAATAAATTTTTATTTTATTATTTTAGAGCTCCACAATAAAAAGCTTCTACTGTTAAAAAAAATTATTTTTACTTAAATTTATTTTTGTTACTTTGTTATTTTAATTATTAAATAAATTCAATTTTAATGGAGGATATTTTTATGATATATTATCAACCGAACCTCAGATATTTATTTTACCAGCAAAATTTCAGAGTGCCGCTCTGTTTTATAAGTTAGTTTAAATGTGCTATGAGTTTAATATATATATATATATATATATATATATATATATATCAAACTAAAATAAAGCACAATACTATAAAAGTCACTTTTCCTTTGCGTATAATTCCTATGGAAATTAAGTTTTGTGTGTGAATACATTTAATTATACGTATATTTACTTTCCTTTATGTTACGATATTAATTTTGCTTTGTATTTCTTTTCTAGAGTTTGATGTTAATTTCAATTTAATACTATTACGTAATTCCAATTTTTGGTTTACTAAAATTAAATAGATAGGTTATTTATTCTTTTATTTTACGCGTATTGCCACAAAAGAATGTAACAGCTTTATTTTTTATCATTCATTTTATGATATCGAAACTTAAACTTTATTAAATAATTTAATACATATACAATATATATATATATATATATATATATATATATTTAATATTTTCTAAGCATTTTTCAAATAATGCAATAAAATATTGTTTTTAATATTAAAGCAAATTTTTCATTTAACGATTTTTAATTAAATTAATTTCATAAAATTAATATGTTCAATTAACTTAATAGGATTAAATGCTCAAAAAAAAAAAAAAAAAGAAATCTATTAAAGATTTTTTTTTCTGTTAAAGACATTAATTTAGATTAACAAGTCTTTAATATAGTAATAGTAATTTATCAGCTTAATAAATTCGTTTTCTTTTCTTAAATAGGAAAAGAATCTTGCTTATCTATAGAAATTAATTTGTTGAACAACGCTCTCCTTTGCTGACAAATAAAAAAAAAAATGCATTTGTTTAAATTCTTTTTAAAATTTATTATTAGAATTTAAATCAGATTTGTTTTATAAAGAAAATTTAGTTAATTATTTGTGTACAAGTTTTTTTTTTTTTTTTTTTTTTTTAAGAAATATGTGGTAAATATTAAATTATATGCCATCTTATTAATTATAAGAGCACAATGTTCTTTTTATACTTATTCTTACTTATATATATATATATATGGTAAAGAAAGTTTTATTTATTTATTTATTTATTTATTTTATTTTATTTATTTTTTTTTTTTGAGTCAAATTTTCGAAATTAAGTTTTTGTGACATTTACACGTTTTGAGATGCCCTGACTCCGAAAATCATGTTTTTAGCAGCTGGTCTGTCACTCTGTGTGTGTATTTGTCTGTATGTCTGCCTGTGTGTCTGTTATAAGCATATCTCGAGAACAAATAGTACCAGGAAGTTCTAGAAATTTTTATAAAGTTTGTTTTTATAGTAGAAAAACAAAAAATATTCCATTAGCTTCCAGTCTCCCCTACAGTGTAAAAAATTGTCAATGCTTTTCCAACTCATACATTTTTAAAACTGCATATGTCCATAATCCACACTTCTCGATGTCGTGTTACAGCACAATTTAATTCATCACCGCGAAAATTCATAATTAATTATTACAGAATCTAGTACATTCTACTATAATTTATTAAAATACAGTAGTTAAAACCTCATATAAGCTTTAAATTTATCAAATACAAATATGAATCTGACGTGAAATAAAAATAAATCAAATTTAATTAATTAATTAATTTAATTAATTAGTTAAAAATAAAAATTTCAAATATTACTTTCCACATAAGAAACATATTTATTTACATGTGAATAATAAAATTCATATGAAATTTTATCAAAGTTTAAAATAGCATATGAGTCTTAATAGAATTTTCGTCATTAATACTTTTAAATTATTAATTACCATGTTGATGCCAACAAAATGTGTATATATATATAAGACCACATGATCAAAGTGTTAACTTCGATAGTAAACGTTTAATATAATTAAAGAAGCATTGCTATTGATTACATAAAATGCAGAGCAATAGATTCGATTGTCTTTAAAATATATCTACAGATTTTCTATATATTTCATATACATCATACAGTCGTACAAATATGTCTATGTCAGAGTCTACTGGGCTTAGTTTTTGAGTCTGATAAAAATTTAAAATTATTTATGACTCAATCTAATATTATTAAAATCCTACAATCTATTTTTAACTAACTTTCCTACTAGCTAGACATTTGAAACTTTCACAGTATTAGCTCAAAACCCGGTGACAACACAATACTTCGAAGACAGATTTTCAAATTTTCGAATAGTTTTCTCTTAATTAATTAAAATATGAAAATAATAAGCTCTTAATAGCAATAAAATAGCCATTAAAATATTAGCTATAATTTAATTGTTGAAAGAAAAAAAAAATACGAGTTCATTTTCTGTTGACATAAAAATAAATGCATTTAATTCCACGTGAACGTTAAAAAATTATAAAAAGTTAAATTATGTATCTCACTAAAATTGAGTTCATTATCACTTTAAAAATTTTACAAACATTGATAAGTGCTAATGTAGTTCACGATGCTAGTGTACGTTGTTCTAAAAAGAGTAATACTTTATTTTTAAAACCAACTTTTTTTTTTTCGCTATTATTATTATTTCACTGAATTGAGTCGTGCTTAACTAATATTTTTTATCTTCGCGTATTTTATCAATGATTCATCAGAAAATTTAAAAACATAGTATAAAAAAGGTTTATTATATATATATATATATATTATAATTATTTTAATCTGATGTTGCTAATTCAATCATTATCTGTACCTTTTACTTCGCTATTAAAAAAATTGTCCAACTTCCTATTAAAAAAGGTAAAATGGGGGATAAAAAATGTGATCAATTGAAAAATTTAGAAACCGCTTGAGCCTTTCTAATACTTAAAATTTGTTGTCTCTTTTATCCTTACTAAATCATTCATTCATTCTTTTCTTTTCTTTTCTTTTTTTTTTTTTTTTTTTTGACATGAACTAGGGTATTTTATTTTTAGTTAATTTGGTGCTTCAATATAAATAAATATATACAGATAGACAGGTAGGTAGATAGACATACATATAGGAAGATATAGATATCTCAAGATATATGTATCTCAAGCACCACTGGAACGTTCTCTGAACGTTCAAAAATAGTTCTACAAGTTCACTCTAAGAAAGTTCTAAATGTACGTGCTAAAAACGTCTACGTGTCATCTCATAAAGACGTTCAATAGTACTGTTCAAAGAATGTTCAATACATGTCTTAATTTCACCATCAGTTCTACAGAAATGTTCTAATAACATTTTATAAAAGTTCTAATATGTATGTTCTGACAACGTTCCAACAATCCTGCTTTCTATTTTCTAAAATAGTGTAATTTTAAGTGTATGGTGATCGTTATAAATATATTTTGTAAATTACTGATTTAGAAGTATAAAATTTTGCTTACATATGCATTAAAATATAATAATATCAAGAAAATAAAATTTCTTGTGATCTATTTAAATGTATAAAGTAAAATTCAAAAATTTAAAAGAAAAATGTTAAAAATGCTTCCCGATAACTAATTCTTAAAATTGTCCTTCCATTTTACATCATTAACATTAACTTCTAAAAATATCTATCTATTAGTTAACGAATTCATTAAGTAAATTTTTTAAAAATATTTTTATATTTGAATGCTAAAATTTTGTAATACATTTCAATTCTTAATATAAAAATATTAAGAAAAAAACTTACGTCTAAAATTTACAAATTTTAAGCATTCGAACATAAAAGATTGAAAAAAAAATTCTTATCAATGAATCCATTCACTAATACCCAAACACGTTTAGAATATACAGTTGAAAATTAAAAATAGAAAATGGAAGTAAAAATAAAAAATAAAAATTAATAATCTGGAAGCATTTTAAACATTTTCTTATACTTTCAAATTTTTTATTTTACCTTCTAAATTTAAATAGTTTCCGAAAAAAAATAATAATATACGATAATGTTATATTTCAGTGCATATGTATGCAAAATTTTATAAGTCTAACACGTTAATTAAAAAAATAAATAAGTAAATGTTGCACATTAAAAATTACTTTTTAATGTTTGGCTGTTTATTTAAATACGGAGTCATAAAAATTTGCAAAGATTTAAGGAGATGGTAGGCATTACAAATGTATATATATATAAATATTACTTATTTACTTAGCGTTATAAAATTTTGCATATACATATATCACAATATAACTGACGGGTGCTAGATGCTCACCCTAAAACAGTAGACGCTTTAGATTTGGCCAAGGATGCTGAAGTTGATATGTTACAGTGTTAGGAAACGCAACGCATCGACTCTAACCACTGGACAAGTCGATTTTAAGCAGTTTAAACTGCATTATCATACATACAAGCTGTTGAAAAATTGCTGCAAATTAATCCTGGTCATGACAGTAACTTAAAACCAAAGATTACTCTTCTAGTGACTGCGAATTGTTAAGACTACAACAGCTGAGAACTCTAAACAAATATTTATGTGTTCTAGGCTATGACTTACTAATTCGTTAGTCTTTAAAGGAAATCTTTTTTTGTCTGCAAAAAAGTCTATCTTGGGGTCGGAATCGTCTATATCAGTCAGAAGGTAGAAAAGTAGTACTTCAGTAATTTCAAACAAATATAGATCCGCTACGAACAGAAATGGGGAAATAATGAAAAATTGCCTTCTGGGACTTGATACACTTCAAAAAATAACGATAGGTTTTACAGCAGAATGTGCTGGCACCCATTCTGCCAGCAAATTACGCTGTTAAACAGAGCAGTTTACAGCGAAAACATCTGTAAAGAGAGATTCTTTTATAGATGTTTCTGTTGTAAATTATTTCATTTTAACAGCAAAATGTGCTGAAACCCCTCTTTGTCAGCACATTTTGATGTAAAAAATAACATTATTTTTTAAAGTGTAGACAGATCTGATTTAATGACAATCCCTACAATGAATGTTTCTATCGAACAAATTACAATAGTTCTAAAACCTGAAAAAGTAGTCCGAACAGCCCTTTTGGCAGCGAGCTGATTTTTGAAACAGCAGATTCAGGTCTCGAATCTGCATAGACATTGGTTGTGTCCTTTTTGGTGAGTAAAAAAATATTCTTGTAGTAAAACTTGAATAACTTCTATGGCTTAGATTTTTCGAAATGTAGGAGGTTCTCGAAATAAACAAAAACTTATGTACTCGTCAAAATGGAACAAAAAAAAAAAAAAGTCTAAATGGACCAAAGTAGTTTCTAGATTCCAAAAACTCTACTTTTGACAAGCAGCCTTTTACTTATAAGCAAATGAAATTTGAATTCGCTAAAAAAAAATTGATGATAATTAAATTAGGGAAATTAGTTTCATCATACTTAATTTCCTTTCATAAGGTAAAAAACTCTGAGCCAAAAAAATCATGGAAAACAGTTTCTTCAAGCAAAATATCGAAACGAGTTAAGTTTATTTTAAACAAGGCATTACTTCAACAAAGGATAATGTCATCATTGAAATTGAACCTGACCAATGGTTTTGCTTTGTGTGTAACGCTAATTCAGTTGAAGACATAATGCAATATTTATTTTGTAGAACTTGGCTCTAATGAGTTGTGCCGGTACAAAATACAAAATAAAATAAAATATATTTAAATACAACAAATTGTACATACAACTAAGCCATGCATATTTTCAAATAATTAGATCTAATGGTACTTTCATCTTTTATAACATATTTTGAGTAAGTTCTCGTATAAAAATCACATTTGAACTTTGTAAAACATATCGTAACATTCTAATAATATTTTATAAGGCTTATACTATTACCGTATTTGCAATTGGCTTGAAAATCTAATACTACATTTATTATCATGTTATTAACCATATGTTTTTGGTCATCTACCGACTTTTCTTTGTTTATTAATTATTACTCAAATATTCTCTTGGTAAGTACGATTTAGAGAGAAGCTAATAAGAATTCAGCAACCAGTTTCTTAAATTGCACCACTCGCAGTTTTGTTGAAAACTATTAATTTTGTTTACCTACTGCAAAACTACAATTATTAAAAAAAGAAATTATGTATCTTAATAAACATACTTTATTATAAAAAAATATTTCAAATGTACTTGACAGTGATTTGTGACAGATAGAAATTAAAATGTAAAAAGTGGTACAATTTAGGCAATTCTGACTACAACTTCTTTAAAATCAAAATGAAAAATCAGATTTTAAGGAATACTTTCGAAAGCGAATAATTGATTAGTTTAGTTGTCAAGTTCCTCCACGAAATCCACCCAATGCGACCACGGTGTTCATAGAAACACTACATAAAATTATCACTTAACCCTTTCAGTCGCAGTGTTTCCGCTGATTGTACACCTAATTTTAATTCTCAAGTGCAAAAACTCATCCCGGAAATTTTTTAGCAAAAATCTACATTTATAACATAGCAGAAAAGGCCCCTTTTTTCACGTGAAAATTTAAAATTTCTTGTATTTTAATTATGTTCGTAAATTCCGGTGGCAGTGTAATTTAAATGATCCGAATTACCTTGCGCTGCAAAGGGTTAAAATACTCCGGAATAAATTGAAATGTTGGGATCTATGCAACTTTTACGAGTTTTTGTTGTGGATAATGTTTACTTATAAAATGATTTATTTATTAAATTAAATATTATTTGAATTTAATAAGGTTTACTTACAGATGTTTCAAACCAAAAATTTCTCGAAAAGGAACAATGCTAATTTTTATTTTTTAAATATTTATGATCAGCTATGTGTCTAAAAGCCATTTTTAAAATTAGTTTAGTAATCTTTAAAATAAATTAAGTAGTGAACGTTAAAGGGTTAACCAGAACAAAAACGTTCGCAACATTCTCAGATTTTGCTTGGTAAGGTGGTTGTTTTTTAATTGAAATTATTGAAATAAATTAACACTGGAATTTATATTGTTTTTTAAGGTAATTGATATCAATCATGCTGTACAGATAGTCTAGCAATCCTAGAATATCCTCCTTTGATATACATTAAGGGACAATAAAAAATTCCGCACTTGAATATTTTCGTTTATTCTTTTATCAACTGTCAATTTTATCATTTATAAAGCAAATTTTCGAACAGGTTTTATTACGTCGCCCTCCACATAAAATTTAGGATTGAGGTTTGTATTCAAAGCAAAAAACGGTATTTAGAAAAGTTGTAATTTTGAAAAATATTTCGAAACTGGCAAGAATAAGGCAATTAACGATACTACAAAAAGTATTAATTTCAGAAGGAAAAACAAAAAATGCTTCAATGCGCAAGATGGTAAAATAATTAAATGTTAACCATCTCACAAATCATATCTGAGATGCTTTTTATAAATAAATAAAATTTGTTGGCTGTTTGAACAGGGAATTTGGCTCTAGACAGCCACGTTACTCATCCAAATGAGATGACTACAAATTAAAAAGACAATGTTTAAAAAATCGATTTGGATTATGCTCAGAAATTAGCAGAAATTCATAAAAAAGTGTTTAACAAAATAATTTTTTCAAAAACAGTGCTGCGATGATTAAACGAAGAAGATTTAAAAGCCAGATCTGCAAAAAAAAAAAAAAAAAAAAATGCTTTTATTAATGAAAATAATTAAGGAAACTAGACTTAGTGGGCCAAAATTTTTTAAAAATGGTTAGTTAATTAATGGACACCAGTGGTTTTCTTTGATGAGTCCAGTTTAATTTATTTGAAACTGAGGAAACAACCTAATCGAACGACGAAAACGTGACCGACTTAACAAAAATTACACTCTTAAGACAGTGAAACGTTCTACGTATGTTATGGTATAGGGGCGCGTAACTTTCAGGCAAATTTCAATGTTCAAAGGATCAATTGACTCAATATACAGTAATGGACAATTGCTAAGGACGGATGGCAATAAATAAGTTATTGTCATCCGTACTTAGCAATTGTCCACTAGTGTGTATATATATAATTTTGAAAATATGTAGAGACTTGAAGACAAGTGGGTGTGTTCAACAAGAAGAAAAAAACGTTAATAAAAACAAAGAAATAACGAATTAAAGTAACGAAGAATAATTGTAAAAACAACACTACATGTGATAAACACCCTTCCGCTTCCTCTTCAGTGGGTGGGGGCAGCAGAACAGACAAAAAAGTAAATTGAAAAAGGCCTAACAGGTTTCGGAAACATGGCGAAACTAGCATACTCCCAACAAAAATTCTGTTGGGAGTTTTTAGTGCTGCCTTTGGCGTCTTTTTTATACAAATACACTTATTAATAAGTAATTAATAAGTAATTAATATATATATTATATATAATAAATATAAAATTTGTTAGCCTTTATAAAAGTGAACGCCTGTTCGACTATTTTGGAGGTATGTTACACTTTTTCACAATCAATATTATCAGATTATAATGCACCTTGCCACAGAGCATCTGTGATAAGTTTATTTGATTCAAATGGCTAAATTTATGTATTAATTCTCATGAGAACCTATTAATGTATAAATATTATTTTTTTGCACTTTAGGTTAAATTCTATAAAGAATATCATAGAGTTTCTTCTTTATCAGATCTGGAATAA
This sequence comes from Salticus scenicus, assembly GCA_963930645.1. NCBI lineage: Eukaryota > Metazoa > Arthropoda > Arachnida > Araneae > Salticidae > Salticus > Salticus scenicus. Next base: position 223,890,278 of record OZ005650.1, on the reverse strand, counting down.
GTCCTGATTTCAATCTAGTCAAAAATGTTTAGCTTATAAAAAGGGGGGGGGGAATTCGAAATTTCTATCCTACAACTTTGTAAGAACTAGAGAAAAATATCTACGATGTTTGGTCTAATTTCTGAGTATTATGCTAAAAAATTGTATAGTACTTTACTACTACACATTTAAGCTTTAATCTATATATATATATATATAAAAGAGTAAACTCATTCATTCATTCATTCACTCACTGACTCAACACGGCTGTGACGATCCTATGGGAGATAGAGTCACAATTTTTAGTGAGCAGGTTGATTTTAGTACCCTGATGCTCACTAAGACGGGATTTTGCGAAATACATCCCTGTTCACCCCCCGGGGGGGGGGGGCAAAAGGCAAAAACCATCTTTATAAGCATAACTCGGCTCCAAATTACTTCACGGTGAAGAAATTGCAGATTGGGAGACTAGACTTGAATACGAAAAAACTATTTTCTGCGATTTTAGAATTTTGGATTTTTAAGGGGGGTAAGGGGTAAAAATGAGATTTTCGGTGGGGCAGAAGGCAAAAACACCTTTATAAGCATAACTCGGCTCCAAATTACTTCACTGTGAAGAAATTGCAGATGGGGAGACTAGATTTGAATACAAAAAAAAAATTTCTGCAATTTTGGAATTTTGGATTTTTAAGGGATGTAAGGGGTAAAGATGAAATTTTCGGAGGCGCCTATGACAAAAACACATTTACAAGTATAACTCGGCTCCAAATTACTTCACAGTGAAGAAGTTGCAGATGGGGAGACTAGACTTGAATACGAAAAAATCATTTTCAGCGATTTTGGAGTTTTGGATTTTTAAGGGGGGAAGGGGGTGAAAATGATTTTCGGAGGTGCAGAAGGCAAAAACACCTTTATAAGCATAACTCGACACCAAATTACTTCACGGTGAAGAAATTGCAGATGGGGAGACTAGACTTAAGTACAAAAGAATCATTTTCTGCGATTTTGGAATTTTGGATTTTTAAGGGGGGAGAGGGGGTAAAAAGGATTTTCGGAGGCAAAATTAGCAATGCATGGATTTTCGAGTAAAATTCTAGCAATAATAGCTCAAAGATAAAAAAAAAAAAAAAAAAAAAAAAAAAAAAGCCAAGCGTCTTCTTGAAGGTATTTGCAAAAACTCATTTTTGATTTTTTCCGATTTTCGATTTCGTGGGGGGGGGAGTTACGAGGGGGCAAATTCGATCCCCTCTTTTAGCGCTAAATTCATCCGTGAAAATCTATGAGCTGAGGTCACAAATTTTAATGTGCGGCTTATTTACGTGTGTCCAACACCCATTGTAACGGGATTTTGTCAAAGAACCCCCCTGCTTTTACCCCTTTGGGGGTTGGGGGGTGGGGGGGAATAAAAGAGTAAAATCACTGATTTACCGACTCAACACAGCCGTTCTATGAGAGATAGACTCGCAAATTTTGGTGAGCACGTTGGTTTTAGGACACTGACGCCCATTATGGCGGGATTTTGCGAAATATCCCCGCTCCCCCCTGGGGGGAAGAAGGCAAAAAACCCCTTATAAGCATAATTCGGCTCCAAATTGTTTCACGGTGAAGAAATTGCAGAGAGAGAGACTAGACTTGAGTGCAAAAAAAGCATTTTCGGCGATTTGAGTTTTGCATTTTCAAGCGGGGGGGGGGGGGGGGGGTAAAAACGATTTTCGCAGGCAAATTTAGCAAAATACGGGTTTTTGAGTAAAACTGTACCAATAACAGCACAAAGATATAGAAAATCGCCAAGAGAAATATTCTTCAGAATATTTCCAAAACCTTATGTTTGTTTTTTGCGATTTTCGATTTTTTTTGGGGGGTGGGGGTGGGGAGTTACACCCATTGCAATGGCTTTTGCGAAAGTCCCTCCTTTTCCCCTTGTGGTGGGGGGGGCAATATAAACCCGTTTCCAAGTATAACTTTGCTTCAAAATATCTCAGCAAGATTAATTTGTGTATGTGGGCTGTTTATGCTTTCCCAACACGCACAGTAAAGGGATTTCACCCCCCCCCTCCCCTTTAAGGGCGGAGGAAGGCAAAAACACGCTTATAAGAGTAACTGTGGTCCAAACTATCTCAGGATAGCGATTTTTTGATATGTCAATTGGTTATGCGTACTCAAGACACATGCTAAAAAGAGATTTTGTAAAATTCCGTCCTATCCCCTCCTTGGGGGTGGGGTTACAAAAAGCATGTTTGCAAGCATAACTTTTCTTCAATTTATCTCAGTAAACTTAATTTTTACATATGAGTTGTCTATGCATTCCCAACAAGCATTATAAAGGGATCTTACAAAAATTCCCCCTCCCCTCCTTCAAAGGCGGGGAGGGGGGCAATAAACTCTTTTAAGAGTAACTATGCTCCAAATTATCTCAGAATAGCGATTTCTTGATATGTCGATTGGTTATGCGTACTCAAGACACACACTGCTAAGGGATTTTGTAAAATTTTACCTTTTCCCCCTTGGGGGTGGGGCAAAATCATGTTTTCATGCATAACTCTTCTCCAAACTATCTTAGACGATTTTTTATTTGCGGGCTGGTTAAGCATTTCCAACACGCACTATAAGTCGATTTTATGAAATTTTCCTTTTTCCCCATTTAAGGGCGGTGTGGGGAGGGGGGGGAAACACGTTTTAAAGAGTAACTCTGCTCCAAATTATCTCAGGAAAGCGATTTTTTTATAGGTTGATTGGTTATGTGTACTCAACACAAACAAATAACAAAGGGATTATTTGGAATTCCGTGCTATCACCCCCCCCCTCCCCTTGAGGGTTGGGGGGATTAAAAACATGTTTCCATGCGTAACTCTGTTCCAAACTATCTGAGAATGGCAATTTTTGATGCGTGGACTGCTTATGCGTATTCAACACACACTACAAAATGGTTTTGTGAAACTCCACCCCACCTCCCCTTAAGGGGCGGGGGGGGGGAATATGTATTCATGTGTAACTCTGCAGTAAATTATCTTATGAAGGAGAGATTTTGCATGTGTGGGTCAGTTATATGTATCTAACTCATAATATAAAGATATTTTGCAAAATCTCCCTCTCCTTCCTTTTAAGAGCGAGCCGGGGGGCTAAAAACACGTTTTAAAAAATAACTTTGCTTCAAATAATCTTAGAATCCCGATTTTTTAATATGGGGGTTAGGTATGTGTATGCAACATGCATTATAAAGGGATTTTGTGAAGTGTGGCGAGTGGGAAAACCGCTATCGAAGGTATCGAGAATTTTAACTTAGATTTTGACTGATTTCAATGATTTTATTATTATTATTATTATCAATGATATGGTATTTTGAGACTTCAATTCAATATAATGACCAGCGAAGCGGGCAAAGCCTGCTAGTTCTATATAAAGGTACCATATAAAGGTTATTCAGTACTAAATATTTTTTTGATATTTAGTACTAGTTTAGATACAACAAAGAAACAGTTTTATTTCGTACATTAAAATATAACGTTTCGTACATTAAAATATAATGTTTATTTCATATAATAAACCACAATATAAAGTATATGTTTAAAAACAAAGTTTTTATACAGGTTTTTATTCAGTACTTCGTAGTGCGTGCGAATTACTAAACTGTAAATGTACGTTCGTATAATTCCATCAGTTTGTGTTATGCAAACATGATAGTTTTATTTGTTTCAATGATTAGTTTTGATGTTTTAAGGTAAAAGTCAATTTTTCTGTAGTGTGACTTTTTTTTTAATCCTTTAGTGTGTATATATATAAACTTTAACTATAATGCAACAATTAATACAACAAAATACAACTAAATTATAGTTATTTTATTTTGTCTATATTTTTATACTACAGTTTCTTTCACAATAAATACCTGAATAAGATTTTTCAATTTTATAATTTTATATGATTTTATGCTCTTTGCAGTTAAATTCTTTTGTGACATACACAAGCACACATACACAAACATGCATATATATAATAGAAAAGCAAGAGGAAAAATCCAAACAGATCAAACAAAATTAAACGAAATAACATTGATTCCGTCTTCAGAGAAACTTCTCACTGTAGGTACAAAAAAAAAAAAAAAAAAAAAAAAGCTGTTTCAAATACTGCTAAAAGAGACACTAAAAATCAATAGAGACTTTTACATCTTACCAAAGAAAAAAAATAATTGTCGAACATGAGTCAATATATACATATACATATGCGTGTGTGTGTGTAAAACAACATTTAAAGATTAAAAAATAACCTCACATGAAAAAATGCAAAAATGATTCTATAAATATGTATAAATATTAAAAGAATAAAATTCAAACTTATATGAAAATGTCCAAATAAGAAAACTAATTCAAAGGTCTGTGAAGATCAAACAAATACAATCATGAAAAGAATTTTACAGAAAGACAAATGAAACGTTACATATAGCATCCAAGATAAAAGAGAGATAACCGTTATTAATCTTATTATTTATATATATATATATATATAAACAGGGTAATGCCGAATTCACCCATTAAATTTAAAGGGATGATAGTAAGTATTAAGATGTGGAAATATCACCATAGAATATAGGATCCCAAATCTCGTTTAGTGAGAAAAAAATCTCAAAAATAGTATGCGCTGATTAGAAGAAAAAAAAACCTTCTCGTATACAAACCCCTTATTTTTATAGAGAAATGAAAGCAGTGAGAAGGTTTTCATTAGTTGACCTTGCAGAATTCGAGGGCGTTAATCTTTATTCGGAAATAACATGTCATATTACACACGAACAAGAATATGCGAATATGCATTCGATTTACAGCCGAGCAAAGGGTAACAGATAACTAGCACAAAAAATGTACCCAACAGCAATATATAAGGAGGCTATGTGTGCACCATACCAGCTTTATGAACATCGATCAGCGACTGTGGGAGATGGGATCCTTTTAAATATGGAGGTGTAATGCAGAACAAGAACGTAGTGTGCGCACATCTGAAACAGAAAATTCAATATTGCAACGGTTTGCTGATTCCCTGTCGACAAATGCGCGATAAATTACAAATGAACTGGGTATTCGACATAAAAAAATGTGGAAGATTCTGCGTACTGAAAAGATAGATCACCTCCACGTGCTAAAGATTAAATTTTTAGCCGATGCCTATTACCCCCTTCAGCTTTTTTTTTTTCTCCGTACGCTGGATGATGCCACGCAGAATGATTTACAGTTTCCTACGAGTATTTTATTCACAGATGAAGTCTTCTTTATGAGAGGAAGAGTGATCAACAAGTGCAATGTGCATTTGTACTCATCCGAAAGTCCCCACATCACTGTCTTGCCGTTAGTGCAACACAGGTTCAGTATTAACATCTGGCAGAGATCATCGCATATCTTCTGTTGGAATCATACCGTTTGATCAAATGTTTCAATAGCGTAAAGCATCTTGATTTCCAATATCATGTCCTTCCAGATTTGCTGCAGGGAATACCAGCCACTGTGCGACAAAATATGCAGTTTATACATAACGGTGCACGAGCACATTTTTCGATTGTGGTGAGTAACCATATCAATGTTTCATATACAAAGAAGAGGATTAGGCCTGGCTTAACTGTTGTATGTCTTCCACGCTCTCGAGACCACAATCCATTTTCGTTAGACGGAAGGTGGTTGTCGCTCACCACTATGTAGCGGTTCGAAGCTTCCCCCCGTGAAGCCTTAATCCCTTGAATTTCTAGTACCGTTGTTATTTAAAATCGCTTATTTATCGAATGCTTGTTGATATAGTGATATATTTCACATCATAGATGACCGCCACTTCAGCAGACATCACCAGTACACTAAATATGTTTGAACGTGTCTAGCAATCTTTAGTCAGTCTTAGCAACCGCAACTTCAAAAAATTCCTATAAAAATTTTTACACTTGACGTCACACACTTTATAAGTATTTGTTGCAATTTTCTCCCAGTAAGACATTTGCAGGATTATGTTCGATAATATTTTTTAATTCTCTTAATGCCTAAAATCAACCCTCTGAGTTTCAATATATATACTAGAAATATATATACTAGAAATGTGATTTTCGTGTTTATTTCATACCAGTATTTTCTAACAATAATTTCTACCCTATTCAATCACAAAAAATAACTATGATAAGAGGAATATTTATGTGGAAAAATAGTGGTATGAAAATAAGGGAAAATTAGATCCTTATATACATAAATTAGACTATCAAACAGCATGTTTTAACTGTGATTAATGTTTTATTCACATTAATGCAATGCAATTTAAAAAAGTGCAGTCGATTCAGACGATTAAAAAAATATATAACTAATTGCAGTAAAAAAAATTAGTTAAAAAGTATAGCAAAAGTAAAAACATAAATGATATATTTTAAAAAAATATATTGCCGTTATTAATTTTTTTAAGCCAAGTGCTATCAGCTTTGTATACTCAAATTTTTATTTAACTTAATAAAACTTATTTCTTTAGAAAATAAGAAAACAATTATCTGACTTAATGTTTTTTCCTTCAAAGCAATGTATAAAAATTTTTTTAGAAGATTTTGAATTGCTCTTTATAAAATTGGAAAAAAAAATCACTAATAAAAAACTTAATAAAATACTCTTTCGTGGACTTTTTTCTTTTATTTAAATGTAAAAATTAATTAGTGTTCGAAATAATAACAGCAATTCAAATATTATCTTTCAAAATCTATTTAAATTTGTTCTACACGTGTCGTAGTTAGAATATGCTTTCTCTGTAGAAAATTTTTGTGACATACTTTGGGGAAATTATTTTCATAGTAATTATAGACTTTTAAGATAAGAACTAAGATTTGTTCAATAACATATCGGACATAGTCTAAAGATACAAATAAAGTAATTATACACGAGGCGAAGAATATTTTTTCAAGCCTGTTTTAATGTACATTTTACAGAATTTTCATATTCTTAGACTCTTTTCTTTTGAATACTTTACAGCAGTGTTTTATAATATTTATCGAATTAGTATATCCATAAATCTACTTGTGCTTTCATTTTCATAAATATTTATAGATTACCTAGAACCATATATTTTTAAATTAATAACAGCGTGTTAATTTAAAAATCATATGTATAATGAGTTTATATACACAGTGTCACAAAAGAGTTTTAATACATTATGATCTCATAGGTGTATTTCTATAAACCATGTTTTAATATCTTTATTTTGCGCGCACACACACACATATAAAAAAGAAGAAGAAATCATTACAAGATAAAAAGAACTTTTTACATACCACGTTTTTAAATTTTCTGTTGAATCATATAAACTTAACAATTCTATGTATTAATAAATACTTTTTAAAAAATTCTTTGATGAATTATCGCATCGACTTGAAAGAAAATGATTAAATGTGTAATAAAGAGACCAATTATAAACATTTTTCAAACATTTATTAGTTAAATAAAAGTATTAAAAGAATGCATTGTCATCGCTATTAAAAGTTTCAAATGTCTAGCTAGTCGAGAAGTTAACTGGACAAACAAACAAGAAAGCGAGTCAGTAAAAAAGTGGTAAAAAAAAAAAGAAAGAAAGAGAAATTAACATATATTACATAATTAAACATACGAAAGATGTTTCTTGAAGAATATAGCTAGATGATTATTTGTGATTTGTTTATAAAACCACACGAAGATACACTCATGTTTGTGAAAAATGCAACACCATAAAAGAATGCGAATATCAGAATGATATTTATTGGGCGCATACATTATAGTAGGAAAAACAATTGATTAAAATTTCAGGAAATTTGGAGTAATATGTACTTAGAAAACAGCACATGAAACAACGACCTCTGTGAGCAATGACAGCACTTATCTGCCTAGGCATTGAATCAAACAGCGATTGGATGACATGTACGGGCAGAACACTTTATAATGAAGCTTCAACACGATGCCACAATTTTTCGATCGTAATTACTGGTGAATGGTGGGGGCCAATCGCTTTTCAACGATTAAACGGTCATTTTCATTGGTGCGAGATCCAGAAAACGCGTTGTCCCGAGCAACAGTCGAACATAGTCTAAATCAAGGAAGGTCCGGAAAATACGGACAACATGCCGTCGTGCATTGTCCTGCTTCAATATTGCGCTTCGGAGGTCTTGAATATAGGGCCGAGCGACGGGCCTTAACTCGTCAGAAATATAATGGTTGGTATTCAGAATGGTGGGAATGAAAACAAGAGGTGATCGAGACGTGTATCTGATGGTATCGCATACCATCACTCCACGTGGTGACCCAGTATGCGGCTACCAAAATTTTGATTACCCTTAAAATTGCATCACTGATTTGGGAGCCTTTAATGTGCGATCAACTACGAATCTGGATTCAGGAATGGCGTGAAATCGCCTTTCAGACAAATCGCAATCCTGTTTACAGCATCAAGATTGCCTTATCCGTAATTAACGACATCGTGAATAATGCACATTGCCAGCTGGGATTCGACATCGTCACATTGTTCATCACTTGCAGTGATGGTATGGGTTCTCATTGGATACACGTCTCGATTACTCCTTGTTTGCATTCCCGGCACTCTGAACAGCAGCCATTAAAATCCTGGTGAGTTAAAGCCCGCCCCTCTGCCCTATATTGAAGGTCTGCTTGCGCAACATTTAAGTAGGATAATGACGACCGCAAGTTGTATGAATTCTGCGGACCTTCCTTGATACAGAATGTGTTCAACCGTTGCTCCGGCCGCGTTCCCCTGATATCGCACCAATGAAAATGACTGTTTAATATTTGAAAAGCGAGTGGCCCGCCAGCACTCACCAGTAATTATGGTTTATGAACTGTGGCATATCCTATCGAAGCTTCATGAAGTGCTGTACCCGAATATGTCATCTAATCGCTGTTCGAATCAATGCTAGGCAGATAAGTGTAGTTATTGCTCCCAGAGGTCGCTGCTTTATGTACTGTTTTCTCAGGATATATTACTCAAAACTTCCTTAAAATTTAATCAATTGTTCTTCCTACTATAATGTATGTGTCCAATAAATATCATTCTTATATTCGCATTCCTTCATGGTGGTGCATTTTTCACAAACATGAGTGTATTTAAATAAGTTATGTGATATAAGAGTAAGCTACTTCTCAGTTGTATTACGGGGGTATTTATTTTTATTTATTATTATTATTATTATTTTTTTTTTTTTAAGTAAAATCAGTTGTATACAAGGGTATATTTTGTATGCAATTTTAAAAATGCAAAGACAGTGAAGTAAAAGACAATGGAATTACTTGGCTTCTTAATTGTCAAGAATTTGACAATTTGCGATAACAATAATGATTAAACCAGGAAAGTTCAATTCTGAGTCATTAAAAATGTTATTAATAGCAATAACAAAAACTGTTAATCTATAAGTTGTTAAAATTTAACTTAAAAACATAAACACAAAAAGAAAAATAGATAATTTCATTAGGAATCAATTTAAAAGCAGAAAGTTTTTGTCATGTATATATTTCAAATATATGATTATTATTATTATCATCAATATAGGAAAAAAAATTGTTGCTGTAAGAAAAGTTTAAACTTTATGTAAAATGAAAATAAACTGAATCTTTAAAATCAATTGTATTTCTTGTTATCTTCTTCAGACGGTTTCGAATTTCTTTTATGAAAAACATGATACCTAACAATAAATTCTTTTTTCGAAGATGGTTTATTTATTTCTATATTTTTTTAAATATTCAAAAAATATTCACCAAAAATGATAAATAAAAATAACATAAGTAAAATATGCTCGTTTAGAATGTCATTTTTTTGTCATAATGTTGCACATGCGTCACAGTTAGAAGGGTTTTTATTTGTTGAGATTTAATGCAATATGTCTTCCAGGGAAAAAGGAAATGGATAAGTCTAGTTGTAACAAAAGATCTTACTAAACAAAGCTTGATGTACTTCTTTGTTAGAATAAAATAAATGAAAGAAAAAAGTCTAGAAAAGTAATTTCAAAAGTATGATTGTAAGGCACGTGTTGAAATTCGAGCAGCACTGCTCTGTGTTAAGAAAAGAGGAATTTTATTTTTATTTTTAAATAACATGCCACAAAATATAAAATTACATATGATCCCAAATGGGAACAACCTATGTCCAAGTTTATTCTTTAATAAACAAGAGAATTAATTTTTCTTTCAGTTTTATTTGAGTGCTGTTTTCCTAAAGAATGAAATTTTAGTTTATTATAAAAGACGTTCTGTTTAAACCTATTAAAAAGTTATTTATATTAATTAAAAATTTTAAGAACCCCCACGTAGGGCATCCCTCCTATAGGCCTAGAACCTTAGTGTAGCCAATCGGCTTTAAACAATACAACAACAAAATTTTAAGATTTATTCTTAAATAACGTATAATTCTCATAAATGAAATACATTAACTTTATTATCCATATTAGAGTCCTGCGCTGATCGGAGAAACTTGACCCGCACCCGTCCCACAAAATAATTTTGACCTGGGGGCGTACAACGAACACTTCGTAAAGCTCACGACGTGAGAACTTCACGATGCCGAGTTTGGAAGATCTCACCAAAATGTTTACGACAATCACTTTTGGCCCTACAATGAACTGATCGTGAGCGCTTACCGAGAGCTAAACGGTGAGTTTGAGATTCATTCGAAATCGGATAGCATTAACCAATCACAGTGAAGTAAAATCTCACCTCCATACTCGAAAACTTTTCGGAAGCCGAATTGCGAGTTTCAGCTTCGTATACTATCTGACCAATCACAGTGCGTGAATGGTCGAAAATGAATACGCTCAGATATTGTCAGCCATATTTTAATAAAAACTGGTGATTTAAAAACCAAAAATGATGAACATAAGTTATACTTTTTTGAAAAGAACTTTCAAAATTATAAATTTTTTGTGTGAACACTATACAAGTTTAATAATTTGCTTTAAAGATATTTGATTAGGAAGTTTACGAGTGACGATAGGTCTGTTGCTATCACCTTAAAATAATAAAACAAAAATAACCCTAAAATTAAAGACTAAAGAATAACTTTCTGAAAATAATCAATTTTGACGTCCTCAGAGCTATAAATTCTAAGTTAAATCATGTGAATTCATCGTTCATAATAAAATAATTGTAAAAATGCTCATTTAAGGACTCTGTAATAAATAACATAAGAAGGTCGTCATACGTCTCCTAGTGGCTTGGACACAGAGCATTTCGTTTCAAACCATCAGTACTCGGGTTCAATCCCCGTCAAGTTCTTTTAAGTTTTTTTATTTATTTATTTATTATTATTTATAAGTATGGAAAAAAGAAGTTTAAAATAAATAATTTGCCAGTTGTAAGTTTTAATTCAGAAATTAATTTCAACTTCATTATTAGTTGAATTTAACTTTTATTTCAGTATAAATTCAAGTAAATATTTCAAAAGTAAGCATTTTAGTTTTAAAATTTAATTGCCTATTTTTAAAATATTTTTTTTATTTAATTAAAACAAAAAAGTTAAATTTAATAAATAATGAAGTAGAAAAAAAATGAGTAAGTTAAATAATACATATATACACAATAACAAGAGATTAAATTAAGAATAAAGAAATAAATAATAAAGAAAAAACATTTCAGTTTAAAGTTTAATTTCTGTTTAATAACAACTTTTCAAAAACAGAAAAATGATCAAACATTTTATTTTTAAATTATTTTATTTAAACTAACAAAAAGAAGAGAGAGAAAAAAAAAAGAGAGAGAAGAAGAAGAAAGTTCCATTTTTGTTAAATTAAATTAATAATAATAATAAATTATACATTATCAAATTAACTTAAACATTTTTATTTATTTTTAAGACTGAGGGTCTATTAGTCTTAATCTGGGATTTTTGCGTTGTCAATTTCGATAGTTGGACATTTGTCGAAATCTAAAATTTACCGAAAATATAATTGAATAATTTAAAAGCGATGTTATAATTTGAAAAAAAAAAACTAATAGTCCTCCGTCTTAAACTAAATTCTGCTTTTGCCAGAATTTCATCAAAATCTTTTTTTATTATTAGTGTACGTGCTCTTTCTCTAGCAAAATATTTGAAGGGATAATAATAATTTATGAGCGGAAAATTAAATTAGTTACAAATTTTAGCTTCTGGCATATAATAACTATAATTAAATTTAAATGTAATATGTATCGAAATATAAGCATTTTATTATTATTATTATTATTTTATTTCATTCAGAAAGAGGGGGGGGGATTTTTTTTTTAAACTTTTAAATTAAATATTCATATTTTCCTTGTTAGTAATAAGAGAAATTAGGGAATTGCTAATTCATGCAATATTACGTATAATATATATATATAAAACTATGGTATATTTATCACAAAAACAAGAGAATTAACAAAAAAAATAGTCCATTAAAGACTGAAGAATAAATTTCTAAAAATAATCACTTTTGTAGTCCTCAGACCTTTAAATTTAAGCTAAATCATGTGAATTAATCGTTCGTAATGCTAGTTTCGTAGCAATCCTATCTTAAAGAGAATCCCGTGCTTTTCTATGGATTTTTAGCTCCCCACCCCCCCCCCCCATTAATTTTGCGTATTAAAGTGCGTTGATTAAAGAGCTTGCTCATTGCCTTAAAAAAAATTAATCGAGAGTTTCCAAATTGAATCCCTGGTAAGGGATAATAGTTTATATACATGTGTATATTTTATTGCATTAAAAAAAAAAAAATGTTATATATATATATATGTGTATGTATTTTATGCACAATATTCCACATATTAGCAATTCCTTAATTTACTTTATTACTAATAAGAAATATACGAATATTTAATTTAATAGTTAGGAGAGAGAGAAAGAAAAAAAGAAAATCTTTCTTTCTTTATTTTTTCTTTCTTTATTTTTTCTTTCTTTATCTTTTTTTTTTCTTTCTCATTGAAATAAAATAATTTAAAAAATGCTTATATTTCGACTTTTTTTTTTTTTTTCTACATTTAATTTTATTTATTATTTACCAGAAATTAAAATTGTAACTAATATAATTTTCCCCCATAAGTTATCCTTTCAAATATTTTGTTAGAGTATGTATACAAGTAACAAAATAAATAAATAAAAATGCTTAAATTAATTTGATAATATATATATATATTTTAAATTATTAATTTAATTTAACAAAAATGAAAATCCCCCCCCCCCCTCCTTTTTTTTTCGTTTTTTCAGTTCAAAATAAATAGTTTAAAAGTAAAATGTTTGATCTCTTTTCTGCTTTTGAAAAGTCATTAAACAAAAATTAAACTTTAAACAGAAATATTTTTTCTTTAAAATTATTTATTTAATTTCTTGTTATTGAATGGATTAATTTTAATGGTTACTTTTGAAATATTTATTTGAATTTATACTGAAACAAAAGTTAAATTCAATTAATAATGAAGTAGAAAATAATTGCTAAATTAAAACTTACATCTGGCAAATTATTCGTTTTAAATTAATTTATTTTTCTTCATATATATAATAATTGAAAAAAAAAAAAAAAAAAGAATCTGAAATAGGAGTTAATGGGGTTTGAACCCGGGTACTGCCGGTTTGAAACGAAATGCTCTGTGTCCAAGCCACTAGGAGACGTATGACAATCTCCTTATGTTCTTTATGATTTTTTTTCTTAAATGAGCATTTTTACAATTATTATATTATGAACGATGAATTCATATGATTTAAATTATAATTTATAGTTCTGAGGATGTCAAAAATGATTATTTTCAGAAATTTATTCTTTAGTCTTTAATTTTTAGGGTTATTTTTGTTTTATTGTTTCAAGGTAAAAGCAACAGACTTATTGTCACTCGTAATCTTAATAATCAAATATCTTTAAATCTAATCATTAAATGTATACAGTCTTCACACAAAAAATTAATAGTTTTGAAAGTTCTTTTCAAAAAGTATGACATACGTACATATTTTTTATTTTTTAATTCATCGGTTTTTTGTACTAAAAATGGCTGACTAAGTTCTCACTTCGTAATCGCGATTTCACTAGCTTTCAGTGGGTGAGATTTCAGAGGTAGATAACGAAGATAGATACCGGCAGTGAGAAGCTTACGATGGGTTCGTTGTAGCACTTTTTGGTGATTGTCGAAAAATGACGTCACAGCACAGAATTCTCGGCTAGAACTCGGCAGTGAAAAGATTACGAAGTGCTCGTTGTAGGGCCCCTGATCTGATACCCAACCAGAACCCGCAGATTATGACCCGCAACCCAGAATAAAATATTGTTAGCTTTATGTTGCATAAGAAAGTAAATTTAAACTATGTTGTACAAAATATTGTTATTAAATAGATCTTTTAGAAGATTAAATAAAATATTACAAAAAATAAATAAATAAATAAATAAATAATAACAAAATAAAATAAAGAAGCCAATTAGTAAACTATAAGACAAATAATGTTTACATATTAATTTTAACACAACTGTAATTAAATTCATGTTATAAGTCATGTTGCTTTTAAATTACTTATGGAGGAAGAGAATGTCATAAAATCTCTGCATTCATAAAGTTAGATTCAGAAAAAACATCAGAAGCAAATTTCTCAGAAAAAACAACGTTTGCAGGTAGAACCGCGCGGGTAAAAATTTAATGCACACACTACCCGCACCTAACCAGCAAATTGGGTAACCCGCGTGTACCTAACCCGATACAGGACTCTATTCCATAAATATATAGTTGAAAATTTGCGGTTGTACTTGTCCAGATTTTCAATTCACTATACAAAGCTACACAATTCAAACGATCGCTTCGAAAACTAGTATACCTATTAATCAGCTAACCATAGCTAACACTGTATTTTTAGTTTCGTCGGATAATTGGTTCAAAAGATATTAAATAAAATCTCCATTTTAACTTTAAATCTGTTAAAAAGAAAAAAAAAATCAAATAAATAAATAAATTATACATCCTCTTTTTTTTTTCCCCCTTTCAGACATATAGAAAAATGTGTCCATATATTACAAACAAAAGAAAAACAAAGTTTTTAAATTTATTTATTTATGTTTAAGTAATTATTTTTCTTTTTAAGTTGGAAAAAAATGAATGTGCTAACCTTTTTTTTTCCTTTTAATTTAAATTAATTGTTTATTTGGGGTTCGTTTAGATTCTCGCAATGAGTTCAAATTGTGATCATTAGGATTTTATTGAGATTGTACAAGTAGTGATTCATTTTATTACTTTCTTTTTATTCTATGAAGATTTCTCTTAATTTTTAGGATTAAATAAATTTGATATAAAACTCAATGGTCATATAAATAAAACACTTGTGTTTATTCCTATGTTTTGTACTTATACATAACTTAAAAAAAAATTAATGCCCCCAAAACTGCGTTTTTCTTACGTAAAGGCTTATTTTTTGCACAGAAATTCTATAGATCCGTGTGCATAATCTGTTGCAGAAGGAGATGCCGTTACGCCGCCATCGAAGAACATACGAGCAGCTGTCAGAGTCCGAGAGGGGAAAATTCATCGGCATGATGCAATCCGGGTGTTCAGCTCGGCGAGTAGTAGGCCGTTCTGATTTTACTGTGAGGAGTTGTTCGGGCCAGTGCACAAGAGAGAAGTCGCTTACACGGCGACCAGTCTCAGGACGCGCTCGACAGATCAATAATTGAAAAACTATCACATTATACGAAACATACGCATAACGCGAACTGTCCCGTTGTCCGCCATCTGGACATATGCAGCACTTACATGATCTGTCCCAGTGTCTGTACGTACCATCGCAAAAACGACTGACTGAAGGATATTTGCTATCGCGGCACCCATTACGTGTGCTGCCAGTGATGCCATCCCACTCTCCTTCGTTTGGAGTGGTGTCGCGCTCGACGGGGTTGGATTGCAACCGAATGGAACCAAGTCATTTTCAACGATTGATGACAATCATGAAATGAATCATGAAATGAATCATGAATCATGTAATCATGACAATCATGAATCGGGCCACATGTGGCCCGCTGTACACTATTTTGTGGCCCGCGAAGGATCCACGAAATTTATATTTTTTTTGTTGTTGTTTGTTTAATTCATTAATAATTTATAAATTAGTTCAGACTCTTTGAAGTGAAAACACCGGTTATGATAGTTAGAGACTGATTATTGTTATTAAAATATTATAAAACAGGTTATAGATTCTTATTATGATAATCGCGGCCCACCAAGTGTTTTGGGTTGCACAGACCTGCTATATAAGATACACGGATTCCGTGATAACATACAATTAAGTATTTGAGCAAGAATAATTTTTTCTCTTGTTTGCCCCTCATTTTCACCCTTTTAGTGGTTTATCTGCGGAAAACGTGCCAATCATTTCCGCAGATAATCGGTATTTTACTGTATATTTTTTTTGTATATTTAAAAAAAGAAACTTTTAAATTGCTTTCGCACTATTTAAAGCTAGAATAAAATCCTTTAGTGTCGCCATCTAGTGCATAATATCAAACATTTTAAGGTATTTAAACATATTTATTAATATTTAGCATGCAAATAACGTAAAATAAGGATTATCCAACAACTATCTAACAAAAAAAAATTAATTAATTAATTAATTAATTAAAAATAAATAAATAATAAACTCATAGAATTTTTTATTTCTCTTCTACCTTCCTACTAGAATCAACATTCTTATCAAAAAACGATTCGGCACTTTACCAGGTGAATGAAATGAAAAGGAATCTTAAGATTTTGTTTTTCAATTTTTTTTTTTTTTTTTAATTAAAAATAGTTTATTTAGACAAAAGATGCTTAAAAATACTCTTTCACAAGAAGAATTTCATTTACTATGCCAGAACTATTTTTGAATTAGACATTTGCTCTTAATGCATTTGTAAACTCTTAAATTCCGTAATAGACTATCTCTTACTATGGGAAATTCAAGGTGGTCTACCACAAAATATCATGACATTTTAAAAATGTTTGAAAGAAATAGTAATCTGGTCCTAAAAAATATATACAGTAGAACCTAAGTATGATGATCAGAATCCAATTAAAATATAGGGTAATTTTTTTCTTAATTCCTTTAAATTGTAACATTTTCCTTTATTCTTAAGCTCACTTTTAATGAATATTGCAAAATCAAAATAGTGCATATAACGAAGCTGTGGTCATAAAAATGTTACAAAGATTTTAAATAAACAGTTAAATCAATTTGATATTAAAATCTTATAAAGTTGGTCTTTTTTTTTTTTTTTTCAAAATTATATGATAAAAATAAGTAGGAAGGGGTCCTAAAAAAATGGTGATTTATAGGGCGAAATGAGCATCATATTTGAATTCAGGAGGCAATTTTATATAAGAAATTGCAGGAATGGTGTTGGAATCGATTTCTATGCGAAAAAATGCAGTTAATTCATTTTCAGATTTTGTTTTTATTTATGGTTAATGGAGTAGTAATAAGTTACTATTTTAGAAAAATTTCTATTGTTCAATTGATTCAACGTTTAAACTTCAATTTTTTAATAGTTCTCTGTAAGAACAGTTTAGTTGATTTTAAATTAAACTTTAATTTAGAATGTTCTAAATGTTGCATTGTTCAAAAATTGAAAGTTTACTTTTTAGAACTCCCCATTTCATCGCATAATAAATGCTGATAGATATTACATTCAGAATGATTAGTTGATTAAAAATTAAAAGCTTGTTTTTTAATTAAGTGTTTTATCATTTTGATCGATTGGAAATGCCAGTACATACTAAATTTCTCAGGTAGGTCGGAATTTGATTTAAATACAGTACACTCAAAAAAGAAAAATGTTCAAAAGCATATTACAGGTCAAATTATTTCAACTCTGCTAAAAACAGTCAAAAGGCAATATTTATAGTGCAACAAGAGTTCACTGTAAATATTGCCTTTTGTTACACAAAAGGCAATATATGCATTATTGTTATGTCAAATAATATGTATGTATATATATGATATACAAAATTATATACATATATATTATTTAACTTTAAAGCGACTAATTTATATATTCCATTAAAGTGATACAAAATCAATTTTGTACACAAAACACATAACCCGACCAATACTATGTAAGCTAACATGCGAAAAAAATCCGGTCAGAGAAAGTATATAAAAAATTTTAACATAATTATAGGATAAAATGTATCATCAGATTTCCGTCAAAGATTTTATTAAATACAAATGCTTACTGCACGTAATCAAAATAAAAAGCACACAGCATAAAAGTATGAATTTTAGTTGTACATTTGCTTCTCCCAATAGTAACAATCATTCGATATAAAATGATGTTTCTAGACCAATCATTTACAGCACGTGTGAGAACTTCCCTTAAAATAAACAAGTACAAACCATCTTTCCATTTGGTTTAAATCTGTCGAATGGAAATGTTCCTCTTAAATGTGTGTTAAGTTTCCGAATTTAACAGAAACAGACAAAGATATATAATTTACGTTATATTTCCGGGAACCTTTCTGCGATGAACTATATTATCTCTAATTGTTTTTATAGTGAAGAAGTACCATTATAAACCTTTAAAATAAATATTTTTACCTAAAAACAATATATAGTAAACTTTCTTTAGTTCTTACTTGCGTTCGATATCAAATAATTAAGCAAAACAACTAAGAACATTTTATTGCGAAATTCATGTTTAAGTCAAGAATTAAAAAAAGGTCTTTAGCATAGGAACACATAATAAATGATGAGAAATATTGTTTATTTATCTTCCAAAAATAATGTCATTCCTTTTCAAAAATAAAACTTTCTTCAAAAATTTTTCTCAAAAATTTTTAGGTGATATTGCAAACCCTTCTGAGGAAAGGTGGGGGGGTGGGGGGAGGGGGGGAGGGAGACAGGGATTTAATAATTACTTGCTGTAAGTTACAATATCAATTATCTTTATCACGTAGGTAAATAACTTAATACAATCTTGTAACATAACACTTCTTGTGTAAACTTACGATAGTAATAGTATTTATATTTGAAAATGTTCTGATTTATATCCAATTGTTTAGATTTGTTTCAGTTAAAATTATTTTGATTCATATTATCAGATCTTTATTTGTTTAGTTTATCCAGAACGAAACTTTTCATTGTTTGAAAGAAAAATTGTTTAATTGAAGAAACTGAAGAAAGAGGTAAAATTACCCGTATACGCGCTTACATCTCTGGAACGTCCCAAGAAAATCGCAGTGAGACATTGCAATTTTCAATATATGTTCTGGTACATCTCTACAACATTTCAGATAAATTCTAGGGATATAGAAATGCCTCAGCTTGGTGATATCGCAGAGCAATATCTATAGTTCATCGTACGCTGCATCTCCAGTACATCATATGCTAGATCTCTGGAACGTCACAAGAACATCGCACTACGATACTGCAATTCCATAGATGTTCTGTTACAACTCTGGAACATCTCGGATACATTCCAAGTATGTGGAAACGTCTCAGCTTGGCGATATGGCACTGCAACTATAGTTCATCGCATGTTACATCTGTAGTATGTCACATGTCGCGTGTCTAGTATGTCATACCTCTAAATTGTAGCATTGCAATATGTACAGAAATATAGTTATCATTATACAAAATGATTTTCTATAAACCAAATTTTAACACTTTTAATTTACACAAATCTTGATTAAAGTAAAAGATGTTATTCATATGCACAAAAGAATGCTCTCGATAGAATACACTATGATCAGTATTAGATTTACAGGGTCACTCAAAAATATTCAGTTACAATAAGGGCTATTATTGGAAATTTGCTGAAATTGCATTTTCGTTTATATTTATCGTTTTTATGCCTTTCTAAATGTTTATTAACTGTGAATATAATTTCAATTTGTGTATCTGTCTGATCGGTTGTCTATTTTTTTTATCTGTCCATCGGCCCGTCCCCATCTTTCTTAAATATTTTCAGAATTTTTAAAAATTAAAATAAGTTTTTCAACTTCACTATGGAATGTTTTCTATTTAAAATGGCTTTAATACGTTCTGTACAACTGGTTTGTGCACAGGGACACCTAAAAAAATTTCAATGCATTGCGTTTTAGGCAGACATTTTAAAAAATCACATTTAAATAAATTTTCTACTGTAAAAATCATAAAAAAATTAGTATTTATTGTTAATATGCTAAAATAATATTTTGTATAGAATACGACATAGTTATCGCGTTTTTTTCTTGCTTAAATTTTTAACATAGTTTTTAATTTTAATTTAAATTTTTTTTAATTATAACTTGCGTTGTGTTCCTAAATTTTACTTAGTGAGTGATGCATAACATAAATTACTCTTAACTCAAATTTCCCTTTTAATTTCACTGTTTAACTTTACTTAAGGTTTTTCAGCTCAATTTGTTTATTCTACATATGTATGGCTCATTTATTCACGAGAACTATAAAATTGCTAGCTGGAATGCCACTCTAACAGTCAACTAACAAGTCTATTTCACATAAGCTGCATAATCAACCATCTCCACGGCCAATGTAAAATAGACAGGTTTTCAATACTTTAGAGTAACCATACTAAATAATTAGAGTATATTAAACTGGTCTTTCACAAATAGAAACATTACATTTCTCTTCTTCTCAAATTTAATAATCCTTACTTGGAGTTTTATTTTATCTTTTTACAACAAAATAGGATTAATATTCCACTAATGCTCTTTACCTTTCCATTAGTGCAAGACCAATTTACTTATTTTATTTATTTTTTATTTTAAAAGTCCTCTTGATTGCATCACTCATCAAAACTAAAAATTTCCCACTTTAAGCAAAAAATAACTAACCCAGGTAACTTAAAGATTTAATTATAAAAGTTAATTAAATAAAAATAATTGAGATAGTTAAACTGAATAAATTCTTCTTTAAACTTCACTCTGAAAATCTTTCTAAATGTCTTTCCAATTAAATTTTTAATTATTAGAATGCGTGTAATAGTTTTGATCAAGCCAAGATTATAGACAAATTTTACTAGTATAAACATTCCAAAAAGAGAAGCAAAAGACCTTACACATTAAAAAGGCTTCTTTTGTACACAACTCATTAATTTATTTAAATTAATTGTTCCATAATTTATCTTTTCATATAAGTAACACATTACATAAAATTCTAAAAGTTATGCTTAGAATTCTTTAGGCCTACAACAGGCGGCACATTCATATAAACGGCAAAGATAATCTAAAAACACATAATTATGTATAACACACAAACGAATAAGAGTTAAATCTTATATCTATATCAAAATAAACAATTAAACACTTAGCTTTTAAGGCCATTGGAAGCATCCCCTGTTTCTATTGCAGCTTCTAACTTCGTCGAACTCTGTCGTCCCAGCATCACGTCAAGACATCGACGGATTACGATGTTAGGCTTGTCTACACCGGAGCTTGGTTCTTACGAGTTGGCCCAGAGTAGCTATAGGAAATCAGTGAGGACACTGCTCGTTCGACTCACCCGGAAGTTTCCCTTAAAACTGGTCATTCACAAATCGAAAACCTTGGAGGGAAGGCCATATTACTTTTTAGATGTTATGGCTGGGACTTCGGTTACGGGAAGGCAATGGCATACATCTTTTTCTTTTTCCTCAAATTACCAGCACTTGGGAGGGGGCGGCCATCTGTGCTTCGTCACTGTGACTGCTAGGGAGCATCTAATAATTCCAATGCCACTAAAACTTTCCATATTTTTTTTCTTCTTCTAACCAAAAATAGGATATAGAAATAAATAGATATAGAAATAAATGTGGATTATAAATCAGACTTTTTATTAAAAATTAAGGGAATAACAGATTCCATTATGGGAAAGATAAATGAAAGAGTTGGCCAGAAGGTCAACAAGGAACTATGTGACGCAGTGTATAAAGGTACTATGGAAATAATTATGGAGTGTGCAGCATCGGAATTTCGGTATGAACGACTCATGGGAAAATATGAGCAAATTGAGGATGACTATGATAAAGAGATTAAAAAGAACCTTGATATAGATAAAAAATTAAAGGATATGAAGCTTACGATACCGGAGGTTGCATCTAAGACGGGGGAAAAATTTACTGATGATTTTACAGTAATTATTACGCCAACGGATACGCTGGGAGATAAAAAGGAATTGATTAAAAACATTTCAGAAGTTGGTAGGGCAAATAATCTCAAGAGTCCCAAGGACGTTATCATTAGCAAAGAGGGAAGGATTATTTTGAAGACGGACACACTAGAGGTAGCGACAGAGTTCGTTAACAGTTTGGAAGAAAATGAGGACGTGTTAAGATTGGCGTCTGTAAATCAAGGAAAAGTGAAGAATAACAGGATTATTCTATTTAATATAGATGAAACGATCGATGAAAAAGGTCTTAGGGAGGAACTAAGATACTTAGAGGGTATGGAGGACAAAGACTATGACGTAGTTAGAAGTTTTAAAGGTAAATCCGGCCAGCATTGGATCCTTGATTGTGACAGGGCCACAAAACATAAGTTAATTACAAAGGGGAAAATTTTAATCAATTACCAAAGAATTTATGTCAAGGAATACGTTAACATTTTTAGGTGTTATAAATGCCAACAATTGGGTCACACTCAATATAACTGTAAAAATGACATGCAATGTTTCAATTGTGGCGAGAAACATGATGGTAAATTGTGTAATAATGATTTAAAGAAATGTATAAATTGTAATACGGAAGGTCATGCAAGTAACGACAAGAACTGTCCTACTCTCTTAAAGTGTAAGGCAAATCTCTTGAACAGTAAACCACCATTAAGATTATAACGCTGACCTCGTTGGGCTCAAATACAAATGGAAAAATCAAAATAGTTCAAATTAATCTAAATTTTTGCAAAGCCGCAAGTGATAATCTTTACAATTTTATTATAAACAATAAAATAGATATTGTTCTTGTACAGGATCCTTATATTTTTAATGGCAAATTAGTTAGTATTGATAGCTCCTGGCAAGTACATTTTTCAGTAAGAAAGAGTTCCTGTGTTATAATAGTTAATAATAACATTCAGAATAACAGAATCATGGCTCTGCAGAATATAGTGTTTGTGAACATTTTAACTGACCTTGGAATCATTACTATTTCTTCTATGTACATTTCTCCCTCCATGGATTTGGAGGATAACTTGGATGAAATACCAGATGATATTAAAAATTTTAAATATCTTCTCCTGGCTGGTGACTTAAATGCCAAAAATACCCTATGGGGTATAAAAGGAATGACGACAGAGGCTACTGTATTTTAGACTTTTGTAATTCTAGAGACTACTGTATTTTAAACGACCCTCACCAACCTCCAACTTACTGGACTCCGGATAATTTTGGTTATCCGGACCTTACCATTTCGAGTCCGTCATTATATGATAGTCTAAAAAACTGGTCAGTATCGGTGGAAGAGTCCTGTTCGGACCATCGTTATATATTGTATGATTTAAACTTTACCTTTCCTCACTTGACCTATAAAAGATTTGCTACCAAATTTTTCAGACCAGGTAAATTCAAACATCTGATCTTAACAAAACTCAAGCCTCTTGAAGAAAACTTGATACAATGTTCTACAGTTCAGGATTATGACCAATTTTTAGAACAACTTAATTCTACTATTGATAATATTTCTTCGCAAATCTTCAAAATTAAATCAAAAAATAGACCAGTTTCAATTTCTTGGTGGAGCCCAGAATTAAGATCATCGAGAAACAAAGTTAAAGCTCTCTACAAGAGACATAGAAGAACTGAAGACTTAAACGACAAAATAAAGCTCAAGCAGGCTAGGGCCTCTTATAAAAAACAAATTAGATTAGCTAAAGTTAACTCATGGAAAACATATTGTACGAATTCTAATAAGACCTTTGGTAAGGCATTTTCTGTACTGAAGTCTAAAAGCAATTTCCATACTCTCACTAATCTGGATGGTATGCCATTGGATTCAAGTGCGATCGACATTAATAAAAAATTGTTAGAGTATCACTTTAGTGTAATTGATGAGCCCATTACCGAGTCCTGTTTCTCTCACAATGTTTCACCTATTCGAGATAAAGAACTGGATTTCTCTATGAGATCTTTTAGTAATAATAAGGCTCCTGGCCCTGAGAGAATTGACTTGAGAATTTGGAATTTCATCCATAAGATTGTCCCTACCTTTCTGAAAACCCTGTGCAACAAATTAATAACTTCTGGTTACTTCCCTAAGTGTTGGAAGAAGGGAATCGTCATTTTTTTCAGCAAACTGGGAAAGACACCCACTAGTCCTGCTTCATATAGACCTGTGTGTTTGCTCAATACAGTTAGTAAAATTTTCGAAAAAATTATAGTAAATAGGCTTACGTATTTTCTAGAGAGCAATAATCTTTTGAACAAAAATCAATTTGGTTTTAGGGAGAACCTAAGTACCACAAAATGTCTTAAAAAACTAATAAGTGAAATTAAAATTCGAAAGGAAAATTATAAATATATCTCTACAGTCTTTTTCGACATTACCGGTGCCTTTGACAATGCATCCTGGCTAAGAATAATTAAAGCACTTACAGAATTAAATGTTCCAGATAATTTAATCAATATAATTCGAAGCTACTTAACAAATAGATTTGTAACTACTAACACCATTAGAGAATACTTTCAAGTTGGCAAGGGTTGCCCCCAGGGCTCATGTTTGGGGCCAATTCTATGGCTTGTTTTGATTAATGGTGTTTTTGCATTACTTGAAAATACAGATTATGCTTTACTGGCTTATGCAGATGATTTCGTCTTAATTTCTTCAGGAGCCTCTAGGGCGCAGCTAGAGCTTGTTACTAATAAAAATATTGACATATTTTGCAAATTTTGTGAACAAAATAACTTAACAATCTCAACTAGTAAAACAATGGCTATGCAATTTGGCACTGAACTAAAAAGACCACCAATTTTTAAAATAAAGGATGTTAACATCAAGGTTGCCAATACTTATAAATTTTTAGGCATATATCTTGACTCAAGACTCAGTTTTTTATACCATCTTGATCAAGTAAGGAATAAAATTACAGCTCTTAACATTAATTTAAGGAGGATCAGTGGAGTCAAATGGGGTGTGAAACCGGAACTAAAGAAACTCTGGTACGTAGTGGTTATAAAACCTATTATATTATATGCTTGTGAGGTTTGGTACCCTTGCATTAACGTTCACGGTAAACGAAAACTCTCATCTTGCCAAAGACAATACATCAGATTCATCTACCATTTTTACAGAACCGTATCGACGGATGCCATCTGCAGAATTACAGGCATTTTGCCAATCTATATTGAGGCAGAAAAATACGTAAATAAATTTATTATTTTGCATGAAAATAAATCATGGTATCATGAACACAATTATTTTAGTAAAAATGATTTTGAGCAGAAAAATTTAAAATGTGATAATAACCCAGCTGAGGAATATAAAACTATAAACTTCATTGAATCGGAGGATTCTGTACATTGTGTGAATAAATTCTATACAGATGGGAGCAAAAATGAAGAAGGAACGGGCTGTGCCTTTGTTGCTGTACTGGAAAACTTTTTGGTTCACAATGAGATGTATAGGTTAAAAGCCGGTAATTCTGTTTTTCAAGCAGAAGTCCTTGCCATTATAAAAGCTTTGGAATGGGCTTCTTTCAAAAACTTACAAAACATAATAATCAAAACTGACAGTCTTTCAGCTATTATGGCGCTTAACAACTTGTTACCAAACTCTATGCTTGTGAAGCAGCTGATGGATAGGATAAATTCATTTGACGGAATTTTTAACATTGCTTGGGTTAGAGGCCATTCAGGTATTATAGGGAACGAATTGGTGGATTCGTTAGCCAAAAGGGCTATTTACTCTGGAGTATATCATCCTCTTCCATACCCTATTTCTTACCTCTACAAAATCTTGATGTCTGATGCTTTAAATAAATGGCAAAATTACTGGGATTCATCTGACAAGGGCCGTATTACTCATGAAATTTTTCCAGAGATTTCTACAAAACTGGCAATTAAAAATCAAGTTTTAATATATTTTGTCACTGGTCATAGAAGTTTTCCAGCCTACTTGTCCAGATTTAACAGTTCCAATGATCCAAATTGTCCTTGTGGCGATCTGGGTGATTCTATGCACTTCCTCCAAAACAAATGCTCTTTCAGTAAAAATTACATAAAGAGGTTCACAAGAGAGTCTAT
The DNA here is from genome assembly GCA_963930645.1 of Salticus scenicus. Taxonomy (NCBI): domain Eukaryota; kingdom Metazoa; phylum Arthropoda; class Arachnida; order Araneae; family Salticidae; genus Salticus; species Salticus scenicus. The sequence goes on along the minus strand of OZ005650.1, from coordinate 223,864,160 downwards.
GAACGAATATATTCTGCGCATAGATAATTCTACATATTTGATAAGAAGAGTATGTAATATGTATAACGAACTTATTAAAAAATACTCCAGTCTAATAAAGTATACTTTTTGATCGAGGCGACTTTCTTCGAGTTGGGCAATGGAGTCCTTTACTACTATTGTTTGATGCTGTGGTTTGTGAGGTTTATTGAACTATCTCCCTATCATTTGAACTAAATCTTAAAGGACATCTACGTCCGAACTGAACATTGTCTACATGAACTTTATGAACTATTGCTCTATAAATCCTTGTGAACATTTTTACATTTTACTGAACATTTGGGACTGAGTTGAATTCTGCTCACACGATCTTTATGGATCTTCAGTAAAAACTTTTCAGTGACTTTATAAATTTCGGTAATCTTATGAACTTTGCACTCACGAACTTTTTGAATCTTCACTTACCTAATTTTATTTTGTTCTGTTATGTTTTACAGGCAATTGTCCTGTATTTCTACAAATGTAAATGTTCATTTGGCAGCATATTGTTTAAGTTGTCTACTTATGTTCTTAATTTTATTTAATTAGCAACGAATTGTATATGTTGCTTTCTTTTATATTGTTTTAGTTCATATTTTTTCTTCAAGTGTAATTTTCTTCCATTTCTTAATAAATGCCGTCTGTTTTTTCTGGGTCGGTTCCTTTGGCTGTGGCTTTGCTGGTGGTAGTGGGTACTTCACTCCCGCCACCCTTCGGGCTTCGGCTGGCCATAAACCCTCGGGTTGGCCGGTGGTTCGGGGCGTATCCGTATTCGTAACCAAAAAAATCTCATGTCTCGCCCAACAAAACTAAACTCACAACACGCGCCCCACACCCTTCCTCTCCAAGCTACGCCGGCACACACCCTCACCCTCCCCTTCAGGAGGGGGAAAAACCCGACCAATCTGAAGCGATGTGTGCCCCTCTGAAATCACGCCCTCCTCTCCGGAGTGGAGAAAAACGTTATTTTCCGTAGACCCGCACTTTAACATTTTACGATACAGTTTCTCGGAAAAACAAGACCCCCTACTTCTCATGTAATAAACAAAATAATATTTCTTGGAGGCCCTTTGAATTCTTTTAAAAGGGACAGTAAAACTTAACAGCCCTTATTATTTGTGCATTTTCACCATCGCAAATAGCATTTCCATTTTTATTAGGTGCCATAAATCCCAGCCCAATGCAATAGCCATTTACTCATTTTGACAACAATATTGTCAGTATTCTCCCTGCGCATCACAGGCAACTGGTAATTACACGTGCCTGTGAAGCCCGCCAGCTGTGTGCAGATAAGGACTAACGCTTCTCACCATTGAATAGGTTCTTTTTTTTTTTTTTTTTTTTCTCTTTTCCTTTTCTCAAAACACTTAAGCTAGCCTCTTTCCTTTTTCATTTATAGCTGCTTTTTTGTTGTGAGCAAAATTTAAAAGCCCTGCCTTATAATGTGTTAATGAAAGATATTTTTTTTTCTTTTCTTTCTTTTTCGACTCCCAGGATTTTTTATGCCTGAAAAGTTATCCTTTACAATTTTTCCACATAAAATTTTTTGTTATATGTAACATTTAAACATAACAAAATGCCCTCCGTGTAAGCTAAAAAAAAAAAAAATTCAGAACTGGTGTCAGGTGTCTGACCTCCCCTCATATACTGGCTGTTTGCCATGAATAGGATATTTAGGTAAAGATACGAATTTTTTTTTTTTTTTTTTTTTTTTTTTATATAAAGGGCCAAGGACAAAGCAGCTATCTGCACACTCAGATAAGTCCAACGTCGACTCCACATGAGCGGCAAGACTAGCCACTAAAGCCCCTGCGCGAGTCCTGAGTGTGGCCATGACTCATGAGACTTACCCCAAATTGTTAAAATTTTTCCTTTTTTTTTTTTTTTTTTTTTTTTTTTTACTTTAATTACAAGAGAGGCCAATACACTGACGCCAACTCATTCAAGAAAAATTTTCCCTCACCTAAGGGATAAGTCAAACTCGACTCAAGGGGACATAGCATTTGTCCTTCCATAGTATGAGACTTTTGTCCCCTAATTTTTTAACTTAGCATGTCTTACTGTTAACGAGACAAATGGGGCAGAAGAGGAATTTAATAGGTAGCTTTCCCAATTTAAGAAAACTTTTGCTTATTGCTGAAGTCGAGTTTGTCACGGGGATGCCTCCATTACATATATTACATACATTTAAATTCTGGGCTATGACACAAAAATGAGATAATCAAAGTATATATGAGGTACACCATGATATTTGACGAGATAAATACACAAGTGACAGTTACATGTACATCAATACCTCACACAGTTGAGAACAACTGTACCGTACAAACAGACAAAAACAAACACCAATACAGTATACAATTACTTGACATAATTATATTGCACTTCCTTGATTACATACATAATTTATATTCACAATCAACATTTATCACTTCCAGGGGTGATGAGTACAAGCATCGTAGTTTATGATATATACAGTCCAACATTTTTTGATTGAAGTGATCATTTAACAGGTGACTGCAGTGCTCCACCAGGGCACTTTGACAATGCTACATGCAATATAGTGCTTGCTGAATGCTATGAAAAGTCTTTTACATGTACTTATAGCACTATTTTGAGTTTGTGCAGTGGACGCAGACAGAAGGAACCTGAAAAGTTACCCCAACATGCTACATGTCTCAAGCATTTTTTTTTTTTTTTTTTTTCATTGCAACAAAGTTGTCTGCTCCAAATATATTAAGTAAAAAAATACAGTACATTACATTCTATGGTTGTTTCTCTGAAAGCAGAATTTTAGCAATTTACCCTAAATTAATTTTTTATCCCGAAGCAGGCAACAGTCAATGTGGGAGAAACTGGCCCTAACCCGATATACAGCATAGTAAAAGAAAAATAATTTTTGTAATTTGAAAAGAAAAAGGGAAAAAAAAATTTTAATTTCGTACGAAGGACACAGTATTCAGACTCCACTCAATGTGTGAAAAATAAATTTTCACAACACACAAAAAAAAAAAAAATTCCTTGCACACCACTTATGTAGGTGAAATGTCGTATATTTATCTTCCCTAGACTTCACATGTATATTAACTCGAGAGACCGCAGGGAAGACCACTGATTTCCCCAAAAAATTTCTACTACTCATAATTTTTATTCGGACAAAACAACAAACACTAAAAAAAAAAAAACAAGGGAGGGGAAAAGCAAAACGCAAAACTGTAACAATAAAAAGAAATTTCATATTGTAGTAAACAAACCCAGTAATTGAGTAAAAGGAATATGTACATTATTTACATTATAAGTGTAGTAATGCATTTTCTAAAACAAGGTGTGCTGCTAAATACAGGACTAAACACCGAATGAACCTGAACATAACATGGACTCCTAGACACTAACACAAATCAATCGCCTGATTTGTTGATTCACACAAGATCCTTCTAGGGTACTCAAAGTGTGTTTAGGTATAACTTAACTCTAGCACCTGCTAACCTGGTGCCAGGCCGTCCAGTACACAAATTTGATATAAATATACTGAATTCTTCTTTGTTCGACTGATTACAACCGGAGATTCCTCTATAACAAAACACATGTATTTAGCAGTATAAAATTTTCCTTGCATAACAATGTATGTCCCTATGCGGCACAGATCAGCTTAGAACTAGGGTACAAAAATGCATACTAACATAAGTTTCAAACAAAACAACAAAAAAAAATTTTACTTCTTCCCACAATGTCTGTTCACATACACATTTATTTATTACTAACACTGAAATAACTGTATTTGCATGCTTTATTCTATCTTAGCAACACACAAACAAAAGAAAAATTTCCCAACAAACCCATTTGAATGTTTACGTGAGAAAAATGAACCTGACACAAATAATACAATCCCCAAAAAAAAAATTTACAACCTCGTAGAGAGAAGAAAAAAAATATATATATACAACTAAGTAAAAAAAAATATTTACAACTTTGTTCTTGGTCTCAATGAATACTTATGAGATGCAGTATTGTCTGACCTATTGTTTCTCTGGTTGTTGGTAACCTGGTTGCATGATGGTACATCCTCGTGGTCCTCATTCTCTGCCTCACTAACCGTAGGTGAAAAGTTTTGGGTTTGGTTGGCAGAACAGGCGGCGGTGTGGAAATCCGTGTGTTCATCAATCCTAGTTTCATCTGGAACATTGTCATGCACATGACTTGAATGTACAACCCCATTATTCGGCTCCTGCACAGCCGTATGCAGCCTGTTGTTGGTTACATAAGTATACCCCAAATTAAACCCACGAGCTCGTTTCCGTTTTTCGCGCCTCAACTTAGCAAAGGTTACCCAGGGATCCTCGGAATTCTCCAACTGAGTTACACTACCCTCTTGTGGACAATCTGGATTTTCATTGTCGACAGCTTGATCCGTATTCTCTAATACAGGAAAAATTGGTTTGTCTATAATTTTAGAAAGTCTATCAACGTGTACAATTTGAATGTTTTTTGAATTTTTAAGCTCTTGTATTTCGAAATTTACTTTGGAGACTTGCCTAATTATTCGGAAAGGGCCACGATTAAATTTAGTGAATTTTTTACATAAACCAGGTTTTACTACAGGAGTGTATAACATTACCAAATTCTCAACTTTTAAGTGTTTATCAATAGCAATCTTCTTTCTAATTCCTTCATGCTTAGCCGCAGCTTCTTCTAACAAAACTTTGGTCTGAGTAAAAACCTGTCTCAGAGTCGGGATCAAGCTTTCGCAATTAGTTGGGCTATCATTGTAATTTAAAGTATTATGGGTGGTTAAAGTATTATAAGGTAAGCGTATATCTCTACCATGGGTAATAAAAAAAGGAGAGTCATTAATAGTGGAATGTATTGCAGTTCGCATTGCTAACAAAACAAACTTCAGTTTATCGTCCCAGTCATTGTGGTGGTTGTTCACAAGGTGAGCCAGTGCATTATTCATGGTTGAGTGGTTTCTCTCAATTTGAGAATTAGAGGCGGGATGGTAACTCGATGTGTGGATGTGTTTAGCGCCTAATTTTTCATACACCTGAGCTATTGCAGGGCTCATGTAGTTTTTTCCTTTATCCGTAATGAATTTTTCTGGTGTGCCATGTCTGAAGACAAACTCAGCTAGCGTTTCAGCGACTGTGTCAGTTGTTATGTTAGGTACTGCAAAAGCCTCGGGCCATTTGGTAAAACTATCGATATATGAAATAATAAATTTGTTGCCCTTCTCAGTGGTGGGATAAGGTCCACAGATATCCGAATGTATAGTGGTAAAAGGGGCTACCGGCACTTCCAATTTCTGTAATTCTGCTAAGCGTTTTAGTTTGTGTGCCCGGAACTCTAAACACGACTGGCAAGACGCCACAAGTCGTTTAACATCCCTGTACATACCCTGCCAAAAATAATGTTTTTTAATTCTGTTCAAAGTTTTATAAAAACCAGCATGACACGACATAGGTGACTCATGGGTTAATTCAAAAATTTTTGGGATTAAAGACCTTGGCAACACAATTTTTTCACCCTCTTCCCTTTTTGAACTAGAATTTACTTTTTTGCACATAATGATATCATCTACAACGGAAAAATTAAAAGACTTTGGTCGGATACTAAGATCTTTACATAACCGCCTTAAAATATATTTACAAAACTTGTCGTTATTCTGAGCGCATTTAATTTCATCAATTAATTCATTACTATTTACATAAGAAGTTTGCTGCGGAACAGTTTCTAGTGCGTTACACATTACGGTCTCATCCTCAAATTGTAAATCGTGTTTAATAAATCTGGATAGAAGGTCTGCTACCGAGTTACATTTACCTTTAATATACCTTGCTTGAAACTCAAATTCACTAAGGGAGCACAACCACCTTGCAATTCTGGAAGTAGGATCTTTAAGTTTTAGGGCGTAAGTGAGAACTGCATGATCAGTAAAAATTGTAAATTTTCTGTGAAAAATATAACACTTGAAATACTGGGTGGCCCAGACCAAGGCTAATAGTTCTCTTTCGGTTGCTGAATAGCGTCTTTCCACGTCCTTAAGTTTACGACTTGCGAATGCCACAGGATGAGGGAAACCCGACTCATCATATTGGCATAAAACAGCACCCATAGCTACTGCTGAACAATCTGTATACAAAATGAACTCTTTTGACATATCAGGAAGTCGAAGTGATGGAATTCGAGCAATTTCCTGTTTTAGATCTAAAAACTCGTTTTCTGCATTTTGGGACCATTGAAACTTAGATTTTTCTTTCGTTAAACTTGTCAGATGTATGGCTCTTTTCGCAAAGTCGCTAATGTGACGCCTATAAAAACCTACAGCACCCAAAAATGATCTAACTTGTTTTCTATTTGTTGGACGTTTAATTTTTTTAATAACCTCAACATTTTTATCTGCCGGAAAAATCTCACCATTTTTTACATTAAATCCTAAGAAAGTAATTTGAGATTTGAAAAAGTGACATTTGGAGGGTTTTAATCTTAAGTTATGGGTTCGAAGTCTATTAAATACTATGTCTAATTTTTCAAAATGGGACTCAATATCTTTGGAGGCAATACAAATGTCGTCGATGTAAATTAAAATATTTAAATTCTGTAGGTCACTAAGTACGACATTCATAAGCCTCTGAAACGCCGCGGGGGAAGATTTTAGGCCAAACGGGCTCCTAGTCCACTGTAAAAGTTTGTTATGGGTTATTATGGCTGTAAGGTGTTGCTGTTCTTCGGGAATTTTTTGCTGGAAAAATCCACTGGTTAAATCCAATGTGGAAAAACATTTAGCTCCTGCCAAAGAGTCAATTGTTTCTGCAATGTTGGGAATGGGGTAGTTGTCACTTATAATTTTTTTATTTAATTTTCTAAAATCACATGCTAATCGAAATGAGCCGTCTGCCTTTTTTACTAATATTATTGGGGAAGCATACGGGGAGTTTGATGGGACTAAAATTTTAGATTCAATCAAAGTATTAATTTGCCTGTCCATCTCGTCTCTTAAATTATAAGGTACCCTGTATGCACTGCTCCTAACCGGTGAATTGTCAGTAACGCGAATGTTGTGCATTACCGTGTCGCAGCCTGGCAAATCTCGCACTGAGGCCGCAAAAACATCTGCATTTTTGTTCAGAAATTGCTCGACTTCACTTTTTAGATGTTGATCAAGATGTTCAAAATTAAACTCTGTACTCCACTGCAGGTTGATATTTTCAACTGCCCCAATTTCCTCAGTATCTCGAAAATTCACTTGGAGCTTTGGCTCCTCATCAAAAATTTCTTCTAAAAGACCTAGTTTACAGTTTTTATTTACATTGAATGGTTCATTACTTAAGTTTAAAATTTTTACATACAATTTATCTGTTTGATTTTGACACACAGTGTGGCTTATTACTACTGAATCAGCAATGAATTTGTGTGGGTAAACAAAAACATTCTTCGCACTTGAATTAATATAGGCTTTTACTTTAACAGGAACAACTGACTCCGAAAGCGGGGGAATAATTCTTTTAGCTTTAGCATAGACAGCAATAGGTTTACAAACGCTTTTTATACAATTTACAGATTGATATTTTTCCGTCAAAAGGGAAGCGCGAAATTTTCAGTCACTAGCACTTTTTTCTCAAAATCAATTCTTATTTTATTTTTAAGGAGCCAGGGAATACCCAAAATAAGGTCAAAACTAGGTGATAAAGGATTTTCACAAATATTAAATGTGTCCACATACTCATTTTCCCCTACTTTAAATTTTAATTCTGATTTGCTCTTTAACATCACTTCTCCACCTAAGAGTGTTCTCAAATTTATTTTACATTTCTCACTATTGCCCGACACATTGTTGTTTATTATGTAGTTAGCCAACAAATTACAGGAACAGCCGCTGTCAATTAAAGCTCTAAACTCCCTTTCATTGAAAAATACACTAATTGTTGGTAATTGCCCCAAAAATTTGTCCTCCCAATTTGTGAAAAAAAAATGCTCTTGCACTGGCGACTCTGTTTCTTGGCTAGGATCCCACACCGTCGCCCTATTCTGTGGAATCCTTTCTAGTTTAACGGTTGATTTTGGGAGGAGGATGCACCGCCATTAACCTGAGTTTGTGTGTTACGCCAACCAGAGCGATAACCGCCACTATCACTTACATTTTGCCCTCTCTGGTTCCCTGGGAATCTCGAGCCATTGTATCTCTCATTTTTATTTCTGTCCCTACACTCTCGGACATAACGCCCCTTCCTATTACATGCATAACAAACAACTTCACTTTTTGGGCGGGTGGGAGGTCTGAGCCCTGAGTCCTGCCTTATACTTTGGGAGTTTTCTAATGTTTCTAATTTTGAGGACAATTTTGAAATTTGCTGAGTTAAGTCTGCAACAATTGACGTTAAGGAGTTTAACTGCTGAGACTGTGTCTCAGACTCTTTTATAGCAGATTGAGCTGCGCACGCTATTTCACAAGACGGCAGATTAACGAATCCGTGTTGTGGTTGGACAGCCTTAAGCGCTTTTTCCTCGGCAAGCGCGATCTGCTCTAGTTCCTCTACAGTGCTCGGCGATCGAGCCACCACGTTACGCCTTATGTCAGGGTGAATATTCTTAATTAACATTGAAAGCAACCAAGCTGACTCAGTTTCTGGCCACAAATTTGGTGGAGTATTTTGGATTTTTACTACTTTTCTAACATTCTGACGCGCTCTAGCAATAAAGTCAGAGACCGGCTCATTTTTGCTCTGAACGTCATTCCAAAAATTTGTGACGATGGCCTGAAGGTCTGCCTTTTCTGCAAAACGGTCTGCGAGAAGAGTTTTTAATTGTTCGTACGTGTTTGTCGATGACCTGTGATTAAAAAAAAACCCGTTGGGCTGCCCCAGCCAATCTGTGCTTAGCCGCAAAGAAAAGATCTTCGGGATCCCATTTTAAAAATTCGGAAAATTCCTTAATAAGCTCAAAAAATTGCACTACAGAAAAATGAGGGTCTGAGCCAGTGAATACCGGAATTTGGCCTAACGTGTCCATGAGGGCACTCCGCCTTTGGACCAGAGCTGTATCGGGGTCAAACGGAATCATGTTAGTGACAGCACCGTTCTGAGTAGTGCTGCCATCCCCTGTCCCCTCCTGTCCACTGACTATTGCCTCTTCTTTATCTTTACCCCCCATGATATTCTAATACAAGCAAAATTACACACCAACAAGTTTTACCTAATCTTAAAAAAATTATGGAATATTATTTTAACTATCTATTTCTTTATTTATATTATCTCATTTTATATTTATTTTATTTTATTTTATTTTATATTAATTTTTTTTTTTTTTTTCAAACTAAGCTTGCCAAAAGGAGTTATCACTTTCAATATTTATCTATGTATTTATCAAAAACACACACTTGCCATATCAAAATAACACTAATAATAGTTATTCAAAGAGAAACATAAATACATAAACACTTGTTCCACAAAAATTTCTGTATTTAAAATCTACAGTAAAGGGGTGTTTAGTGTGAAATTTCTAACTACATCACAAAAAGTCCACTGCTATAAAAGTTCAAAGTTGATTATTAACAACTACCCTTGTCTGTAATGACATGTGTAGGAAATAGTTTACTTGATCATATACACAATGTGTATAAACATAAAGACCTGTGTAGAGTTTAGCTGTTTACCATACACAATTCCCGAAAATATGTCACAATTATTTCACTCCAACAAATATTTAAAAAAAATCAAATTTTGCTTCCCTGCAAGTACATTCTACACCAAAAAAATAATATTTTTACATTCCTTCTTGTTTTTGTTAACCTTTATTACTTATTTATTTTATTTATTTATTTATTTTTTTTTGACTGATTCCATCAGCAATTCAAGTGACATATTTTCGTGATAACCATAAAAATACACAAACAATGATTTACAAATACTGTGAAATATTTAGGCAATTGAAATGTCTGTTTGTCATATTACCTTACAACAAAATACACTTTACTACATTATAATATACAAACATGTGTGTATCTAGATTTTTTCTAGTATAATAGTGAGTATTTATAAAAATTTAGAAGGATCCCAAAAATATGTCAATTTACTCCATTCAAGAAATATTTCTTTCAGCAGGGAGAACAAAAATTCTGCCAAAAAAAAAAAAAATAATAATAATAATAATAATAATAATAGATGTAAGTTTAAACAGGCATCTTTAATTAGTTCTTTTTTTTTTTTTTTTTTAATTGTTTCCTAGTGGTGTTTACCAATAAGTACCACTCAACAAAGTACATGACATATTTCAGGGATGATCATAAAATACACCATAGTAATCAACTGATATGCAAAAATTATACGGCAAGTGTGTATTCTAATAGAAATAAACAAGAAGGATTTTCTTTTCCCTCAATTTATTTAACTATTTATTTATTATTAATACTATTATTATTATTATTATTACTTTTTTTTTTTAATTTTATTTTACTTTACATATATGCCAAAACACACAAAAAAAAAATCCTTCTAGGTTTGTATCACAGTAATTAATGATTAAAACAATTTTGGAGCAAAGCGAGACATGCAACACGTCATTATGTAAAATAAACAAATAAACATACCCAGATGTGGTTCTTTACTGGTTTTCCTGAGTCCACTACATTACATAATGGGGTGGGGTAAGTTATCTTTCCATTGTTTTCCATTGCAATATTCTGGAATATTAAATGGAAGTAAGTGATTTGGCAAAGACAGATGTTACGTATTACACTTTTGTAAAAGAAGAAAAACAAAATATAAACAAGAGGAGAAAAAAAAAAATTTCATTAGTAAGTCCTACTTTTTTTTTTTTTTTTCTTATCTCAATTTATTTTTAAACCTACACGGCGCCAGTTATCGCGTTCTTTTCTTGCTTAAATTTTTAACATAGTTTTTAATTTTAATTTTATTTTTTTTAAATTATAACTTGCGTTGTGTTCCTAAATTTTACTTAGTGAGTGATGCATAACATAAATTACTCTTAACTCAAATTTCCCTTTTAATTTCACTGTTTAACTTTACTTAAGGTTTTTCAGCTCAATTTGTTTATTCTACACATGTATGGCTCATTTATTCACGAGAACTATAAAATTGCTAGCTGGAATGCCACTCTAACAGTCAACTAACAAGTCTATTTCACATAAGCTGCATAATCAACCATCTCCACGGCCAATGTAAAATAGACAGGTTTTCAATACTTTAGAGTAACCATACTAAATAATTAGAGTATATTAAACTGGTCTTTCACAAATAGAAACATTACATTTCTCTTCTTCTCAAATTTAATAACCCTTACTTAGAGTTTTATTTTATCTTTTTACAACAAAATAGGATTAATATTCCACTAATGCTCTTTACTTTTCCATTAGTGCAAGACCAATTTACTTATTTTATTTATTTTTTATTTTAAAAGTCCTCTTGATTGCATCACTCATCAAAACTACGAGGGTCATTTTTTAAGTAAGAACCGTTTTGCAATGGAGTAAGAGAAACTTTATTTATGAACATAAATTGTATTACAAAATAAAATATGAACATTTTTTCATTTTCAACATTGTCACCATTAACATTTAAACATTTGTCAAGTCGTGGCACCAGATTTTGGATTCCATCATCAAAGAACTCTGCCGCCTGACCGTTAAACCAGTTAGTAACAGTTTCTTTCAACTTGTCATCATTTTCCAATCGCTTTCCACCAAGAAATTCCTTAAGTTTTGGAAACAGATGAAAGTCTGATGGTGCTAAGTCAGGGATGTATGCTGGATGATCCAGTACTTCCCAATGAAAATTTTCCAGTTGTGTCTTTGTCTTTGCCGCAATGTGAGGCCGAGCATTGTCGTAAAGCAAAACGACGCCACTAAAGAGCAGTTCTCGCCGGCAATTTTGAATAGTGCGCCTAAGCTTTAATAACGTTTCACAGTACTTCTCAGCATTTATTGTCCTTCCTCTTGACAAAAAAAGTCTAACAGAAGAATGCCTTTCTGGTCCCAAATACCGTGGCCATAATTTTTCGTGTTGAAGTTTCTCGTTTGAATTTTCGTGGTCATGTTGGAAAGTTTGAATGATGCCACTCACTGGATTGACGTTTACTCTCTGGGGTGTAGTACGCATTCCACGTTTCATCATCGGTCACAATGTGACTCAAAAACTCGTCACCATCCTTGTGGTACTGATAGCGCTCCAAAAAGGACAAAGAATGTGCCATTCGCTTTGTTTTGTGTTCTTCTCTCAACATTTTTGGCATCCATCTCGCACACATTTTTTTGTAGTGAAGTTTGTCAGTAACAATGTGATAAACTACTGATCTTGAAACTTGTGGAAATTTCTGATGAAGCTCATCAATAGTGAAGCGCCTGTTTTGGCGAATTTCCTCATCAAATTTTTGTGTCAAGTCTTCATTCATGACAGTAGGCCGTCCAGATCGTTCTTCATCATGAACATTTGTCCTTCCCTCATTAAAAAGCCTACACCATTCATGCACATTTCCATCATTCATTACAACTTCACCATAAACTTCAACAAGCTGCCGGTAAATTTCAGCATGACGAACTTTTTTTGCATTTAAAAACTGAATAACTGAGCAAACTTCACTGTCGGCGGGATTACTGATTGACATGGCAACAAACAAAGCAGTTTAACCATACAACCAACACCGGCAGAAACGTGAAACGTAATGGCGGCGTAGTGAGAGACTGGCAAAGAGTGGCCGACCTTGAACTGACATCACTTGACAAGATGTGCGGACATGATGCACAATCGGTTCTTACTTTAAAAATGACCCTTGTAAAAATTTCCCACTTTAAGCAAAAAATAACTAACCCAGGTAACTTAAAGATTTAATTATAAAAGTTAATTAAATAAAAAAAAATCTGGTGTGAAACAACCACACGACTTCCATTACCCACTATTAGACATGTTATATACATTTTTGAGAGAGAATGCGATCAGAAAACATAAAAGTGAACTAAAGAGAAAATCGTTAGAGCCGTTTTTCAGATACCAACTTTTACAAAAAATCAATTATTGACCGGAAAACAATGATTACATACAGAAGGATATTTAAAAGTGAGTTAATATGGCGAGTGTGAAAAAAATCCGTACAGCTGTTTTTAAAGGAACGCCCTTGGGAGACCTGAAATTGAGCTATTTATACAGGACGCCTATCAATTTTCCTGAACTAACCAACTATATCATTCGAAAGGACATCTAATAGAGTGTTTATAAAACAAATTTGAAGAAAATCGTTAGAGCCGTTTTTGAGATACGGACTTACGGTCCCACTTCCGGTTTCCGATGTCCCACTTCCGGTTAAACTCAATTATTGACAGGAAAACAATTATTACATACAAAAGCATATTTAAAAGTGAGTTAAAATGGCGAGTTTGAAAAAAATCCGTACAACCGTTTTTAAAGGAACGCCTTTGCGAGGCCTGAAATTGAGCTATTTCTACAGGACGCCTATCGATTTTCCTGAACTAACCAACTATATCATTCGAAAGGACAACTAATAGAGTGTTTATATAGCAAGTTTGAAGAAAATCGTTAGAGCCGTTTTTGAGATACGGACTTACGGTCCCACTTCCGGTTTCCGATGTCCCACTTCCGGTTTTTCATTTTTCACCAAAATTTGGAAATTTCATCTGTACACCAGACGTATTTCAATTCTAAAGTTTCGTAGCTCTATCTTTATTAGTTTCTGAGCTATAATAGCCAGAAGATTCTCCACATACATACACACACACACACACACACACACAGGTTGGCAAGACGTGCAAACTGAGGACTATGTGTATACACCGCCAATCGGGGACTTCGTAAATAATTGACTTAAAAGCATATTTTTGATAAATAACTATTAATAAAACTCATTCAATTATGAATCAGCTTTGATTTTTCTTAAAATTCCAAAATTTCTCAATATTTCTCAATATGTATTTTTACCGTCTAAATGGGGACCTCGATACACCGCAACACACACAGTGAACTTGATACACACAATCAACTGGGGACTTTGTAATTTTACAATCAAATGAGGACATTGACTATGTTGATACACACAATCAAATGAGGACATGAAGTTTTTTTTTTTTTTTTTTAATGTTATGGTACAATTCACATTATACATGTTGCACATAGTTTAAGAAAATATTTTACAATAATAATAACGCTCAGACTTGCTAAGTGACTCTGTGACGATGCACGATGGCGAATTAAACGCCGCATAAAGTTTTCGGGAAAAAGAAATTTGTTAAATGTATTGTAATGAAAGTATTTGTAATTATGTGAATAGTTTTTGTAATACATGTGAATAGTTTTACTAGTATTTTAATGAGTTTCAAAGTGGCTTCTGGTGATCAAAATACCACTTTATAATTTATTATGAATAAATGAAATTTCGTACACAATATTAAGTATATTGTATTGTAAGCCTGTTGATATTGTATAATTTGAAGCTGATTTCTTTGATGTTAAGACATTGCCTCCTAAACTAGATGCCTTCCGCGTGGCTCGGAAACTTGGCAAGAGTTCAAACGGTAAGCAGCGCCACCTGGTGCAGATTGCGCAACTTTTTTATTCAACTGTCACCAATAATTTTCATAAGTGATATATGATATATATAATCGACGTTTCTTCGATTCTATTCGCCTTTTATGTATATCAAATCACACTTTAAAAATTTTTGGTGGCTGTTGAATAAAAAAAGTCGCGCAATCTGTACCAGGTGGCGCTGCCTACCACAAAGTTTCCGAGCCACGCGGAAGGCATCTAGTTTAGAAGGCTATGGCCTATGGTTAAGATAATTTACAGCGCCCCCTAATGGGAAAAAGGTATTAACAGTGTTGTATTGGAAGGGTTTGTTTGAGATTAGAATATATTGCTTGTTTAAGTGAGTGTATGATTTTCATCATATTTTAGAGTGTGTTACAGCTTCTCTGGTGGTCAAAATACGAATTTATATTCTATTATAAATATTATTTCGCACACATGATTAAGTATGTTCATCACATGATGGGAAATTAGGATTTTATTGTGATAAAATGCTTACAGTGCCCCATAACATCAAGAATCTTAACTGAATGTGTTGTAATGAAAGAATTTGAGTGAGATTAAGATACATTATGTGTTTAAGTGATTGAATAGTTTTAAAAATAATTTAAAAGTGTTTCGCAGTGCTTCCTGTTGGTAAAAAAAGCAGGTAAGAAAATTGTGCTAATACAAACTGACATTCAAGAACATAATGCAGATTGGTAAACCAACTCATAATATACATCGACAAGCTGAGACGAATACATAGCGGCAAGTTAAGACATAATACACACTGGCAAGCTAGGACATAATACAAACCGACAAACAACGGCATAATACACACGTGCTGAGATAGGACGTAATACACACTGACAAACGAGGACATAATACACACCTACAAGCGAAGACTTAATAAACAACGGCAATTGAAGACCTTTTACACACAGGCAAATGAGGACATGATACACACCGGCAAGTCAAGACCTTTTACACGCAGGCAAATGAGGACGTGATACACACCGGCAAGTCAAGACCTTTTACACGCAGGCAAATGAGGACGTGATACACACCGGCAAGTCAAGACCTTTTACATACAGGCAAATGAGGACGTGATACACACCGGCAAGTCAAGACCTTTTGCACACAGGCAAATGAAGACGTGATACACACCGACAAATCAAGACCTATTACACACAGGCAAATGAAGATACGCACCGGCAAGTCAAGACCTTTTGCACACAGGCAAATGAAGACGTGACACACACCGGCAAATGAAGGCGTGATACATACAGGCAAATTAAGACGTGATACACACCGGAAAGTCAAGACCTTTTACACACAGGCAAACAGAGACGTAATACACATCAACTATTTAGGATGTAATGCTCGCCACCAAGCGAGGAAATAATGTACACCTGTAAGGCAGTACTTAATGAACTATAGCCATAACTAGCCGACTAACAGATGGTTCAACAGGTTTTAGCTTCCATGAAGAAAAAAATACTTTTATTAATATGAATAAAAATCATTGTATATATGATTGTATGTCTTTCATCTCCTAAACCCCTGAACCGATTTCAACCAAACTTGACACAATCAGTGCTTATCACAATGTTCGAAGCACTGCGGGTGTTTAAAAATTTTAGTGCACGCACAATGGGAGGGGGTGAGAAAAAACTCGCTGGAAAACCACACTTTTGTATGTTTCCTATAGTAATAATGTATCTAGAAACTTCAAATTTGATATTACCTCTGATTTATAATTTTTTCTAAGTGGATGTTTCAAAAAATTCGAAATTAGAAAAGATGAAATGATTAGTTAACGTTCTAAAACTACGTTTTTATCAAAAATGTTCCGAACAGTGGGAAGCAAGGGAAGATTTCTTCATTACAAGCATTCCTTCGGTGCGCAAATTTACACGATATTTTAAACGCCTTCTAAATCAGTTTATTTTCGAAACTAAAAAGAATAATTCTCTATATTTTCTTGACGTTTTGATTTCTATATAAAATGATTAGTTTTTAACCATTGTCTTCAGAAAACTTTATTATGACTCTCTTCCACATAATCTCTCACCCACCCCAACAGAAAATGGCTGCTTTCTGTATTTATTCTTACCGGCTTCATTTGCTTTCATTTTCTCTGATTTTAAGAAGAAATTAACATTTAAAGTATCTTGCTCTTTCTCTAGCTATAATTCCTCTATGGCCGATAGAGCTCTAAAAACCAAGAATTCTAAATTTCTCTTTTTAACTTGAATTACCAATGTTTCAATCATGTAATTTTACATTTTTATTGTTCCTTTTTTTTTTTTTTTTTTTTTTTTTTTTCCAGAACATCCAAATTTTTTCATAATTTGGAATTAATATAATTTTTAAATTCGTCAACAATATTAAATTCGCTTTTCCTAAAAATTCCATTCCAACTGATAATTGACGTGGTGTTTAATAATACCTAAATTATTTGTTGAAATAGATAGAAGCCTTTTGAAATATCATATAAATAAGCCCACACACAAAAAAATAAAAATAAATAAAAATAAAAATAAATTAAACAAATGCCCGTGATGAAAAGATCTCAAAATTTTCTTTTACTTTCCCTTATTGGTGTCATGGGTATTTTTATTCTTACTATTTATTTATTTTTTAATTTTTAATTTCTAAAATTGACATTATTTCCTCTCCTGTCCCCTCTTCCCATTTGGATTTCTTGGAAAGTCTTTTTTACATTTTAAAAATCTTATTAATATTTCTTCAGCGTCTTTCATATCTAATGTTTGGAAATTACACACATAACTTTCTCATGATCGATCTTTTCTTTCTTTCTTTCCTTTTTTTTTTTTTTTTTTTCTCTTTTAATGTCACCATTTATTTTTTTTATTAAATTTATTTTTGATATTTTTTCTGTCCTTTTATATAATTATTCTTATTACACCAGATCTTTTCTTGATTTTAATTTAGCTTGTCTCTTGGATCATTTTTGTGTGTTGCCGCTTTGCTACATTCATTCCGACTTTATTTGCCTGACTCAGAGTCACAGTTTTATTTCGACCTTAAACTCGGAACATTTGTCGCGATTTATTCCATTTTGTGATGTTTACAGATTTTTTTTTTTACTTATTGATATACAGGATTAGTTAAAATAGTCTAATGTGTTTTAACGAAGTGAGTGGGCGACAACTCGTTGAATAATTTGAAACATATTTTTATATTTAATAACAATTTAAATATTTTTTTGTTAATGTGCACATAATATTCAAACAGGGGATTGTGGATCGGCGAGGCTATAGTCTTTCAACCGAAATGCATGTCTTTAAAAATAAGAAGATTTTTGAAGCAATTTTTTAAACTAATTTTAAAGGATTTTAAATTACTCTAGAAATTTTGAAATAAATAACATCTTACACATTAAACTATAGTAATATTCTGCACTAATGTGAATAACGGAAAGAAATGTCAGTGATACACCAGATTACTCTTTTTCTGTTCAGGGGGGGGGGGGGGGGGATGATTTCATCAATTTTAGAAAATTATGGAGTGGAAGGCTGATTTTTCACATAGTTGGTATAGAAAATCAGCCTTCCACTCAATAATTTTCTGAAATGCACTTTCAGGCTTGAGGAATAAATTTTCTAAATTAGATTTCATCAAGGTTATGATTAAGTTTGAATGATCTACTGGCAGCTGACGAGTTCTTTAAAATGTATTGTCCAGGTTTATCCCCAGTTAGATATGGTAATATTGAGATCTGACTGTATATTTATAATCAAATTTTTGTCCGTGTTATATAGGCCCTGCTTAAAAGTTGGTTCAAATGTCAACAAGCAACATAGAATTATTTGTATATTTTTTGTCGCTACATTACAGACCATAGGTTGCATTTTAATACTGTTAATTTACATTCAATATAATATTATTAACGTGCATTTTTAGAGTGCTGAAAATGAAATACTTTGCATATATTTTTTAGCATAAATGAATATGTAGATAATTGTATCGTATTTAGTATTATTAAACTGTTCTTGCTTTGTGTAAATATATATATTAAAGCATAATAACTGGAATTTTTTTTATTTGCACATTTTTACATTTATTTTAACTCCTAGTAGAAATCTTTGAGATTTTGGACAATGATAGTGATTTTACATGATTTAATTCATTACTGTCTCAGAAACAGCTCATTATTTTTTAACCCTGTTACTGTAAATGCCGTTGTTGGAGATATATCAATTTTTGGACAATCTCGAAGTTATTTTTCTACATTAATTGAATTGTTCAACATATTTTCTTTTATTTCTATGCTTCATTTCCACATATAATAACTTAGTACTTGGATGACCGAGTTCACTTGGTCTCATCGTAAAAATCATTTGTAGTGTAGATACTGTGATTTGTTTTCAGGTAAACATAAATATGTTTATTATTTGTTTGCTCAAGGCGGAGAACGAGTTAACAATGCAAGTTAATATTCCTCGATATAAGGAAAATTCAAATCCAATTATCATATTAAATCTCTAACTACAGTTTATTATCACAATCATTTAAGTAGTTTTTTAAAAGACAAGATTTCTGCTACACATTATTCTAGGACAGTTACGGTTCACTTTTCTAAAAATGATGATAAATGAAGCCGTTTTTAGTTTTAAAAATAACCTCTAACAATTTTTATTTAATCCTTTCAGCAGTTTCTATTTAAAAATAAAATAAATAAAAGGTTATGCGCATTTTTTTGTGGTATGCGGTTTACCAGTGAACGCTAATTATAATGAAGATGAGTGTTATTCAAACTCAAATTGAAATGTCATCTCAAAAACACATCAACTCTAAATATTTATTAAAAACATTCGAGGGTTAAAAAAAAAAAAAAAAAAAAAAAAAAAAAAAATCAATTCAATTGTAAACTCAAAAATTCCCTAAATGTAAGTTTTTATCAAAATTATTGAAATAGTTTCTAGAAAACCATGTCATTTCCATATTTTGCTATGTACGAATGAAGGTTTACAGTAAACTCTAATTTTTATGAAGATGGGGATAAATCAGATGGGTTTCTCCTCTCAAAAATAAACCTAATGCTAATTTTTTATCAAAACAGTTAGAGCCATTTTCTGGAAAGTTTCTGTCGTAATTTTGCCAGAGGCAGAGTGAGTGCTAATTGTGTACGTTAATTTTCCTAAAAATGAAGAAAATTCAAATTGAATTGTCATCTAAAAAACCCCATACCTTAAATATTTATCAAAATCGTTCGAGCAATGTTCTTAGACTAAGAAAATGATTCGACGGGATTTATTTAATAAAACACTAGTAAGTGTACTTTTTTTTACATAGGAATTATTGCTAGCAATCTAATGATTTTGCTGCCGACTGTAAAGCCGTATGTTGCAATTGGCCGATAAAGGGTTGAAAACGGACGCGAATTTTCCTCAAGATGACGATATTTCTAATCACTTTAACTCTTCAAAAAACACTTAACCACAAATTTTCATCAGAATTATTATATTCATTTTCAAGTAAACCGAATTTCTGCCATATGATGCAACTGGCTTATAAAGGGTTTGCACCGAACGGGAATTTCCCTGAAAATGAGGATATTTCCCATCGATTTAGATACCTCAAAAACATTTAACTCCTAACTTTTATTAAAATAGTTTTATCCATTTCATAGCACATCCAATTTCTGTTATACGGTGCAAATGATCGATAAAGGGTTAATATCAAAAGGGAATTTTCCTGAAGATGAGCATACGTCCATCCAATTTATCTCCCTTAACTTCAAACTTTCATTTGTATTGTTTTATTCCTAAAACTCTACCAATAATAGCCCAAATGTATAGAAAATCACCAAGACTTTTCTTGAGGATATTTCCAAAAACTTACTTTTGTTTTTGTTTTTTTCCGATTTGCAATATTTGGGGGGAGGGGGATATACGAGGGGACAAATTGGACCCCATCTTTTAGCGCTAAATTCGTCCGTGGAAATCTATAGGAGGTAAGGTCACAAATTTTAGTGTGTGGCTTATTTACGTGTGTCCAACACCCATTGTAACAGGATTTTGCGAAAGCCCCCCTTTCCCCCCTTGGGAGTAGGGGGGAATAAATACGTTTCGAAGCATAACTTTGCTTCAAATTATCTCAGTAATATTAAATTTTATGTGTGGGTTGTTTATGCGTTCCCAACACGCACTATAAAGGGATTTTACGAAATTTCTCACTCCCCCCCCCCCCCATTTAAGGGCAGAAGGGGGGATAAACACGTTTCCAAGCATAAATTTGCGTCATATTATCTCAGTAAGATTAAATTTTATGTGTAAATTATTTATGTATTCCAAACACGCACTATAAAGGGATTTTATGAAATTTCTCCCTCCCCTCTTTAAGGACAGGTGGGGGGGGGGGGGTAATAAACACGTTTCCAAACATAACTTTGCTTCAAATTATCTCGGTAAGATTAAATTTTATGTGTAGGTTGTTCATGCGTTCCCAACATGCACTATAAAGGGATTTTACGAAATTTCTCCCTCTCCCCCTTTAGGGGCGGGCAGGGGGGCAAAAACATGCTTATGAGAGTTATTGTGCTCCACATTATTTCAGGATAGCGATTTTTTTTATCTGTAGATTGGTTGTGCGTACACAAGACACACACTGCAAAGGAATTTTGTAAAATTCCACCATATCCCTCTTGGGATAGGGGGAGGGGGAAATCGTTTTTCCATGCGCAAGCTTTGAACTATCTTAGGCGATTTTTTATGCGTGGGCTGGTTATGCTTTCCCAACACGCATTATAAAGGGATTTCGTGAAATTTCCTCTTACCTCCCTTTAAAGGCGTGGGGGGGGGGGGGGGCAAAAGTACGTTTTAAAAAGTAACTCTGCTTCAAATTATCTCAGGAAAGCGATTTCTTGATATGTCGATTGGTTATGCGTATTCAACACACACAAACTACAAAGGGATTATTTTCAATTCCGTGTTACCCCCCACCCCTTTTAAGGGTTGGTGGGTAAAAACCATGTTTCTACACGTAACTTTGTTCAAAATTATCATAGAATAGCAATTTTTGATGTGTGGACTGCTTATACGTATTCAACACACGCTACAAAGTAATATTTAGAAATTACACTCTTCCGCCCCATAGGAGGCGAGATGCAAAAACATGTATTCATGCGTAACTCTGCAGTAAATTATCTTAGGAAGGACCTTTTTGATGCGTGGGTCAGTTACATGTACCTAACTGATAATATAAAGTGATTTCGCAAAATTTCCTCCCCCTTTTTTCCTTTAAGAATGCGGCTAAAAAAACACAGGGGGTGGGGCTAAAAAGCATGTTTTAAAACATAACTCTGCCTTAAATAATCTCAGGATCTCAATTTTTTAATGTGTCGGTTATGTACGTGTATGCAACATGAACTATAAAGGGATTTTGTGAAATTACTCCTACCCTCCTCTTAGGGGTGGGCGGGGCAAAAAAAACACGTTTTCAAGCTTAAACGTGCTCCAAATTACGTTTGAATGGCAAATTTTGTTGTGCGGGTTTTGATTAAATGTATTTCATATGCACTTTGATGGGATTTTGCAAGTCTTCCCACTTTACCCGCGAGGTATGGGGAGTAAAATGCAAGCAAGGCGCTACCGAAGGCATTGTTTCTCCAGACTAGAAATGTGGCGTGTGGGAAAACCGCTACCGAAGGTAGCGAGAACTTTAACTTAGATTTTGACTGATAACAATGATTTTTTTTTTTTTAAATTATAATTTTGATATGGTATTTTGAGAAATTATTTCGATATAATGACCAGCGAAGCGGGCAAAGCTTGCCAGTAGTTTATAAATTAGTAATTACACTGCTCTAGAAAAAAAAAATATATATATTGCTGATTCTTATGTAAAATGTCCTCCT
This sequence comes from Salticus scenicus, assembly GCA_963930645.1. NCBI lineage: Eukaryota > Metazoa > Arthropoda > Arachnida > Araneae > Salticidae > Salticus > Salticus scenicus. Next base: position 223,841,732 of record OZ005650.1, on the reverse strand, counting down.
GAATCCGAATATGACCACCATATGCCCAATCACCCACCGTTTTCTAGATACACCCCCTCCTTCATTTTTATCATTGTTTGGTAATTTTATACCCATCAGTTTGATGTGGAGAGGGACGAAGATTATTTTAACGGTTAAATGTCTTCTGAACTGAGGAGCTACAGAAGTAGAAAGTTCTAAAATGCGAACATTTGTAGTAAGGGCCCTCTTCACTTACCATTTGCTTTTCTTAAAGACAATGTTAATCTATGGGAAACTTTCTTTGCACTTAAAACAGTGACATATTAATTGATTGAGACGCGGTTTTTTTTATTGGATTACTCTCATTTCGTAAACTGACGCAGCTTTTGTAGATTTTATGAAAGAATAACAGTTGTTTTTTTAAAAAAGCTGTTTTATTGCAATATTTGGGTTGATGCATTAAATGGCTTATAAAAACTCTTTCAATTTTTTTAAAACAGAATTTAAAAAGCTGCGTCAATCTCAAAGAGTTTAATTCAATGCGGAAAAAATCCTGTATTTTAATAAAATTTTAAATCAATTAAATTTGTAAAGAAAGTCCAAAAATTTTACAAATTTGTGCCGATTTTCCTCTCTGACACACCCTTTATCCGGCTCCACCTCTCAGACAGATGTTTTTGCTTTTCGACGAGCCAAATGTTTATATTTTTGTGGTGAAGAAACATCGTCGTGGTTTTTATTTCTTTACTACTTTTATTATTATAGATTTTTTTTTTTCTTTTTGTATTACGGATGTGAGTCTGAGTAACATATAGATTTAGAAGACAATCGTTAAAAGAATTTGCGAAATATATGATCGCATTTCATTTTAAATATTTTTCTTTGCACATAATACTGTTTGCACAATAAATCTGATATTTCACTCATAAAGCAATGAGTGGCAATATACAAACATCTATTTTAGCGATTCGTAAAAAATATTTTGTTGAATTAAAGAGAATTTCAATAATAGATTTCAAAGTAAATAATCTGGTATGGCACCCATACGACTTTCTCTTACATAAAATTAAAATTCTATTAAGATAGATTGCAGATTGACGAGTAAGATAACAAGTTCTATATATAATTAGTGGATATGCAGATCAGGAACCTCACCGTCCTATTTGCATCACGCATTATTCAACAGATTATTTTTACTTATTCCTTATTATATATAATATATATATATATATATTGATTCTATTGAATTTTTATATAAACAGAAACGTTTCTGAGGGGGGTTGCACCCCCCTCAACCCCCTCTGCTTTTCTTTTTCTATAACTATCTCTGTATGTATGTATTCCTAATAACTGACTATCTTGTACTTGCACTAATTCCCTGTGATTCATAAGTACTTCTACCAAAATTCCTGAAAATTGATTACATAACATGCTAGAATTATTTTGTGCAACCCTGTAAATTAAATACCAATTCTATGGCCACATTTTCCCACACAAAAAAAATATACTTTTAAAATTCTAATAAAATTTCATCATATTTCGTGGGGTGTAACTATGTTAAAATTCAATACCAGTGTTGAAATATGAACTATAGTGCGTAATAGAACGAAATTCTTTTATGTAACTCGGAAAAGCAGCCACAGTAATTATATACACTAAAAAAATTAGAATACACCTATTTAATTAATTGTAACTCATGAATATTTCAATGTAATTTGAATCATTTGGATGATTATAGGATGTCATCCGAATTCATTTGCGTGATCCCGTAAATAAATCATATAGTCCATACATATCCCTTTTATTAGAGTAAACATGTTTTTATTTATCTTTATAATGTATAGCTTAATTCCACTGTGTTGAATGCAGCATAAACGTTTTAAAATGCGCTTTTTTTTTTTTTTTTTTTTTTTTACTGTAATTTCACTTTGTTGAATGCAGAGTAACGACATTAAAATTTGTTTAAACAAAATTCACCCCGTAGACTTTAATGATAAGAAAAACTTTGGAGTGTCCCTGTACATAGAGCATGAAAAATATACACATAAAAAATTATACAGCTATTTCTATACAGAGCTTGAAAGTGTCTACCAATTTGCAAGTAATTTGGAGAATTTTTGCAGCCGTTATTGCGGTACATGTACATTCTATCCATAGGCCATAGTGGTAAAGAAAAATTTGGTGTGTCCCCGTACACGAATTCCAGATAGAACAGACGCCAAACACACTACAGCTAATCCCATGCGGCTCGAAAACATGTGTACAAAATTGCAAATCAATAGAATGATTTTTGCGGTCGCTGAAACAGACACACAGACAAACAAAATATACACACAGACGGAACCCAAAATCTTTTTGAGTCGCCACAGGGAAGCTTCCACTCACGTTTCGACAATGAATTAGTGGATCTGCAGATCAGGAGCCCCAATATCCTATTTGCATCACACATTATTGAACAGGTCATTTTTATTTATTTCTCATTTTTTCATATATGCGTATATATTGATTCGATTGACTTGCTACATAAACAGATACGTTCCTGAGGGGGGCTGCCAACACCTCCGAATCTAATAAAGATACAGCTATGAATCTTCAGATTTAAGACAGAACTGGTGTACAGATGAATTTTACAAAGTTTGGTGAAAATTGGAAAAGTGGAAGCGGGACCATAAGTCCGTATCCAAAAACAGCTCTAAAGATTTTCTTAAAATTTACTACATAAACACTCTATTAGATGTCCTTTCAAATTATATCGTTGGTTAGTTCAGGAAAATTGGTAGGCTCCTGGTATAAATAGCTGAATTTCAAGTCTCGCAAGTGCGATTTTTTTTTTTTTTTTTTTTTTTTTTAAGGCTGTACGGATTTTTTTTCAAACTCGCCATATTAACTCCCTTTTAAATATCCTTTTGTATGTAATTTTTGTTTTCCGATCAATAATTGAGTATGCCAAGTTTTGGTAAAAGATTGTATCTCAAAAACGGCTCTAACGATTTTCTGGAAAATTGTTGCATAAATCCATTACAGATATCCTTTCTCGTATAATACGTGGCTATTACAAGAAAATTCACAGTCATCATGCTCAGGTAGGTCACTTTTAGATCTCGGAAATTGGTGTTTCAAAAAATAACTACCATTTTTCCCCCCTTTATTATTTCTTAACTCGCTATGCAAACTGTTTTACACGTCTATATATCAGTTTTAGTCCAGGCAACGAAGGCCAAAATTTGACGAATAGAGGAAAAAAATCATGTAGTTTTGAAATTTTACATAATCATAGCCGAGAGGGTCCTGAACAACATACTAAAAGTCCCCGCCCGTGGGGGGTGAGCGGGGGTATTTTAGTGGGGCAATTTTCAGTTTTTACTAAATATCTTGAAAACTATCGCATATAGAGAAAAAATTTCAAACACAAAATTAATCTACGTAAAATTTCCTACAAAAATGTATATTACATTTTGTTAGTACGATCATTAGTTTAGAAGATATAGGGAGATGAAATAACACATTTTCTTGAAAAATTCTTTTTTGCAATAGTAAAATCAACTAAAGTGTGCAATTAAAAGGGTTCTTGTCAAATATTTTCTAATGTAAAAAACAAATATATACATAGGGAATATGCAAGGATAATACAGCATGTTTTGTACGTTTTAAATAATTTTAAAGCTAGTAGGCGTAAGTGGTGGTTTGAGTAAAAATCCAGATAACGAAGACCCAAAATCGATCAACATTAAAAAAAAGTCCTTCCGGCTTATTCGGAAGGGTAGGTTGATTTTTTTTCCTTATCAAGTATAGCCGTCATTTTGTTTCAAGATGGTGGCTACAAATTATTAATGCACTTGGTAGAAATATTGATGTAGGCTCACATGGATTTTTAAGCAAATCGGTTCATAAATACCTTTTTATGTGAATTTAAAAATTTCAAGTGTCCGGCGCTTGGAAACAAAATGGTGAGTTAAGTTGACGAATACATGAAATGTATTTGTGAGATAAGTCTACTGTACACATATAGTTCGAATTAATTCAAAATCTCAAAAGTCATCGTGTTGAAAAATTAAGTGACTGGCACTTCGATCAAAATAGCAGAGAAAGTTCCTCATCTAAAATATCGTTTCAAATTTGAAAATAATTTTTTTTGTAGAAATTCTTTCAAAGAGGTTTAGTAAGTTGATAAAATGTTAGTTTTCTGCATTTCTAGCTTGTCATAGCCTTAAAATAGCCTAATTTTTCCTTAAAAACGCATTAAAAAGATCCAGCAGCGCAGGTAAGGGATTTGGCGCCAAATTTGGCGACTTTTTCCCTATGGCGACTTATTTGGCGACTTTTGGCGAGAAAATACTTATTATCGATATACCAAAGATGGACGCAATAACGTGATTGGTTCACGAGTTACGTGAATTTTCTAGATTTTTGTTGTTTGAATGATAAATTCATTTTTCAACTTTGATTTGAATTGATTAAGTATTTCTAAAGTTACCGTGATAACAAATTTTCCAGTGGCCGCCAGCTGGAAACAATACAGTGGAACAAGTTGCCCAGCAAACATATCCAAGATATTTGAAGCATAGGTTCACTGTCCAACTGTGATTTAAATAAGTGCCGTGTTTCAAAAGTTAATTTTATGGCATATTTTCAAGTGACAGTCTAAGTGGTTGCAACTTGGAAACAAAACGACAAAACAACTTGCCCGGAGAAATCATCCAGTATACTTGTATAAGTTCCTTGTCCAGTTCTAGTTCAAATTAAATCAGTATTTCAAAAATTATCGTCATAAGAAATTTTCAGGTGGCAACACTTGGAAAAAAAGTCGAGTGAGATGCCCAGCAAACTTATCTGAGATGTTTGAAGGATAAATCCACTACCCAAATTTGATGCGAATTGATTCTGTATTACTAAAGTTACTATATTGACAAATTTTCAAGTGGCAGCCACTTGGACATAAAATTGCGGATCAAGTCACCAAGTGAACTTATCCTAGATATTTGAACCATAAGTTCACTATCCAACTTTTATTTGAATTAGTTTAGTATTTTAAAAGTTATCGTGATGGCATATTTTCAAGTGGCAGTGTGATTTCAAGTGGCTGGAACTTAGAAACAACATGTCGGGACAAGTTGCCCAGAGAAAACATTCAAGATAATTATATGATAATATCACTGTCCAAATTTGGTTCGATTTGGAGTATTATTTCAGAAGTTATCGTGATTTTAAATTTTCAAGTGGGAGCCTGATTTCAAGTGGTCCCGCTTAACTTAAGATATCTGCCACTTTATAAAAATGGCGGATATAGTTTACTAATAAACTTCATTGAGATCCTTATGTTGTCTGTATTTACATCAAAATGCAAACAATTTCAGAATACGCTTTTTACAATTTAAATTTGAAATTTTCAAGTGGTCTGCACTTGAAAACAAAATGGCGGAGCAACTTGGTTAACAAACTCATCTAAGATATTTATAAGATAAGTTAAGACACTGTTCAAATTTGGTTCCATTTGGAGTATTATTTCGGAAGTTATCATGGTTTTAAATTTTCAAGTGGTAGCCTGATTTCAAGTGGTCCCGCTTAACTTAAGATATCCGCCACTTTATTAAAAATGGCGAATGAAGATCATTTATAAAGTTACTTGAGACACTTGTATGATCTATGTATGCATCAAAATTAAAAAAAAAATCGGAATATGCTTTTTACAATTTGAATTTGAAATTTTCAAGTGGTCTCCACTTGAAACCAAAATAGCAGAGCAACTTGGTTAACAAATTCATCTATAAGATAAGTTAAGACACTATCCAAATTTGGTTCGATTTGGAGTATTATTTCAGAAGTTATTGTGATTTTAAATTTTCAAGTGGTAGAGTGATTTCAAGTGGCCCCGCTTAACTTAAGATATCTACCACTTTATTAAAAATGACGGATAAATTTCATTAATAAACTTCATTGAGACCCTTATGTGGTCTATATTTACATCAAATTTCAAACAAATTCGGAATACGCTTTTTACAATTTGAATTTGAAAATTTCAAGTGGTAAGACACTGTCTAAATTTGGTTCGATTTGGAGTATTATTTCGGAAGTTATAGTGATTTTAAATTGTCAAGTGGTAGCCTGATTTCAAGTGGTCCCACTTAACTTAAAATATCCGCCACTTTATTAAAAATGGCGGATAAACTTCATTAATAAACTTCATTGAGACCCTTATGTGGCCTGTATTTACAACAAAATTCAAGCAAATCTTGCTTTAAATATGCTTTTTGCAATGTCGGTTTGAAATTTTCAAGTGGCTGCCACTTGAAAAGAAAAAGTCGGAGCAACTTGGTTAACGAACTCATCCAAGATATTTATAAGATCAGTTCACTGTCCAAATTTGGTTCCATTTCGAGTATTATTTCGGGAGTTATCGTGATGACAAAATTTTCATTATAGATATATATATATATATATATATATATATATATATATATAGATAGATAGATAAACGAAGTGATTGCAATAGGTCGATTTCTAAAGAAATCAACCTAATATAGTGTAGTTTTGAAATTGAGCACAGTTATAAGGTTAAGTTTCCTGAACAAAAAACTAAAAGTCCCCGACCGTTGTGGGTGAGCGAGGGGCAGGGGGGGCATTTAAAGGGGGCAATTTTCCGTTTTTATTAAATATCTTGAAAACTATCGCATTTAGAGACAAAATGTCAATTACAAAATTAATCTACGTAACATTTCCTACAAAAATGTATATTACATTTTATTTGTACGATCAAAAGTTTAGAAGATATAGGGGGATGATATAACACATTTTCTTGAAAAATACTTTTTTGCAATAGTAAAATTAACTAAATTGTGGAATTAAAAGGGTTCTGCTCAAATATTTTCTAATATACAAAACAAATATATACATAGGGAGTAAGGATAATACAGCATGTTTTGTAAGTTTTAAATAATTTTAAGGCTAGTAGGCGTAAGTGGTGGTTTGAGTAAAAATCCAGATAACGAAGACCCAAAATCGATCAACATTAAAAAATATCGTGTAGCTTTGAAATTGAGCACAGTTATAAGGTTAAGTTTACTGAACAACATACTAAAAGTCCCCAACCCTATTCTGTGTTATTTATTTATTTTTTTATGTTATTTGCAATAGTAATAATAACTATATTTCGTAATTAAAAAGGTTCAGGTTAAATATTTTTTACTCATACAAATAAATATTTGTATATAAATATTTGTATGTGTGTGTGTGCGCGCAATGCACCAAGTTTAAAGAGTGGAAGTCAAAATATACAAATCGAAAAATTCCACTTTTCTGTAAGATATCCGTAAAATACAAAGCAACGGCTATCACAAAGGATTGCACGGGGAAGCGAAACAAAGGGTTTTCGCTAGTACTGCAATAGAACGGAGCAAATTCTCCGAATTTTTATCGTTAAAGACTGAAAAAACATGTGGAAGATGTAACTAATGTGTAAAATGCAATACTTATATTTCAAATGTAAAGGTTAAACGAAGGGTAATGGACAGGTTTCGATAAGGATACCCCTTTGCTTTGTAATGAGTGTGCTCTATGACTTGTGAGAACGTTTGTTACATATTCTTATTTCATTTCTCTTACGTTTAGTGTGTATTTAATGTTTCTTCTGAATTTTTTGCGATTACTTAGTGTATCGATATGGCAGAAAAATGTTTAATATGTGAAAATGATATAGTGATTGATGTATGCAACATAAATGAGAAAGGAATAGAGGGATTAGTAAAAGCGAGCATTTCAAGAAAAGATGGAAAAGATGAAATTTTTAGAGGTAGAAAAATGATTGTTCTGCATTCTTCTTGTAGAAAACATTACACAAGACCTCAGACAATCGCAAGAGACTTGAAACTATCTGAATCACGACAACAATCATCCATATACTTTAAAATAAATAGAGAGTAATCTAAATATTTATACTAAAATATTGTTAATTTTTTTAATGCATGCTTGCTATAAGTAATTTTAAAGTATTTTAATGTATCATAACATTCACATTTTATGTATTTTATATCTACTATCACTTACAGAGGATTTAAAGAAAATGCAACTTTTAGTATGTTGTTCAAGACACTTAACCTTATAACTGTGCTCAGTATCAAAGCTATAAGATTTTTTTTTTTTTATGTTGATCGGTTTTGGGTCTTCGTTATCTGGATTTTTACCTAAACACCACACGCGCCTACTAACCTTAAAATTATTTAAAACGTACAAAACATGCTGTATTATCCTTACATATTCCCTATGCATATATTTGTTTTGTACATTAGAAAATATTTTATCAGAACCCTTTTAATTCCACAATTTAGTTGATTTTACTATTGAAAAAAAAAAAAAAAGAATTTTTTAAGAAAATGTGTTATTTCGTTCCCCTATATCTTCTAAACTATTGATCATACAAACAAAATAGAATATACAATTTTTTTAGGAAATTTCACGTAGATTAATTTTGCAATTGAGATTTTTTTTTTTTCTGTAAATGCGATAGTTTTCAAGATACTTAATAAAAACTGAAATGTGCCCCCTTTAAATGCCCCCCCCCCCACCCATGATTAGGAACTTTTAGTATGTTATTCAGGACACTTAACTTTATAACTGTGCTCAATTTCTAAGCTACGCGATTTTTTTTTTTTTTTTATGTTGATCGGTTTTGGGTCTTCGTTATCTAGATTTTTACTCAAACCGCCACTTGCGCCTGCTAGCCTTAAAATTATTTAAAACTTACAAAACATGCTGTATTATCCTTGCATATTCCCTATATATATATTTGTTTTTTTACATTAGAAAATATTTGACAAGAACCCTTTTAATTGCACACTTTAGTTGATTTTACTATTGCAAAAAAGAATTTTTCAAGAAAATGTGTTATTTCATCTCCCTATATCTTCTAAACTAATGATCGTACAAACAAAATGTAAGATACATTTTTGTAGGAAATTTTGCGTAGATTAATTTTGTAATTGGCATTTTTCTCTAAATGCGATAGTTTTTAAGATATGTAATAAAAACTGAAAATTGCCCCCCTAAAATACCCCCGCTCACCCCCCACGGGCGGGGACTTTTAGTATGTTGTTCAGGACCCTCTCGGCTATGAGTGTGCAAAACTTCAAAACTACACGATTTTTTTTTCTATTTTTCCTATTTTGACTGGACTTATCCAGATTTTTACTCAAACCGCCACTTGCGCCTACTAGCCTTAAAATTATTTAAAACTTACAAAACATGCTGTATTATCCTTGCATATTCCCTATGTATATACTTGTTTTTTACATTAGAAAATATTTGACAAGAACCCTTTTAATTGCACACTTTAGTTGATTTTACTATTGCAAAAAAGAATTTTTCAATAAAATGTGTTATTTCATCTGCCTATATCTTCTAAACTAATGATCGTACAAACGAAATGTAATATACATTTTTATAGGAAATTTTACGTAAATTAATTTTGTAATTGACATGTTTTCTCTAAATGCGATAGTTTTTAAGATATTTAATAAAAACTGAAAATTGCCCCCCTTAAATGCCCCCCTGCTCCCCGCTCACCCCCCACGGGCGAGGACTTTTAGTATGTTGTTCAGGACCCCCTCGGCTATGAGTATGCAAAATTTCAAAATTACACGATTTTTTTCTTCTATTTTTCCTATATTGACTGGACTATTTGTCAGGCGTCTACTTCGTTAGGTCAATTTTATGTTTTCTGATCACATTTTTAAAAAAATGTATATTCTAATATGTGAAATAGTGGGTAGTGGAAGTAGTGTGGTTGATTCATACTATTTTTTTTTTTTATTATTATTTATTTATTTATTTATTTATTTTTATTTATTTATTTTTTTTTTGTCGCAGATTTATGGATATATAATTTTTTTAATGGTCAAAATATGTTCAGGACACCTGAAATTGTGTAAATATATTGAAAGCTAGAAGGTGAAAGGTTTTGAATCCAATATTTTATTTCATCTTGTACAAAGAAAAAAGTAAATAGGAGGATATTTCTACCAATCATAAAGGCTTCGAAAATTTTTACGAATCCAGTATTTTTTTTTTTTTTTCTTATAAATACAGAACAAGGTTCACTATATCAATAACTTCAGTTTGTGGTTGTACTCTTCGCACTTCTTCTCGAAAGGGGGGGGGGGGAGAAAAAGGACAAAGGAGATCAAATGTGAGTAATTTCTAATACAAAGCTTGCAGGAAATGGGAGCAATTGCTTATAAAATTATTTCCAAGCGAAGAAACCACATTATTAGTTACACTTTATACTCAAAGATTTCGCGCCTAATGACGTAAAGGTGCAGCTGACCTTTTCAGAATGATACATGGACACTGATTATAATTTATAAGCGTTTTTTAGAATTACGATAAAGAGAAATCACATAGATGTATTTGTATATAATACAAACTTATTTTAAAGTTATATATAATATTTTAAAATGTTAAGGGTTTTCGCTTATTATAAGATATGCATATGCAATTTTCAGAAATAAGTTCTAGATAAAAAAAAAAAAAAAAAAAAAAAAAAAAAAAACCTGGAGTGAAACAACTACACGACTTTCATTACTTACCGTTGCATGTATTATATGCATTTTTTGGAGATAATATAATCAGAAGACATAAAATTAAACTAAAAAATTAGACACCTAAAAATTTTCTGGTAAGATAAAGCTTATACACATGCAAAGATATATAAAATAGATTTACATAACGAATTTAACTAGTATGTTGTGGCCACCACGAGACTTTCTTCTATATTTTCCTATACAAATTCACTCAGTAACAATAATTAAAAAAAAAAAAAGTGGGACTTTGACAAAATTTTGGGTAAAATGTGAAAATTATTCTAAGTTTGTCAGAACACGGAAACCGTGGGAGTTTGATTAAATTAAGGGGAGAAAAAAAAAAGTGGGACTGACAAAATTTTGGGTAAAATGTGAAAATTTGTTAAAGTTTGTCAAAACACGGAAACCGTGGGAGTTTGATAAAATTAAGGGGAGAGAAAAAACAAAAACAAAAGATTTTTTTTCTAAGTTTTTTTTCGTAAAAAGTAAAAAAAATCGATAACTTTGTTTTAAATTATCACAGATTTATAGTTCAACCATTCATTTTAAAGGTACTGACGAGACCTTTCGAAAGATACCCATCTTGAAAATTTTTGCCCTATATCACCCTGCTAAAAATTTAGAAAAAGCGGGATGGCAACGCAACCTGTAAGACGATTTTTACCAAAAGTTGATAGGCACTAATTTATGTCAAGGTGCAACTACATACCAATTTGTATGAAATTGTGTGCAGTAGTTCCAGAGATACAGTTATCACAAAATTTTGTCACACACACAGACAGAGACAGACATACAGACATTTTCTAAAAATGGTAAAATCGTGTTCTACAGCTCTCAAAACGTGTAAATCCATCAAAAACCCGAAATCGAAAATTTTTACGAATCCAATACTTTCTTCTATTGAAGATAGAAGAAAGTAAAAATGGTCAAATCATGTTCTACAGCTCTCAAAACGTGTAAATCCATCAAAAACCCGAAGTCGAAAATTTTTACGAATCCAATACTTTCTTCTATTGAATATAGAAGAAAGTAAAAATGAAAAATGAATTCAGAAGACCTCAAAACTCATAGAAACACAAAAATGTCAAGTTTAAATTTTTCCATGATAATATTGTTCGTATATAATATATGATCGGAAATTAATTATATGTATTCTTTCATCATCCGTAATTTTATAAAGTTAACGAATCGCTCTTTTATTTAATCAGTCACAATACTTTTGTTAAAAGTCTGTTTAGCGCGTCCTTTAAGCATTTATTTATTACGAAATCCAAATTTATCAATTAATTTTTTTACTTTCTTCTATATTCAATAGTTATTCAAATAAAGTTATTGATTTTTCTCATTTTTTTTTTCTTCTATATTCAATAGAAGAAAGTATTGGATTCGTAAAAATTTTCGACCTCCGGTTTTTGATGGATTTACACGTTTTGAGAGCTGTAGAACACGATTTGACCAGTTTTAGAAAATGTCTGTCTGTCTGTCTGTCAGTCTCTCTCTCTCTGTGTGTGTGTGTGTGACAAAATTTTGTGGCAACTGTATCTCAGGAACTACTGCACAGAATTTCACACAAATTGGTATGGACCAACTAAATACCAAGTTTGGTAAAATTTCGTTTAAAAAAAAAAAAAAAAAAAAAAAAAAAAAAAAAACGATTTTTTTTCTAATTTTTTTTTTTTTTTTTTGTTAAAAGTAAAAAAATTCGATAACTTTGTTTTAAATTATCACAGATTTATGGTTCAACCATTCGTTTTAAAGGTATTGACGAGATCTTTCGAATGATACCCATCTTCAAAATTTAACCCCAGGGGGGGTACTTCCCCCCCAGGGGGGGAACCGATGCCCCCCATGCACAATTTTTTTTTCCTAGTTAACTACTACTATTATCAATAAATCATATTAATTTTACAATCACAAGTTTAAAATAACTCTCATTATGCCCATTTATACGGAATTTTGTCCTATGCTGCCATGTTAAAAATTTGCATAAAAGGCGATCACAGCGCCACCTGTTGAGCTATTGATCCCCAAATCATCTGGCCACCAGTTCATGTCAGGGTGCAACTTAATACCAAGTTTGGTTAAATTTCATTCATTGGTTCGTGAGATACAGCGTCCACAAAAAAATGATACAGACAGACACACAGACAGACAGACACACAGACACACAGACAGACAGACATTTTCTAAAAACTATCAATTCGTGTTCAGGACGTCCCAAAACGTGTAGATCCATCAAAAAACGGAGGTCGAAAATTTTCGCGAATCCAATACTTTCTCTATATTACATATAGAAGAAAGTAAAAATAGTAAGAAGAAAAAAATCAGTTTAGCCGTTTTACGAAACATTAATTTCCGATATCTAAAACTAATCTACCTAATCAGGATGACTGCTAATTTACCTTTAATAACCGCGTTATACATAAGAACGGATATCTAAAATGGATTTATGTAACAGTTTTCAAGAAAATCATTAGAGCCGTTTTTAAGATACCGACTTTTGCCAAAAGTTGGCATACTCAATTATTGACTTGAAAACAATAATTACATACAAAAGGATATATAAAAGGGAGTTAATATGGCGAGTATGAAAAACATTCTTACAGTCGTTTTTAGAGGAACACACTTGTGTTCCTGACTGTTCCTAGTTGAGAGACTTGAAATTGAGCTAATTATACAGGACTCTTATCAATTTTCCTCCATACTAGCCAACTATATCATTCGAAAGGACATTGAATAGAGTGTTTGTATAGCAACTTGGAAGAAAATGTTTAGAGTCGTTTTTGTGATACAGACTTACGATACCTATTCCGGTTTTCCAATTTTCACCAAAATTTGGAAAATTCATCTGTACACCAGGCCAGTCTCAATTCTGAAGTTTCGTAGTTCTATCTTTATTAGTTTCGGAGATATGATAGTCAGAAGATTCCCCAAAAATATATATATATACATACACACGCACACACTGACCAATTGCCAAAAATTACTTTTTTGGACTTAGGAGACCTTAAAACATGTAAATCAGGTGAAAACTCGATATCGAATTTTCGGACCGAATACAATACTTCTTACAATTATTAATTACGGTAATCGGGTAATGGAAGTAAAAAACCATAACAAAACTTTCTTCTATATCATCTATATAACAGCGTCATTTACTGTCTAACGAGCGCCCAAATGTTTTATGATAGTTTCTCACAAGGAAAATTTCGACTATATATGTAACTTGGTGCGATTTTAACCATATGGAAAATAACTAATAATAAGAAAAATTGTTTGACATAATCATAACTATAATTGATGTAAACTAGAGTCCTGCGTATTGATTTTTTTGCGCTAGATTGAGTCATTTTTTCTGTAAAATTCATAAAATTTTAATTTTTAATTTCAAAACTCTAGAAAAATAAAATGACAGACTTCCATTTTCGACTATAAATATAAACATCTCATTTCAAAGGAACAGATTTGATATCTGTCGTCCATGGCAAAATAATAATAATAATAATAAAAGATGGCCAAATTATCTCACGAACATATTTAATTCCTTTCAAAAATCATGGTTATTTTAATAAAGTATATTAAGAGAGCAATCAATAATATATGAAACAATATTTCGTACAATATATACGCATTATGAAAATATTCATCTGGCATGTATGTTTCCGCATTACGTTTTAATCGCCAAATACACAAAATGCGGAGGACGAACGGATATCAAATCTATGCCCATTCCGTTTCTAGAGTTTTGAAATTTAAAACTAAAATTTTGTCAATTTGACAGCAAAATAACTTAATCTGACACATGTGCACGATAACTAATTTGTAATTATACTCAAATATGGAGATTAAAATCGGGAAATAATTTTCCTCGATTTTTAATATTTTTTTACAAAACTTGGGGGCTCTGCCCCCTGCTCGCTTTACTCACCAACCCCCGAGGGAGGCTTCGCCTCCCCCCGACTCACTTTACTTATTAACACATGCAGAGCTCTGCCTGCTTATTCTCGGCTTTCTTTCACTATAAAGGAATATTAATAGTGCATACTACAAGTCAAAAGCAGAAAATTATGGAAATCCTCATATTCAATGTCAAATTTATATATATAATATTTATATATATATATATATATATAATTTTTTTATAGAAATAAATTCATAATATCTAGACCATTTTGCATTACAACTTTAGAATATGACCCTTTTTATTTATTTTTTACAACCTTAGATCCGGACCGAGGTACTCCAGGCGGTAAATCACCGAGCTCGTTATTGGAAGATTTCGGGCTCGGTTCTCAAGCCGGCCAAAGACAACACCCCCTACCAGGTGTTGCCAAAGACCGTCTTGTATACTAATGGTGGCTGGTGCACGTAAAATATGTCGTGGCCGCAATATCCTCCATGTTTCCATCAAAATTATGCCTCTGGGGGCCACCGAAGCGGGGTAGCCATCCCCTTCGTATAGTACCAAAACTGTGGTGGCATGTCTCCGGAACATCCGTACGGGTGCGTCCCAGACCGTCGCCAATTATCCATAGAGCAGGAATGGTGCGACGTCAAACACAGCCTACCTAATTATCTACCTACCTACAACCACGAATCCTATTTTAATTTTCCCGGATAAGAAAATTAATTTTCTTAGAAAAAAAGTTGATATTTATTTTCTTCCTTTTTTACATCCATGGTTTCGGGCCGCGATACTCTAGTCGGTAAAGCACCGAGCACGTAATTGGAAGATTGCCGATTCGATACTTGAGCCGGCCAAAGACCGTCGGGTACACTAATGGTGGCTAATGTACATAAAATCTGTCGTGGCCGCAAAGTCCTCCATATTCTTATCCACACTATACCTCTGGGAATCACCAAAGCGGGGGGAGGATCCCCTCCGTGAAGGATCAAACTTGTGATGACATGCCTCCGGAACACCTCTAGGGGTGCGTCCCAGACCGACGCTAATTACCCATAGCGTAGTACTAGTGCGACGTTAAATCCAACCTACCTACCTACATACGTACAGCCATGGATAATATATTTTCCTGTGTAAAATGACATCATGACAGAAGAACAACGGCACTGGGAGAAACTTTTTTCAAAATGGCATATAGAGTACCTTCATAAACTTGTCGTTTTTAGTTAATAATGCTTTTAATTAAAATGATAGAAATTTCTAAGCAGCTGAAATGTCTTCCTTGAAGTATTGGGAACATATTGATACCTCTCATGACGCGAAGAACCCTGCCCTCCGCTAGAAGATGCTGTCGCAGACAAAAAAATTTGACGCCAGTGACAGTTACTTTTTTTTTAATATATAGAGAAATCCTATGGACGATTAAGAAATTTTTTTAATTAGCCACAATGACGGTCAGTGACATCACACTTCGCTTGCGTATACCTTCTGTATATATAAGAAGAAAGCATAAGATTTGAAAAAACTTTTGGTTTTCGGTTTTCGATGAATTTACAGACTGAGATTTCCTTGCATTTGAATTAACTGAAATTGACTACTTATTTTTAAAAAGTGGAGCTATTACTATCTTCTGCATCTATCAAAGAAAAAAATTGAGATTTTCTGTTTTCGCTGAATTTACGTGTTTTGAGATTTCCCTGCGTTTCAATTAACTGAAATTGACTACTTATTTTGAAAAAAGGGGATTTATTACTAGCTTCTACATGTATATGAAGAAAGTAGAAGATACAGAAAAACTTCGATTTCCGGTTTTCAATGAATTTACACGTTTTGAGAATTCCTGTCATTTTTATTAACTGAAACTGACTACTTATTTTTTAAAAAGTTGGTTTATTATTCTATCCTCTGCATATATAAGAAAAAAGCATAAGATTCAGAAAATTTTTAAATTTTCGGTTTTCGATGAATTTACACTTTTGAGATTTCCTTGCATTTTTATTAACTGAAACTGACAACTTATTTTTAAAAAAGTGGATTTATTATTCTATCCTCTGCATATATAAGAAAAAAGCATAAGATTCAGAAAAATTTTAAATTTTCGGTTTTCGATCAATTTACACGTTTTGAGATTTCCTTGCATTTTTATTAACTGAAATTGAGTACTTATTTTTTAAAAAGGGGATTTATTATTCTGTCTTCTGCATATATATAAAAAGAAAGTATAAGATGCAGAAAAAGTTTAGATTTTCGGTTTTCGATGAAGTTACACGTTTTGAGATTTCCTAAACATAATTCGATCTTGTTTAGAAAATACCTGTCTTTTTGCGTTCGAACACTGTACTTTATGAACCATTGAACTCAATTTAAACCGAACTTGATATTTGGTTGGACCTTGGTTTGAGTTAGTGCCGATCAGCTTTTGGGTTATATCACCGAACATTGCGATTACCTCTCATTTCAGAAAAAGCTCAGCATTTACAGCTACAGCATACCAAACTTAGTAAAATATATTAAATAAAACATTGCTGATTCACTTTGAATATACACTAACCAATTGCCTCACTTCTCTGGACTCGAGGTACATGTCATCAGGTCAAAACTGGATATCAAAACTAAATTTTTGGCTGAATACAATATTTCTGATTGTAGATATATATTTATAGATTTTCTCAGATATATTAGATGATATAACAATTAATATATATGATTTTTCTTCGATATAACTATAATAGCAGGCTTCGGTAATAGCTAGCTATATTTAAATGAATTTATTTATTTTTAATGAATCACAATTTTCTTTTTTTTAATATATGTATATATATCACTTTATAAATAAAAACTAAAAAGAAAATTCCATTGAAATCACCCTGAACCTCGTTTCGGGTAACCTCTACCAACGGCATCGTTACTCCCCCCCCCCTCCCTTCGCGTTGTATCGGATCCAGATTTCCACTGCGCATGCAGAATCGTCTTTTCTGGACACTTCAATTTGGATATTTATCGGTTTACAAGTTGATCTGCTATTACAATTTAAAAATGGCTTTATCTCAGCATCCATTGAACATTTTAGTTATGGCACCATGTAATTTATAGCACTCGCACTGTCTACTATATTACCATATGATTAATAGTATAACTAGTATGTTGTGGCCACCACAAGACTTTCTTCTATATTTTCCTATACAAATTCACTGACTAAAAATGATTTATTAAAATTATTATTTAAAAAAAATTATCTTCCATGATAATGCAGACGATTTCTATATCAGAAAAGTAGTATAACAGTAAATATCCGAAAAAAAAAGTCTATTTTATTCTCAATAATAATAATAATAATAATTACGATTTTTTTTTTCAAAGTTTTTTTTCTTTAAAAGTAAAAAAAAAAAAAAAAAAAAAAAAATCGATAACTTTGTTTTACATTATCACAGATCTATAGTTCAACTATTCGTTTTAAAGGTATTGACGAGACCTTCCGAAAGATACCCATCTTGAAAATTTACTCCGCCCGGGGGAGGGCGACGCCCCCACATGCACAATTTTTTTCCCCTAGTTAACAACTACTTTTATCAATAATTCACATTAATTTTACAATCAAAAGTTAAAAATAACTCTCATTATGTACATTTATACGAAATTTTGTCCTATACTGCCATGTTAAAAATTTAGAAAAAATGCTATCACAGCGCCACCTATTGGGCGATTGATCCCTAAATCTAATCAGCACCAGTTTATGTCAGAGTCCAACTAAATACCAAGATTGGTTAAATTTCGTTCATTGGTTCGTGAGATACAGCCTCCAAAAATTTGTGATACACACACACACACACAGACATTTTCTAAAAACTATCAAATCATGTTCAGCACATCCCAAAACGAGTAAATCCATCGAAAACCGGAGTTCGAAAATTTTCACGAATCCAATACTTTCTCTATATTACATATAGAAGAAAGTCCCCCCCCCCCCCGGGAGGGATAAATTTTCAAGATGGATATCTTTCGAAAGGTCTCGTCAATACCTTTAAAACGAATGGTTGAATTGTAGATCTATGATAATTCAAAACAAAGTTATCGATTTTTTTTTGTTGTTGTTGTTACTTTTAACGAAAAAAAAAAAAAAAAAAAAAAAAAAAAAAAAAAACTTTTGAAAAAAAAAAAAAAACTTTTGAAAAAAAAAAAAAAAAAATATCGTAATTTTTATTTATTTATTTATTTATTTATTTTATTTATTGAGAATTAAATGGAACTACTTCTCTAATATGGAAATCGTCTGCATTATCATGGAAGAAAATTTTTTTAATAATAATTTTAATAAATTATTTTTACTGAGGGAATTTGTATAGGAAAATATAGAAGAAAGTCATGTGGTGGCCACAACATACTAGTTTAGTTAAATTAATAATATCAGACTTCAAGTATAATTATAAAGTATATTTTCTTTGAAAAAATTTCACTGTTACGTAATTCGCCGGTATAACTAAAGAAAGCCTGAACCAGGCTGAAAATAGTATAAAGTACTTGGTCGGATCGAGCTACTCTATTAAAATACATATAAATAGATTAGAATAAATGAGCAAAGTTATTTGATGTCATGTGAAAATGGAAAAAAAAAAAAAAAAAAAAAAAAAAAAAAAGAAACACAAAAATAAAAAAAAGAAAGAAAGAATCAAAACAAAACAAAGCTTCGATGAAACCGCAATAAGGACGTGGCTGATTTTTGATTTATTCTTCCAAAAAGTCAATGATTCGTCAGTGAATCTGTCAATCTTCTCCACCTCCTGTCAAAACCACGTGGGACACTTTTTATCTGTTTTCAGCCGGCATCGGAATTTTTTTTAAGTGAAGAGGGCCCAGGAGAAATTTGAGGGGATTTGTGCCCAGAAAACAAAAGAAAATCCATAAAAACAATCTGTTTCTGTTTCTGTTTCTGCTTCTTTTTTTTTATTTTTCGCAATATTTCTTTTATTTTTTACATATTCCAGCTTCCAGTTTCTCATTTTCTTACCAAAACACCCCAAATAATAAAAATTATGCAGTGAAATTTTTTCAAAATGTTGGTGAGTGGAGTAAAATCTCAAAGCCTTCGCAAGAAAAATTGACTGATTCACTCTTCGACGTGATGTTTGCTTTCAGTAATTCCCACCTTAAATGTTTTGGGCAGTAAAACATGAACAGTAAAATATCCTCCTTTGACACGTGTTAAAGATTACCACGCAAAATCACCACCGTCAAGAACACCGAAGTTCACTCTCTTATCGCAAAACTTGTACTAAAGGTAGACAATGACTAACGACTACAAGAAAAATAACCTTTAACATGTGTCAAAGCAAGAGATTTTACTGTTCTGATTTACTGCCCAAAACATTTAACGTGGGAGTTATTGAAAGCAAACGTCGTACAGTGAATCAGTCAAACTTTCTTGCGGGGGCTTTGAAACTTTACTCCACTCACCAACATTTTGAAAAAAAAAAATTCATTGTATAATTTTTATTATTTTGGGTGTTTTGGTAAGAAAATGGCAAACGGGAAGCTGGAATATGTAAAAAAATAAGAGAAATATTGCGAAAAAGAAAAAGAAACAGAAACCGATTTTTTTTATTGATTTTCTTTTGTTTTCTGAGCACAAAGCCCCTCAAATTTCCTCCTTACTACAAATGTTCGTGTTTTAGAACTTTCTACCTCTGTAGCTCTTTAGGTCAGAAGACATTTAACGTTTAAAATAATCATCGGTCCTCTCCAAATCAAACTGATGGATATAAAATTACCAAACAATGATAAAAATGAGGGAGGTGGGTGTATCTAGAAAACGGTGGGTGATTGGGCAAAATGGTGGTCATATTCGGATTCAGGAGGTTATTTTGCATAAGAATACGCTGAAATGGTGTCAGAGGCAATTTTCATGCAGATCAGCGTCATATATTTTCAAAATATCTGTTGTAAAAGTAAAAAAAAAAAAAAAAAAAACTGAAAGAAAAATTGGGATTAAGTTTAACATTTGAAGGCAAAGGCATCTTTATCTATCTGTAATGAATCCTTAACACCCTTTTTCGATACTTTTTTCTTTTTTATTGTTGAAATTTTTTATTTTTTCCAAAGCTTACTTTAGAGAAAAATGAATAATTATTATTAAAACAAAACAAAAAAAAGAAATATTTAAGGTAAACTTATGTAAAATTTGATCAATATTCGATAATGGACATGCCCTTCAAATTTTAAGTTTATTTTTTTATTTCTTTGGAAATTATACGCAAATGAAAAATCATCGTTTAGAATTTGTTGAGGAGTCCTCCTCCTCCCCCCTCGTAGTATTGTAAACTACATTCTACATCGCATGTTTTAAAGTAATGTTTTTTCTTTCCTTTAAGTATGCGCGCCATCCTGTTTAGTTATTGAAAACAGTTTCGTTAAACAGGTTGTGAAATGATAAGAAAAATGCTAGGGGTCAGTGAGGTGAAAGTCGATCCCTCGGTTTGGTGAGTGATGAGATTCAGAGAGAAGAGAAAAATTTTAGTCTATAAAGATAAAACAGAGGATTCTGATTAAGAATTTTAAAAGAAGACATATGCATATGTACGCTTGTCTGTATATTTCTTACAGAAGGGTTACTTTCATAAAACTGGACGAAATTATTATTACATAAATTAGCCGTTTCTTTCAGAATTTTTTATTTTTTTTCAAAAGTTATCTTTATCGGCTGCTTCTTTATATTTATGTCTCTCTAACTTTTATTAGAGAGAGAGAGAGAGAGAGGGGTGGGGGGTGGGGGGATTGTTAACCGAAAAAAAAGAAATCAGTGAAACAATGTTACGCGGAAAAGTCTCCCGGAAAAATTGTGCAATCTTCTTCATAAATGAAAAAATCGGCTTTTTAATAACTTTCAGTTTTTAAAATTGTTTCTTCTATTTCCGTTTAGATGTAGCAAAAATATTATTACTATTACTATTATTACTATTATTTTCAGATTTTTAATACGTATGAGCGAGAAAAGATTGCCAAGCGTGCAATACCCACAATATTTTTTTAAATAACTAATTAAATTAATTAAAGTGATTTTTGCATTACTTTCAAATTCTTAATACATAACAATGAGGAAAGTTGTTTTTTATTAGGAAATACTCTATTTTTCTTTTCAATTGTGTTCTATATATATCATTCTTATTATTTTTGAAAATGTATTATAATTGTCCCCTACCACCCTCTAATATATATATATAATGCAATGTTTGAAAAGGTTTTCGATACATATATATTGAACAATATATCTTTGCTATTCTTAGCTATATTGTTTTACGAAATCTTGCAGCTCTCTCTCTGCTTTAAAGAAGTACATGCTTCCTGACCCGATAATACTTCTAATTTTAAGCATTTTTTATTCCAATTAATATTCCTGTGGTCCTTTATTTATTATTTATTTATTTATTTTTTTTACTTTTGAACTGGATTCTTAATTCCTGAATCACTTTTAAGACTTTTAATGAGTTCCGTCATCCATTTTGTACGTCAATACGTCCTTTTACTCATGTGGGTGTAATTAATTTAAATTGGTTTTGACTCTTACTGGATCTATATGAATTGCAACATTTCTGTGCTAGTTTTTGTACTGTGTTACAATCAGTTTTATTTTTGTTGTGTTGGTTTTAGCGTGTATCTATTAAATGCTATAATTTTAAAGTCAAAATTTATTACAATATCTATCATTTATATATATATATATATATATATATATATTTATATTATTATTATTATTATTACTTTGAGTGAAAAAAAAATTGAAACGAAAAAAAATATATATATATTACTTTAAGAATACGTAATAAAATTAAGATACGTAATAGCTAGAAAAGCAATATTAAACATTATGCCTAACCTATTTTTTTTCGATCAATTAACATATTTTGTCTTGTATCATATCAATTAATCCAGGATAAAATATGAAAAAAAAAAAAAAAAAAAAACTAAAAATTACCTAAAACACAGATAGTTTATTACTTTCATATTTTTAATACGCGATATCGAGCAAAAGTTGTCTTTTATAATAATAAATTATTTCATTGTGTAAATAAATCAAATATGTTTTTAAATTTTTGTCGTAGTACATTTTTTAAAGCAATCTGCATTTAAAAAATAAAATGAAATAAAATGAAATAAAATAGTTATCAATATGTGCCCTTTTCCATTACTCATCATATTGTAGCTATGAAAATATTAGACAGTCATAAAAATTTTCATCCTGGGTTTTTTTAAGATTCCTACATGCTTTGAGGTGGTGTGAGGAATTTAAAAATCATAAAACTGATATGGTTTCAGTTTTTTGGCTCGTTTGTGTGCTTGTTAATTAGCATGTATACACGACATCCCAAGAACTTTTTTTTTTCTTCAAGAAATTAGAAACTTCTTATACATTCAGAAATTAAAAACAAATCCATTTTTATTATCGATTTTAATGAATTTTAATTTAAAATAAAACTTTAAAATACTTGAATTTTTATATTTGAATATATACATATATAAATAATAATCGGTTATTATACATAAAAGCTAAGCAACAGATACAATATCACTGAAACTACATAGACCAATAAGAATGAATTTATATGCATATTATAAAAGCACCTATTAATACATACATACATATAAATAAATGTCATAAATCACCATTTTAACTCATAGAATATATGATTGATTTAGTTCTTATAAATTGAATTTATAAGTATCAGTAATTATAAAGTAAATTGTTTCACTTAATAAGACTGAAAACTCGAATGAAATATTAACAATTGGTGTATGGGTAGAAAATATTTCGAGAAAAATTACTCCATTATTTGCTGACGTTTCGAAATTCACCATCACACCATTTTTTTTTTTTTTTTTTTTTTTTAATTCTTTTTTTATTTATTTATTTATTTTTACGCATATAAAATGCTGAGGTGCCATTACCTTCTTTCGAAAAATAAACGAGAACAACAGTGAAAATAAATATGCGGCGCATAGATTACAAACATTTTCAAACACTGTACATACACATCTGTAATTATTCCATCTGTACACACGCGTAGTTTACTCATCAAATTTAACGTATTTGCCTTCATGATGACACTTTATAAAACATTTAGTTTACAAATATGTATATATATTATATATATATATATATATATATATATATATATATATATATATATATATGTATATATATATTCCTTTCTTTCTTTTTTCTAATTTCTAAACGGTTTGAAATTTATATCATTTTATTTTCAAAATTATTGTTATAGAATTTTCAAATTAAACGATGAGAAAATACTTTCCGTGGATGGTCTTTCTAATGGTTCTTAGTTCCTATTCATGCAAGTTTTGGAGAAAATCACGAAAAAATCCGAATGGCTGTAACAATGAATGCTACTTGTGTTTGAACATGACACCTTACATTTACCAGATTTGTTAGTAGATCAACTCAGCCATTAGTGGGTCTGGTTGATAATGTAAATGAAATATGAAAGGTTAAAAAATTTGTTTTATTTGAAATTCATTCTTCGATTAAATTCGTTAGTATCAATACACCAATATATTATCAAGCACAACTAACTTTACACGATTTTGGTTGAAGTTTAAGTTTCTTAAAAGCTAATTTGTTATTTTCGATGACTTGTAATTTAATTTCAATATTAATGCTAGGTTTCGTTTTTCGTTCTAAAAAAAAAAAAAAAAAAAAAAAAGAAATGCATGCGTCAATATGTAGATTAATGCCAATTCTTTGCGCAAATCTACATCTGCGTGCGACATCCTCCTTGCATATCTATTGAAATATCTTCAGGCGAACTTCGGAGAAAACCATGAAAAACTCGAATGGTTAGGCAAACATGCAGGGCCATGCTTAGTTAGACAGATGCGAAAAGTGCGGTCACACTAGGCCAGAAAATATAAGGAGTCGCAAATATTTGTTTCTTTTCCCTGGAATACTGCATCATATTACTTTTATTTAGAAAAAAAAAAAAAAAAAAAAAAAATTCAAAAATTAGGCTCTTTGAATAATAAAAAAAAAAAAAAAACACTACTTAGAAATGTAATCTAAAAATAATCTTTATTAACACTTTCCAACAAAGTATTTAAGATTTTGTCTCTCCGTGTGCTCCTGCTTTAATTTTCCGTTAATATTTTTAGAATGGGTTGAAAATGACAGGAATAGAGCAAACGTTATCGTATGCATAAACTCACAATAGAATTTTGAATCGCTATCATCTGAGAGAGGGCATTCCTTTAGAGTATATATTAATAACTTTACACTCTGTACAACGTAAAGAAATTGTCATAAATTTTTCATATTTACAAAATACACCTACTTTTTTTCTAAGAATACGACAAAGTAAGTACTTATGATTGTTTACAGTCTCCCAAAATAAAATTCAATTACGTAACTTTCAATTACGTTATGGGATTCCATGGAAATTACTTAATGAAAAAATTCTGTAATGCTACACTTTTATTTTTATTATTATTTGGGGGGAATGGGGGAGGAGCATGTAATTTTAGATTATGTAGAGGGCTACATAAAAAACAGTCTACTTTATACTTTCCCTTTACAAATAAAGTTTTAAAGATAGTTTTTGTGAAACTTCTTCACCTACAGTTGAAAAATAAAATAAGAACATAAAAATGTAATGCTGTAATAGAAATGAAGAATATAGGGGTTCGTAGTGTAATTTAGTTTTTTTTAAGGTTCATGTGTGACAGATCTACAATGAAGTGATGATTGTTTATTGCAGTGAAAGTTTTATGAGTATATTCTTATGGAAACACTGTATATGAATGTGATAGCTGTCATACGACACTGTTCTGTAGTGTAAAAATTATTTTTAAACTAGCCACATGTCTCTCATAGACAGGGCCGTTGACGGGGGGGGGGGGGGGGGGCACAGGGAACAACTGCCCAGGGACCCGGGAGGTGGGGGGGGGGGAAACAGAACAGAAGTGACAAAAATCTAAATTTTAAAATATGAAGTTTCACTTTTTTTTCTTCTTAAAAAGTATGTATTTTCCACAATTCTAAAAACATGGAAAAGGGAACAAGAAATTTATATAAGAACCGCTTAGCAGTCGTAAATACTAGCGGCGATAATGAGCCTGCGTTGCGGCGAGACTTAGGTCCTAAAAGGGATAGGGGAGCGATATTATTTTTACCTATGTTTTTACCTGGGGGGGGGGGGGGCTAAGTGCTGCCTCTGGAAGTAGATGCAGGAAGGGTATTACTCATAGACAAATAAGATGTGGAATAATAAGGAAGCCTCATTTCCTTTTCTTTAATCGTTTCTTTAACGCATTTCACATTTGGAAAACCATTAGTATCAACTACTCAGAATTGAGTGGGTAAACTGTTGCTAGGAAAATTTCGCAATCAGTCAAAAAAAAAATAAATAAATAAAATAAAATAAATAAAACGAAGGAACAAAGCCAAAGAATTCCGAGTAGAATAGGAAAAATATTTCGTATGTGCAGAACTTCCTTCGAAAGTTTCTAGTCAACTCGTTACACTGCACGTATCCAACCTGATATATTCAAAGAAATTTCTAATTGGAAGGACGTTTTTGGTGTTTGGGAATAAGGCCGATTGGCTGTACTAGGGTCCAAGGCCGGAAAGGGAATGCCTTATGTGGAGGTTTTTCTAAGGAGTCCTAGCCCGTATTTACACAAGTTTCGTAGAAAACCACGAAAGACTCCGAACGGATAGATCGACGAGTGCGACCTAGAATCGAACCCGGCACCTCATGTCTACCAGCTATGAGCGCAGAACCGCTCAGCCGCTGGTGGGCTTCTAATTGGGATGAAAGCGACCAAATAAATGCACAAGAACTATAACTGGCCGGATATTGATAAAAAGTTACATAGATGCAATGCAAGATAAAGATTTACTAAAAATGCAAAATTGTTGAGAAAGTATGAAGTAAAAATCACAAGTAAAAAATAATAATAAAACACTGAATTTCATTTATAAAATTTTAGAGGAAAATTTAAAGCATCGTGAAATATACAGTGACCATTTTTTTCTTTTTACACGCACGCAAGATGAGAAGACATTAATAATAATAATAATAATAGAAATTCACTAGGGTTTAACTAAAAATATGCCTAAAATTTATAGAAAATAGGATTTTATTTTTAGACAAAACTTAACTTGAAATTTTTTATTTAATTGAGAAATGAAGTTATCTAAATATATAATCTGGAGCAATAGGAGAAAATATTGCATAGGATGGGAGGATTTTTCATTTATTCTAATGCAACAAAAGTTTTCTGAAAAAAAAAAAAGATATATATATATATATATATATATATATCTGTAATATGTATTTGAAAAAAAAAAGTTTCAATTATAAAATATACTTTGAATATCCCTCCTCTCAGATTTTTTTTTTTTTTTTCTCCGCTATATTCGAATGTCGATATATGATTGTATAAAATATATTTTTCTAACAAATCAAAAATCTTATAAAACGAAAACGAAAGTTTTTTTTTTTTTTTGCTTTTAAATATTAATCAATCATAATAAAAATAGCTAAGTATTAACAAATATTAACATATCTTAAAAAATCACAGAAAAAACTAGAATTTCTATATAGTTCAGCAACTTTTTTTTTTCTCTATATATTAGTTTAATAACAAATATTCTAATTTGTAGAGTTGCCTGAAAGATACACCCGTAGCAATATGGTATTGCCGTGTTTGAAAAATGAATATACCTTCATTTAATTCTTTCAATCAGATTTTAAAAAAAAAGTCAAAACGTACATGTTTATAATTATTCATACTTCTAAATAGTGTTTCATTATCTAGTTCTAGTATTGTTTTTTTGCAAGCACAAGGAATTAAATATATGTTTAGTTTAACAATAGTGATTCTCTGAGTTGTGTAGAAAATAATAATCAAAAATTTTGTTTAGTTTTCATAAATTTTTATGTATCTATACTTTGAAATCAAAAGTAAATCATATGTAACTTGCACAATAAATTAATAAAAAAAATATATATGGCTCCTGTCAGTAGCTGAGATGTTCTCCTCTAGAAGCTGGTAGATAGGATATGTCGGGTTCAAACCTAGATCAGGTTCATCGGCCTAAACGTTTAGGTTTTCCTGTTTTTTTTTTTTTTTCTTTTTTTCAAAATTCGCATGAATGCCATTTCTTTAACCTCTTAAATTTCAGAAAATGATCTAATTAAAATATTGTTGATATAGTATATTTTAAATTAGTCTTTAATGCTTTCCATTTTTTTCTTTTTTCAAGAAGCAAAAGTTTTAATTAAAGAAAGTTTTATTTACTGTGTTGTATCTATTTAAAATTTCAATCAATTCATTCCTAAAATCAAATAAATCAAATACAATGACTGAAGGTTCATGTCAGTAATTCATTATTCTAACTCCGGAGCAGAAACGGGAGTACAATCAATAAACTCGTATCTTTTATGCAGATCAAAAGGTGTTGTGAGTTGTGTAGTATTTCTGCTAAAAATGTTTGGTCAAGTGAAAGGATGAAACACATCGAAACTTGAAAGAGTAATCGCTGCTCATCGTTAGCCACCATAGTCAGTATTCATCTAAAAAAGAAACAGATGGGGGGTCTGCATCTCATTTGGTGCTTTGCTTATCTCGCAAGCAGTGAGCCCAATCTAATCTGTGCAATGTCCATTGGCCGCTGTCCATGGGGATGAGGGTAAAATATATGTAATTACCAAAATTCTCATTTAGGAACATGGTTAGCAAACGCAAACGCTAAACATTACTTTTTACATTCAGATTGTATATTTTGATAAATGAAAAGAAGAAAATTATCAATGATTTTGCAATAAAAAAAGCAAGAAAGATCCATTTCTAAAAAAAAAAAAAAAAAAAAAAAAATACTATAACTTTTTTTTTTTTTCTTATATATATGTGTGTGTGCATACAATATTTTTGAAACTTTCGGTATACATGTGTATTCAGAAGATACACTAAGCGACAAAAAAAAAAAAAAAAAAAAAAAAGCCGCACTGCAGAAAAAATAAAGTATACCTTTTTTATTTGCAATAACTTTAAAATAAAAGGTTGAAACAAATAAAACTATCATGTTTGCATAATATCAAAGGTACGAAATTATAGCTGTCTACATTTTCGATTTAATAATTCGCTTTATTACACTCTACGAAATACTTTTTAAAAATCTGCATAAAAATTTCTTTTTGAACATAATGCAATAACCATACACTTTGTATTCTATTATTATTTATTATATGAAATAAACAAGTTATATTTTAATATATGAAATAAAATAATTTATTTGTTAGATCTAAGCAATTTTTTGTTAAAAATACGTATTCTGCATTGGGTTAATTCCACCTTTATATGGAACTACTGCTTTAATGCGCAATGGCATAGTTTTATACAGTATTTTAATATAAATTTCAGAAATTTCACTGTGCCAAATATCACAAATAATTTTTTCTAGTTCTGCCAGAGCTGTAGGCTGCAAATTTCGAATCCTCTCCGCTCTCCCCCGCCTTTTTATAGACAAAACATTTCGAGCGGATTCTGAATTTTGTATTCTAGTATTCTTGGATTCTAGGTTTTTTCTTCACCTGTGAGATTTCTGTATTTTACTTCCTTTCTTGTTCCTACTTTTATTTTAACGTATCTGAACCTAAATATTTTAAGCAACACCATTCATACTAATAGTGTGCATGAACTGGATGTTCAAATTTACAGTTTTGTAAGGATGTAATAATAATAATATATAAACTGAAAATCGTATTTGGAGAAGCATAAAATTGTTTTAATTTTTCTTAGAAATGTTTATTGCAATAACTGTGAATATTTTAATAAGAAGAAATTTAAAAGGGAAAAAAAAAAAAAAAAAAAAAAGAGTATTTTAATAATTTCTTTTTTAGATATATAAATTAAGGATAATCAGAAAAATTTCATTATTTTGATAATCATTTTGCATGAAAATAATTACAAAATAATTTTAGTTTGTCAAAATCCTGTAAAACTAAAAAAATTTCGAAATATGCTGAAATTATTTCTGTTCACTGTTTTAATGATGGTGTAAGTGTCAGACCTAAAGCCAGTTGACTAGGCTTGGACTGTATGGTGTGGTTTTAGCCCATATTTAAGCAAGTTAATAAAACAAAATGGAAAATCTTGAATAATAAAACAAAATGGAAAATCTTGAACAGCTAGGTCAAAGTGCGGCCTAGGATCAAACCCGGCACTTCCCGTCTACCAGTTTCGCCATTAGGACTGCTAGTTCATTAGGACTGCTGTATTAGGACTATTTCGAGGTCTAATAAAAAAGATATTCTACGATATTCTTTGTGGAATTTAACTTAGAGTGAAAAAAGATGTTATTATTTTCAGTATTATAGGTGCTCAGGGCGATGGATAGGTAATTTAAACAATTTGAATCAAATAAACGCACCACGGACACTGTATAGCAAGGTGCATTATCATCTGGAAATGCTGTTTGTGGAAATGTCCAAGATACCTCCAAAATAGTCGGTCAGGCACCACTTTTATAAAGACTGTGTTTTATTTCGAGTTAATTGATCCTTTGAGCATAAAAATTTGCCCGACTGTTTGAAAAGTTATGCACCTCCGTATCATAATGTACGGAAAATGTGTCACTGTTTTAAAAGTGCGATTTTCATTAAGTCGGTCAAATTTTCGTTGTCAGATCTGCTTGTTTTCTTTAACTCGAAATAAGTTAAACTTGACTCATCAGAGAGAACCAGTTCAGCCCAATAATTAACTAACCATTTTTTAATTTTTTTAGTCTTCTGAGGTCTTGCTTTCCCAATTCTCTTCACTAAGAATGGAATTTTTTTTAATTTTCTGCCATTTAAATGTGATTTGTTTAATAGTTGCTACACTGTAGTTAAAGAAATTATGCTGCTAAACACTTTTTCTGAGTCTCTTTTATGTTCTAAATGTTCTACAAACCGATTTTATAAGGAATAGCTTTTTAACTTATTGTCATCTCGCTTGGATGAGCAACATGGCCGCTTAAAACCAAATTTCCGGTTGAAACGGCTAAAAAATGTTATATCTTGTTCAAAACCCTTTTACCAATATTTCGTTAACATTTAATTAATTTACCATCTCACGTATTAAAATATTTTTTGATTTTCCTTCAAAAATTATTCCTTTTTGTGGCATCGTTAACTGTCTTATTCTTACCATTTTCGAAATAATGTCTAAAATTACAATTTTCCTGACAATTGCATTTTGTTTTTAACACTGGACTCAAAGCTAAAGTGTATGTGGAGGACGACATAATAAAATCTGTTCGAAAATTTGCATTTTAAACGATAAAATTGGAGGTTGTAGAAGGCGAAAAGAAAAATATCCAAGTGCGGCTTTTTTTTTTTTTTTTTTTTTTTTTTTTGTCGCTTAGTGTACATGAATAGTTTCCAAACCGTGGCCCTCAGCATTTAAAAGTAGCATCATTTCAACGACGAAAAAAACTTTGGAACTAGGTTATTATACATAATCTCCTCAAGCACAATACAAATAAAAAGTTCTTATTTTTCAGTTTTCTAGAATCGTATTCAAAAAGGCTGGAATCTGTACTCTACAAGAGCATTCTGATAATATACCATTTTTCTTAGGTTGATAAATCATCTTTCTGGGATCAAAATTTACTCACTTAAAAGAACTACTCACTGCTTAAGAAATACAAAAAACATAATTATATATATATATATATATATACTTCTTTTTTCTTTTTTTCTAATTTTTAATATGTATATTTAATAATAATAAAAAAAACTTATAATAATAGCCCAAGTCATTATGCCTTTACTTTTGTTTGTTTAAAAAATTACTATTTTAAATCTTGTTAATCACAGAAAATAAAGTATAAAAAAAAAAAAAAAAAAAAAAATGGCAGAAAAGAAATTATCAGAAAACTTTCAGCCTATTACTGTCGGCAGCAAAATTATTCGAGCGCTAGCAATAATTCTTATATAAAAAGTACACTTAGTACTGCTTTATTAAATAAATCCTTGTCGAGTCATGTTTTTAGGCAGTCTAAGAACATAATTCAACAAGGATTTATTTAATAAAACAGTATTAAGCGTACTTTTTTCATATAGGAATTGTTGCTAGCGCTCGAATAATTTTGCTGCCAATAGTATATACTTTTATGAATCTACTCAGCTCACTCGGTAATTATTAATGTTCACTTCATTCAAAAGTTAATTTTTTAAATATTGAATTATAGACCAAACAGATTTTCAGGGGATAACTTATTAAA
The DNA here is from genome assembly GCA_963930645.1 of Salticus scenicus. Lineage (NCBI taxonomy): Eukaryota > Metazoa > Arthropoda > Arachnida > Araneae > Salticidae > Salticus > Salticus scenicus. Next base: position 223,810,024 of record OZ005650.1, on the reverse strand, counting down.
TAAATAAAATTCAAGGTTGTCAAAAAGAAAAGCAGAATTTTTAAAAGAAATTTTTAGATTAAATTTCATTTTTTCAAATATATTACATTTATATTTGAATCATGATATCTTTATTTTAAAATTTTATATTTAACTTTAAAGTGCAATAGATAGTACATATATCAATCACTGATTGATCACAAGTCTTCTTTTGTAAATTAATTATATTGAGAACGAAAAGCAAAGCAATTGTATGTTTTTGTCAGACTTCTTATTTAATCAAATTTCATTACATAAATGTATAGTTCGATAATGTACTACCTATTGTATCACTGTATTTCATTGGAGCTATTTGAAATACCACAGTACCCAAAAATTTAAACCATTTTTCGATTGCAATTTAAGAAGTGATTATGTGTAGGGGGGGGGGGCTTACTTTCATTTGCCCAGGGGCCCGTAATTCTTGTCACCGGCCCCACTCATAGACGAAGGCGACCGAAAAAATGAAAGATTACATAAATCACGTATGATGTTGCCTGGCACAGTCAAGAATGTGAAGCAGGGGCGTCGACTTTAAAAAAATGCTGTCGGTGCTCTGCTCAGGAACAAAGCTTAAGCGGGGGATGTACAGTCCCCTCCCCACCAATGTTTTTAAAAATATGGCGGCATATGAGATTTCTTTTCTATGTGCTGTTTTGCACCTGAAAGAGGTGGATCATAATTTTGTTAATAATGTTATCTGTGAAAAACGCTAAGATTCATGTAACACTGGCCTTCTCTGTCGACCAGCTGATTCACCGGCTAAGAAAAAATGTTGCATTAAAAAGTATGACTGTAGCAAATTCTCGCTCTGTGAGGGGCTGCGGTGCCTTCTTCCTGCTTCAGACACTTACAACAGCCTTTTTGCTTACCGTACAAACTACAAAGTACCCTTAAAAATTCTGACCGTATTTACGACTTAAAAAAGAAAAGAAAAAAAAAAAAAAATCAGACCATAACAAATTCACGTACGGTTCAAATGGCAATTTTCCCGGTCTCAGACACTTACAACAGCATATTTATTTATGCAAATGATTTTTGAAATTTCTAATATTGGCGAATTACTGCAATGTAGCGACTGCGGCGCCCTTCTCCCTTTTCAGATACCTACAACTGTTTCGAAAGTAAAAAGGGGATCTTTCTAAGTAGTCTAAGCTCGTATGTATGCGTGTTTTAGAGAAAACCATGGAAAACTCCAAATGACTAGATCGGTGAGTGCTATCTGGGATCGAACCCGGCGCTTCTCGGTGAATTTTAAAAAGCCAAATTGCTTTGTGCCACTGTGAAAATCCGCTCTGTAAAATCTAGTTATTGAAAATTTTAATGAATGGCAATAAATTGCTTTCAGCTGTATCTTTAAATACTTGACAAAACACTTTATCCTAATTTCATTGTAAGAAATCCAAGAAAATGTATTTTCCCTTTTACTTTGAAATTTCCTTCTGGAGGATCCTTTTTTGAACCCTGTTTCAGGTTGAATATTCGATTCATTTGGCTTTGAATAAGAATTATTTTTATTCGGTGATGTTGATAATCTTATTTTAAAAAAAAAAAAAAAAAAAGAAAAAAAAAAGAAAGAAAGAAATTTATCCATCTTTTTAAAGCATGTAAGAATAAATTAGCATGATATTTAGGATGTTAAGCACTGTTAAATAACCTACTGATTGTATGACTGATTCTAAACTATAAAAGAAAATCTGAAAGTCGATATTTTCTAAATTAATCTGTTTAGTCTGACATTTCCATTATTCCTAGCCAAACAGAAAAAAGCCAATTAGAATTCTTTAAATAATCCTCATTGTGATTCCCTATCGTTAATAACATTGAAAGTCCTCCTATCCTTCTGAAATTGGCGACAGGACTTCGCTTTCTGCTTTATGGTAAAACCAGATGTTTACAAACACATGTTTACTATTCATTTAAACGTATATTGCCTGTAAAGAATAGTTACCTTGAAAAGTTAACTGAAAACGGGAAAAATACAAAGAGAAAGAGTGATTAAAAAATAAATCGCAAGTGTGCCTGCCGCTTTAAGCTGGTGTTATAATTTCTTTAACATAACTAAATAAATTATTTGAAGGAGAAAGCTAAAATATTTAATAGGTTATATTTAATAGCATTATTTAAATATTGATTTTAAAATTCTTATTGTTACTTTTAGAAAGTTAAAATTTACGATACTTATTCTTAAACTTTAAAGTGTAATTTTTATATCAGCACCATAAGATTTTAATTTTAAAAGATGTGAAAGAAAACCTAAATTAAACATTAGAAAAACAAAATTTTAAATATTATACTTCCTTCAACACATTTTCATTGAATTTTAATGCATAGAGGAATTTTAACCATATATATTCCTTTAAAAATAGTTGGTAATATTAATAATTTTGTTATCTCCGATTTTTACACTTATTGTCATGGCAAACCTTGGGATTTCATTTTTAATATATGAAGTATACTTAAATTTTGTATATTGAAATTTCATGAAATTTATCCCTCCTCCCTCCAACCAAAAGAGAATTGGTTAAAGCAAAGGGTTTTAAACCGATTAAGGGCAATGCGAAATATTCAAACAAGGGTGTTTTAAACTTTATGCCGTGAAAAGATTTTAGTTGCACATCATTCGTCAAATTTTGACGGGTATTAACTAGTAATAATTAAAACTATTACGACGTTAGTTTTATATTTAAAAAAATAATAAAAAATAAATAAATAAATCATGTTATAAGTTTCATTTTTCAATACTTTTTATTCGCATGAGTAAAGAAATATTTCTTTTTATGTAAAAAATAAATGAATAAATAAATAAACATTAAGTAAAAATCGTCAACATTCAATTTTATTATCATCAGCTTGAAAATTTAATTTAAATAAATAATATTTAAGAAAAAAAAAAGAGAAAAATTGCATGAAATGTAATTTTTTAAAAGTTCTAATAGGAATATCGAAAATATATGTTGCAAATATGCACGAATTTCTTTTTATAGAAGAGAATTTCTAAACTAAACGTGCCATAGTTTGTACTGTACGTCAAACACAGACAGGCAAATTATTTCTTCTATTAATATAGTACCTTTTCGAAATTTGAAATTCAGCACTGAAATAGCTCAAACATTCCGCGCCAATGGCTTTACTTACGCAATAGAGATATTCATCTTAGTACATCGCGAAAATGGGAAAAAAAAAGTTATAAATAGCAATAGAAACAAACATAAGAATTAACATATAAATAAGTAAAATGTCGTCATGGAAATGTCAGTAAAATGTCGTTCCTTTAGCAATGCTGTATCTTATCTATTTACCTACACATTAATTTTTAATTCATATAATTTAAATTTTTCTACATTTCGAAATTCCTTCTTTTTAGGAACTTTTCTTTAGAATATGCCTAAAAAAGTCACAATTTTATAAACAGTTATTAATATTGCCTCACAAACACATAAACTAATATACTATTTGTTGATTTTTTTCTATATCAATCCATTTTTAGCTAAAATTTGTTCATCCGTGCGAAGCCGGACGGGTCCGCTAGTAATTATGAATTCATTTATGTAATACATAAAAATCTATTATTAATTGCATTAAATCAAATATGATTCAAAAATTAGTTTATATTTTCTTAAGTATTGTAATTACCGTTTTTTAATTAGTAAACAACATAATTTTAAATTAACATCATCGTAACAGTATTTTATTAAGATTGTTAATGAATTTATTCAACATTACAGTGAAATAATTTTTTGAGCGACCATAAAACTAGTTTAGTTCGCTCTTACATTTGCTCTGTATAATGAATTTTAAATGAATATGAAATGTTATATGAAACATTTATTAAGTTTTCATTCATATTGCTCTAAGTGCTATCATCTCTCTATGTAAAAAAAAAAAATTCCATATGTGATTGTTTGTTGAATAGTTCTTATTTTTCTTCCTGGTTTTGATCATTTTAATGACGAATTATTATACATTAAGTAACTAAGCTACTTGATATGTAAGTTACATTGTTTGTAAGTTTAATTTGTTGTAAGAATACAAATTTCCTATATAGCACAAAATAATAATAATGATAGTAATAATAATTGTCTAAGATTTAAGTGTTTAAGGAATATTATGAATATTTTTCTTTTTTCTGAAGTATCTCAAAGTATTGAAAATAATTAAATAAATTGAAATGAAATATGAGAGAAATTAAAATACAAATTATAAATCAATGATGAAGATTGCGATATATATTTTATACAGATGTAACTTCCCCTCTAACATTCCATACACACCGTAGGACATATTTCTTATAATAGCTAATTCCTATCTGTTTCTTATTTTTCAAGTTTAGCTATGTAACAAATTTCATCTTTAATTCAATAATAAACTATAATATAAATTGTTGAGAGTTTTAATATAAAAATACATAATAACAAGATAGATTTTAATATAAAATGTTATTCATTAAAAAAAAAAAAAAAAAAAAAAAAAAAAATCAGTTGTTTTTAAAGAAGAAGAAAAAACTGGGCAATTTTTACCGTTAGTATAATTTTGTGCCCCTCAGAAATTTTGTGCGCAAGGAATAAGTCTTGGGTTTCCATGCGATAGCCTTGGGTTCCTGAGCCCCGTTGGCTGTGCATTTTAGTTAAAATAATTTAAAAAAAAATTAAAGCAAATGTATTGTTTACTTGTATGTTAATGTCGGCATATAGCATTAATTTTGTTCTAAAGAAAAGGTTGTTGATATTGTACATTTATAATTACATAATTAATAAATATTTTTCGAATTTGAGTGGGAAAAACAAAATTTCCTGAGCAGTTTAATAAATTGCTTAATTAGAATGTTTGCTCAAACTGTTTGTTAAATATTTATTGAATTCTATCTTGTGCTAAAATTTTCTACAAATCCTAGATATTTTCGAGGAAAAAAACAGTTTTAAATGCAATATTTTTTGAAAAATTCAATATTTATGCATAATTCAATTCGAAATCATTAAGAAAATTTCAGAAAATTAAAACTGAAAATTTCAGAATATTATTTTATCAAAATTTTTGAATGAAAATAGAAATCTCTAAATTATTTTATCCATAATTTTAAAAATATTTTCAAAAGTACTTATAGGAAATATCAATCAAGTATTTCATTGAAAGATTTACAATTTCAGCAAAGGTAGATTTGAAAACTAGGAAAATGTAGTTTTAATTGCATGTAACAATAATAATAATAATAATAATAATAATAACATTTAATCATTTCTGATAATTAAACTTCTTTTTAACGATAGTTTTTTAATGACTGTAACGATTGAACTGTATTTACAAAACATAAGCGTAGGAAAGGGAGGGTGGGGCGGTCGCTGAGGGGAGTCAACCCCCCCCCATTAGTTATTACAAAATTTTCCTATAATCCCCCCCCCCCAAAAAAAAAAAAAATTAAATAATTAAAAAAATAAAAAAAATAATAATAATAAAAAAAAATATATCACCCATTTAAAACCAAAATTAGAGTTTTATAAATGTTCATAATTGCTACTATTTTATAGTTAATACGAATAATCATTAAATATTAATTAACATTTAATTATTAATTGATTTTTTAGAATAATTTTGAGTCATTTTTAAAATGAAATTTTTTGAAGTTCTCCCATAATTTTTGAATTGCTAAGTGTGTGTGATATATATATATATATATATATATATATATTTTTTTTTTTTTTCAGCTCTGGCTCAAAATCTAATATGTAAAATTTTATAATGTACCTTGACATATACTGATGTCAGTTGGTTTTCTGTGAAAATCGTCTAACATGTGCCGTTGTAATGCTACGATTTCTCACATTTTTGGAAGGCTATAGCTAAGCTTTTGATTGTGCATAGCTTCGAAAACTTGATATTTGAAACAGTGGCGTAGCGAAGGGGGGGGGGGGGGCAAGGGGGTTTATCATGCCCCGGGCGCCTCTTGCAGAGGGGCGCCAAATGATCTTCAAGACAAACAATTTTCTCGTAAAATTTCATTTTTGTTTTGATCGATTTCTCGGAAATATACTTTAAATTAATATGTAATATAATTAAATGTTTGCGTTATTGATTTGTCCGATAAAATATGTTATAAATAATATTTGAACACAGCTCGAATCATTAAAATGAAGAACGAAAAGGAAAATATAGTTTTACAAAGATATATATTCGTAAAAGGATTTCTGTTTTTAAAGAAAATAATCTAAATTGTTGGGGAAAAACCACTGCTCGTAAAACTCATCAATCAAGAAAGATCTATGAAAAGGACGGTATGTATCTTCCGATTTGGGGATCGACTTCCTTGGAAGTTTCAGGTTTCAGATAGCACTTGTTAAACATGTATATTCTGAGAAACTTCTAATTGGAAGACTATAAATGAGTATCCACAAGAGCTATTATTGACTGGATATTGATAAATTGAATAGAAATAAAGGCGATATATATTTTTGAGATTTTACATGGGTGGTCTTAAAAAAAATGCAAAACTGTTCTAAAAGTATAAAATAGAATCTACGAGCGAAATAAAAATAAAACACTAATTTTGAGATACAATATTTTTAAAAATCGGGGTGCTCTAAAAGAAGAAATGAATAAACTAAATTAGTTTAATAAGAGAATCACTTTTTTCACTTTATAAATAAAAACTTTAAAAATTTTATATTGCGTGAAAGGCATTTTTATAATAAAAGGCAGTTTAAAGAAATTGGTCGAACTCAACAAAGATTTATATCGTCGGGGTTAATACGACTGGCCTAGTATGATCTGTAATCATTTAAATGTCATGAAATGAAAGACGAAACTAGAAACACAAACCCATTTGTAACTTTGACACTAATACAAATATAAAAATTAAAAACTCTGTCAAAGACAGAATTGAGATTAAGTGCGGAGGACTATTAATTTTAATCTGTAAAATTTTTAATTTTTAATTACTTTTTATCTCATCTTTTGACCGTAAAACTGGGCCACATACTTTTTAAAATGACTGAAATGAAGTAAAGCGAAGGCGAATTGTTGCCATCCAAATTTCATACTTTAGTTAATTAAAAAAAAAAAAATTAATTGTCGTGTCAAAAAAACTGTTTGCACACCTGGATTCACAAAAATCGCCCCTTTCATTGGGTACCGAATTTGTAAGGACAGGACTGATATTTCTAATTTATTTTTACTTTTTTGGTGTTTTACAAGACTGGTATACAATAACTGGCAACGATGCAACGTTTTAATCCAGTTTGAAATTAATAGTCCTTCATCCTAAAAAGTGTACTCAACATTTGTGCAAACTGAATTTTATTTTTAGCGATTAAAAAAAAAAAAAAAAAAAAACATAAACTCATGTTTTTTTTTTTTTTTTAATTATTAAGGAAAAAATGTTTGAGTCATAGAAATATGCTTAATAAATGACTTTTCCCCCTTCTTTTGACTCTTCAAATTTCGAATGTTATTCTGTAGAAGATAGTTTGATAACAAATTGAGAATCTTTAAAAATAAAAACGAAAGGAAATTCCTTGCTTTTAAATATTTATTACACCAAATATAATTAAAAATAGTTAATTGCACAGATATTAACATATCTTTTATCAAATACAGTAAAATGCAAACTTCTTTATAGTTCAGCAAATTTTTAAAAATATTAAATTAATACATTTTCAAGCCGATAAAAGGGCCGTACATTCATTATTTACATTTTTTTGCTATTTGGTGTTAATTATTTGCCAGAGGTATAGGTCTTAAGTGCATGTTTAGTTTACAGTTTTGATATTCTGAGTTACGTGGAAAATATAATCAAGAATTTTTTTATTTCTACAAATCTCCATGTATTTATGCTTTAAGATAAAAGTCATAGGGAAAATTTATCAATGGAAACTTACTGAATAAAGTGTTCCTTTCTAGTAGGGGAGGGGGGGCACCGAAGCGGGAGAGCCATCCCTACCGTGGAGGATCAAAATTGTGATGGCATGCCTCCGGACCATCTCTAGGGGTGTGTCCCAGACCGTCGCCAATTGCCCATCTGCGCAGCACTAGTGCGACATTAAACCCAACCATCCTTCCATCCAGTGGTAGAAATATTCTGCTCTCAAAGTTGATAGCATAGCTGCCAACATCCTAATTAATTTTCTGTACTGCTGTTAGTACTCATCTTTTTTTCACATCAACGATCTTAGAGGTTTTTTTTTTTTTTTATGTAATCATAATTACATTTAGAGAGAATTACTCTAAAAATAAGCCAGTGCGAAAAAAGCGGCTGATACTAACAGTGCTATGAAGATGTTGGTAAATTAAGATGTTGGCAACTATATGATAGACGGGAGGTCCCGAGTTCAGACCCAAATCGCACTCCTCGATCTAACCTAGCCATTGAGAATTTTTCGGGGTTTTCCCCGAAACTATCGTGAATATGGATTTTCTTATTTTTTCTTAACTACCTGCATTTGGAGAGAATTACTCTAAAAATAAACCAGTGTGTAAAAAGCGGCGGACACTAATAGCATTACGGAATATTAACTAGAATGTTGGCATCTATGTGATACATGGCAGGTCTCGAATTCAAACCCAAGTCACACATATCGATCTTAACTTAGCCATTCAGAAGTTTTCGTGGTTTCTCCTGAAATTAACGTGAATATAGATTTTCTTATTTAACCTTAATTATATTTGGAAAGGATTACTCTAAAAATGAAACGGTGTGAAAAAAAAGGAGTATACTAATAGTACTACGGAATGTTATTAGGATATTGGCAGCTATGTCATACACGGCAGGTCTCGAGTTCAAACCCAAGTCACACACATCGATCTAACTTAGCCATTCAGAAGTTTTCGTGGTTTCTCCTGAAATTAACGTGAATATGGATTTTCTTATTTAACCTTAATTATATTTGGAAAGGATTACTCTAAAAATGAAACGGTGTGAAAAAAAAGGAGTATACTAATAGTACTACGGAATGTTATTAGGATATTGGCAGCTATGTCATACACGGCAGGTCTCGAGTTCAAACCCAAGTCACACACATCGATCTAACTTAGCCATTCAGAAGTTTTTGTGGTTTCCCCTGAAATTAACGTGAATATGGATTTTCTTATTTAACCTTAATTATATTTGGAAAGGATTACTCTAAAAATAAAACAGTGTGAAAAAAGAGGAGTATACTAATAGTACTACGGAATGTTATTAGGATATTGGCAGCTATGTGATACGCGGGATGTTCCGAGTTCAAACCCAAGTCACACACATCGATCTAATCTAGCCATTCAGACGTTTTCGTGGTTTTCTCCGAAATTAGCGTGAATATGGATTTCTTATTAATTCTTAATTATATTTGGAAAGGATTACTCTAAAAATAAAACGGTATGAAAAAAGTGGAGTATACTAATAGTACTACAGAATATTATTAGGATATTGGCAGCTATGTGATAGACGGAAGGTCCCGAGTTCAAACCCAAGTCACATTCTTCGATCTAACCCAGCCATTAAGAATTTTTCGTAGTTTTTCCCGAAACTAGCATGACTATGGATTTTTTTATTTAATTTTAATTTTATTTTGAGAGAATTACTCAAAAATAAACCAGTGTGAAAAAAGCGGCGGATACTAATAGTACTACTGAATATTAATTATGATGTTGGTAACTATGTGGCAGACGGAAGGTCCCGAGTTCTAGTTCAAATCCAAGTCACACTCCTCGATCTAACCTAGCCATTCAGACTTTTTCGAGGTTTTCCCCGAAACTATCGTGAATATGGATTTTCTTATTTAATCTTAATTATATTTGGAAAGGATTACTCTAAAAATAAAACGGTGGAATGCAAAAAAAGTGGAGAATATTAATAGTACTACGGAATATTATTAGGATATTGGCAGCTATGTGATAGACGGATGGTCTCGAGTTCAAACCCAAGTCACACTCCTCGATCTAACCTAGCCATTCAGAATTTTTCGTGGTTTTCCCCGAAACTAGCATGAATATGGATTTACTTATTTAATCTTAATTATATTTGGAGAGAATTACTCTAAAAATAAACCAGTGTGAAAAAAGCGGCGGATACTAATAGTACTACGGAATTTTAATTAGGATGTTGGCAGTTATGTGACAGACGGGAGGTTCCAAATTCAAACCTAAGTCACGATAACAGGCACACACACAGACCAACCGCTAAAGACTTGTTTTTAGAATTTGGAGGCACCTCATATTGTGAAAATATCACAAAAACTTAATTTCCAAAATTTGATTTAAAAACTATGTGCTTCTCTACCACACTTCGTAAGTGAAAGTTAAAAGAAGAAAAAAAAATGTGTTATTCTACAAATACTAACTGCATTGAACTCAAAAATTTTAAAGTGGAATTCGGAAAATTAATAAGTAAATAAAATAAAAAATCATAGATAGGTCGGGGGGGGGGGGGGGGCGCCTAAAAGGAATCCTGCCCCGGGCGCCAGTTATGCTTGCTACGCCACTGATTTGAAAGGGATATTATGAAATAACATGCTGATTCAATTAACTGCAATTCCGTGTACTAGAAATATGTCTGCTTCTATAGTTTATAAGTGCACAAAATTTAATATGTGAGATCACCATTATAAAAAGAAAACTCACCAAATTTGGGTGTGTATGAGTTTACGGGTGGCGCTGCTATAAATGACTTTCTGTGGCTTTGCAAATGATTGAAATTCCACCAAATTGCATACGTGCAATTTTTATTGTAAAAAAAAAAAAAAACTTTATTTTTATGCGTGTTTGTTGGTACGTGGCACTCTTAAGAATGATACAGAAGAAAGTTTTGTTACGCACACAATATACTAGTTTTTTATATTATGTGTATTTAAAAAAAAAATAATATCCTACAAAATTAATAAAGAATTTTTGTAATTTCTTTTTTCCTTACTTGGGCGTTTTTTTAATTATTTTTTATTTTTATCTCTATTATTTATTCTTTTATTTGAAACGTAATATTTGTTATAAGTAAATCGTTTATATTGCGAGTATTTTTAAATATTAGTTAACAAAATTTGTTTGAAATCAGCAAAAACTGATATAAAAACCATATTGTTTTACTTCTGATCTCCAGTTTCCCCAGCTATATCAAAACTACATTGCATTTATTTCTTAATTAGTAACAATTGAAGATATTTTTCTGGGAATAATTGATGATAATTTTTCGTAAAATGAAACTGAAGAGAAATAAAATTTTCGTTTGTCCCACCCCCTCCCGTAGATTTACAAAAATTCCAAATTACTGTGTTTTTCCTTAATAAGTTATATAAAATAAGAAGTTTCATTGAAATCAGTGAAAAGTTATATAAAAATCTTTTTTTTTGTGTGTGTGTGTGTGTCTTCCACTGCCAAAAAAGCCCTTCTTTACATATCTAAGGTATTTTTCTTTAATTATTATGAAATAATAATATATAATCTTCTTGAAATTGAAAAATAAAATACTTTTTTATTTTTATTTTGTCCTCTTCTCCTTCCACAAACCACTAAATATATAAGAACTCTATAAATCCCCCCCCTTTTTTTTTTGCTCGATAAAAATGCCAACGAAAACAATGGAAACCAGAAAAAAAGGCATTGGTGAAAATTGTAACAGTAACTTCTAAATGAGTAGAGTTACGAATATCTATGCAAATAAAGAGAGGTGAGTCTCTATGTTTATATGTGTGATTGACGTATGGGCTGGGCTTAAAAGAGTAGTTTTCAAATGAATACAACTAACTCACGACAGTCGTGTATATTTTGAAATTGAAGATAACATTTCCTCTTTGCTTTTAAGGTATGAAATACAAGTTCGCAATGATTTCTTTTAAAAAGAAATAAATATTTTTCTTTCTACAAATTAACTCTGGATGTAATTTAGTTGCTATATTTAGGGACGAAAACAGATATTACATTGAATTAATTTGTTATAATTTTAATAAAACAGTGTAGTTTTATGATTTAAAAAAGTTTATTTTAGCTCCGCTTTAATGATTTTCAGTGCAAAATCACAATTATAAGGACAGCTCTAATCTTAGTAATTTTTTTTTTTTTTTTTCAGTTATTCTTTAAATTAATATTTTATGGGGTCTCTTTTTAGGGTGTAACAGTCAGACTTTCTCTCTGGTATATATATATATATATATATATATATATATATATATATATATATATATACTTTTTTTATTTTTTAATATTCAGTTTCAATACCATTTCATACAGCATAGATGATATTTTGAATACATTTAAACTATTTAAAATTGCTTTCCACTTCCATGCACTTTTCTATTATGATAAGTTAAAGTTTTTTCAACTTTTAGGCCACGGGAAAGGCAATAATACAGAATTTTTTTTCTTCAAACTATTTCCTATTGCTCTAGAAGTATAGAAAAAATGTAAGTCTTGCTGAAAAAAATATTATTACCCCCTCAAAATCTAACAAAAATCTGAGAATTCCACGTTTAAAATTTGATTATGAATTTTCCAATATAAAAATTTCGTAAGTTATTGGAAATTTGCGAATTTCTTAACATGGCAGAATAGAGTAAAATTTCGCATATACGTCAATCTTGAGGGATATTTTCATCATAAATATGTCAAACCACTTTCGAAATATTATTTAGGATACTGGCATGAATATCATAGAGTATGATTTTTCCAATGTAAAAAATTCGTAAGTTATTTGGAATTTACGATTTACTTAACATGACAGAATAAGGCAAAATTGAGCATAAACTTTCATTTTGAGGATCATAAATGCATTAGACAACTTCAAAATTACATTTATGATATTTGTTTGAACATGATTGAATACAAATATTCTAATAGGTGTTGGTGTTTGGGATTAAGGCCGATTGACTGCTGTAGGTCCTGGGCCTGAGGGGGAGTGCCTTCCGTGGAGGTCTTTCTAAGGGGTCCTAGCCCGTATTTACGCAAGTTTCGGAGGAAACCACGGAAAACTCCGAACGACTAGGCCGACGCGCGCGACCTGGGATCGAACCCGGCACCTCACGTCTACCAGCTTTGAGCGCAGAACCGCTCGGCCGCAATATTCTAGTAGGAAAATTTCGTAAATTATTCGTAATTTACGATTTTACCAACATAGCGAAATTGTAAATTTTTTATATAAATATGAATTTTCAGGGTTATTGCATTGGAAATAGTAGCATGAAAACTAAACAACGGAATTGACCCTGATAAAATAAATTAATAGATTATAATAAGTAAAATGTATCGAAGTGAACGGTGGATATCCTATTAGGCGGGGATTTCATTCTGTCACTGTATGAAGCTTTGGTCAAATTCTTTTTTTTTAACATGATTATAACATATCTCGCACTAGAAATTTATGAGAACATAAATATGATGGGGAACTGAGCAGAGTCCACCTATGCCAACTAGTTTCTTAGAAATTTATAACTTCTTCGATTCTATAATAGATTATTTCATAATAAACAAAATTCAATATGATGTCCTGCAAATGATGATGATGATGTTTTCTTCCTGCGTGAAAATATAGGACGGCGGTCCTAAAAAATTGATGAAACAATGATCTCATGTATGCCTATTAATTATATAGATAAATGGAAAAAAAAAAAAAAAAAAAAAAAAACTATTTTGACATTAGCTTTATTCGAATTTTTTTATGACTCTGGTAATGAATTTATTTCCTTTTAAACCGGGAAAGTATTAAAAACTGTTTTGGGGGCAACATTGTTTCTTTCTTTTTAAAAAAATTTAAAGTTAAAATGGGGTTTTATTTAATATCTTTAGACCTAAAGACCTTACTGCGACGTTAAATAGATATTTGTCGGATTGATAAGTATGCCAACATTTGTAGCGATGGATGGAACAGTTTACTTTTAACTAATTAAAACCTGGTATAACACGACGTTTATTTTATCAAAATAAAATCACGTTCCAGATTTTTTTTTGGAGTGGTCGTACCTCACACCGTTTGGGAGGCCTCTTGCTTATTATTATATGTAATATATATGTATGTATATATATATATTATAAAATGTGACCTTCCAATTTGTTAGAAAAGCAAAGTTTTTGATCAGTACATTTTGCCTGTTTTAACTTATACTTCAAAAACTTGGTCTTTAACATGTAAAGCTATACAAAAATTTCAAATAAACCAGAGAAGCATAGAGAGATGCATGTTAGGATTCACCCGAAGAGACAAAAAGAGAAACACATGAATTAGGAAACAAACAAAAGTTATTGATGATATTTCTAGAGTCAAGAAGTTAAAATGGAGCTACGTTGGGTATCTTGCGAGAAGAAATGATGATAGATGGATCACCAAAGTTTTATTTTGGATGCCGAGAGATAAGAAAAGACCGAGGAAGAGACACTGTGTCGTTGGAGAGCTCGTTTAGAACGAGCAGAATGGAGAGGAACTACAGAGAATAGGGCAGTTTGGAATCACCTAAGAGAAGCCTTCATATTGCAGTAGATGATAAAGGCTGAAATTGATGTTTGATGATGATATAACGACGGAATAAATAATGTAACACATAATTGCTTCATTTGAATTTCAATAGCATTCATCACCATGCATTCTCAATTTCAAAGTAGTTTAATCAAATAAAACTGCAAAATGAATTTCAACTATTCGAAATATATACATACATTATTCTTAATTTAAACTCGTGTTTTATATTAAAAAAAAAAAAAAAAAAAAAAAAAAAAAAAAAGATGTATATGGTATTATTTGTTAGTTTTAAATTGCGAAAAAAATGTTTCCCACAAATTTAATTTCAGCCTATATCTATTAAACAGTTAAAAAATTTACTTTTGAGTACTGCATCGTTTTGGCAAAATTTTATTAAATCTCGCTCGCTTTAGTAAAATATAGATAATCAAAAAATTTTATTTATTCTTTTGTTTTTAAATAAGCTATGGCTTGTTAATACTTTGCTTTCAGAAAGTGCGAAAATTATAAAAATTCAAGTACCACATTTTTTTTTTTTTTTTTTATAAATCTCATTTGCTTAAGTGTCTTTCGGACTTCTGTGTTTCTTGCTACGTCATCAGTATTTCTGGTTCCACTCTTTCGAATTTGATGACCAAGCCCTCATCATACTCTCCAGCTTTGCTTTTAGCCCCTGCTTACTACAGTTCTGTGTTCGCTACGTCCTGGCTTGTAGGTGCGGTGTGTTGTAAATTACGTCCTAGGTTGCCGATGTATAATAAGTCTTCATTTGGCGGTATTGTCTTCATTTGTCTTAATTTATGTCCTTGTTTGCATGTGTGTATTATGTTCTTACTTGGGGGTGTGTAATGGATCTTAATTTGCCGGTGTGTATCTCGACTTCATTTGCCTGTGTGTAAAAGGTCTTGATTTGCCGGTGTGTATCACGTCTTCATTTGCCTGTGTATAAAAGGTCTTCATTTGCCTGTGTGTAACAGGTCTTGATTTGCCGGTGTGTATCACGTCTTCATTTGCCTGTGTGTAAAAGGTCTTGATTTGCCGGTGTGTATCACGTCTTCAATTGCCTGTGTGTAAAAGGTCTTGATTTGCCGGTGTGTATCACGTCCTCATTTGCCTGTGTGTAAAAGGTCTTAACTTGCCGGTGTGTATTAGGTCCTAAAAGGGCGGCGTGTATGATTTTTCTTTTATGCTGTATTTATCAGAATATAATCCGTGTATTAATTTTATGCATGTCACCATATTTTTAATTTACCAATTTCGTTTTTTCTCAAAGCTAGATAAAATAAATAGTTTTACAGTTAAAATATGTAGTTATGTGCACAATTATGCAATGCTATATAAATAACTGAGCTGCCCTTTATGCGTCCGTAAAATTATTTATTTTTGACATTTCAGGTGTAAAAAAATATATATATATTTTATTCTGGATATTAGACACTAAATCCTTTTTATGGTATCAAATAATTGATTTTACTTTATTACACACTAGCCGCTTTTAGTAAACAACTGTTTCGCTACATATGTAACTTATGGCAGTGTAAGTCTCTTACTCGAGAGTTTTGTAGTGCCATAACCACTAATCGAGTGTATTGCTTTAATGAACTGCAATATTGACAAAGATTATCAGGCTTTTGGTGTACCGTAAAAAATACTGACTCTAATGACAAACTCCTGTTCATAAATGTCCGTGGTGTTTTCTTTCTTTGACAGACATTACCAGACTGTTCACGTATCTTGAAAAAACCCACCGTTCATGTTTCTACTTGCTAATCTTTCCAATCTGATGTATTGCATTAAGCTCCCGGGTCACTTACATAACTTAATTAAAATCATTATAGTAAAATATTGAACAATTTAACATCGCTAAAATTTCCGTTCTACATAACATTTAAAAGTAAAAAACCTCTCCCCCTCAAAAAAAAAAAAAAAAAAAAAAAAGATTCCTCCCCCCCCCCCCTTTTTTTTATGACGTAAGTTTTCACCAACCCTAGGAAACAAAGTTCGAAAACAATATACAAAAATACCGTACTTATAAAAATATTATATAAACGTAAATTATTATATATATAAACGTAAATTATTTATTATTGCTAAAATTTCATTTCGATATATAGTATAAAAATAAATTCAAACAAATGCCTTTTTTTTTTTCCCTTTCTTTTTATTTTAATGATGAAAATTTTACAAAATATTCCATTTTCACAGGTAAGTATAAAGAAAATTACAGAGTATATGCATCATAATTTATTTAATATAGTTATAATAGTTGTAAAATACCTAAGGCACCCATAAATTTATAGTCCATTATAAATTCATATTTTGACCTCTAGGGCCGCTGTGAAGCACGTTAAAATAGCATCAAAACCATTCAACCATTTAAATGCACAATATATTCTAGTCTAACATAAATCCTTTCATAACAAGAATTTTTCGCCGTAAGAGATGCTGCAATTTTTTTTCTTTTTCTTTTTTCCTTTCTCTCTCTCTCTCTTTTTTTTTAACATAACAAAACACTAATATCACTTCATAAAATAGTTATAAATAATTACGTCTAATAAACATTATTTATTCATATAAATTAATTATTAAATACAGTTGATAATTTTCTTCCTAAAATAAAATATTGTAATAATTATTGATTAAAAATATTTAAAAGGTATTAAATCTAGCTGTTAAATAACTATTGCACGTAAAACCTACAAAATGTGTACAGTAAGTATCATGAAAAAATCATATGTCAGCACTACGGATAATATAAATATTAAATAAGTATTAACAAATTCATCTAACCAGACTACATTCTTTAATAAACAAAGTTAAACTTTGCATGTAAAAATTAAATGCTAAACTAAGTATAATAAATGCATTTATAAAATCATTTTTCAGCAAATTCTATTATTCCTTTTATGTTGAGATTACTTTTTGCAAAGAATTAAATCAAGAACCTAATTTAAAGAAAGCATAATAGCCCCAAACTAAGTAGGTTTAAAAACCTACTTTACTATTAACGTGGGAAAAAAAGTACAGTTTACTACAACGTAGTAAATAGTAATTATTTACCCCTCCTTCATAAACAGGTTTCCCACCTGTTCATTCATCAAGCGCCTGATATGTATTTTTACCGACCAAACGAGGACCTAAGATTTTCTATCATACACACTTCTTCCCACCTTCATTCTCCGACACACAATCTAGATACACACTTTGCTTTAAAATACCTCCAAATGAAGACTTCCTAAATTTTTTATTCTGTTAATGTCCAGATACTAAAAATCCATTATTAAATAGTATAAGATGCGAATCTTAAATTTTGGCAACTGAGGACGTCCCCATTTGCGTGTGTGTCCCGAGTTTGAAGGTGTGTATACACACGCAAGTCCCCGATTCGCACCCCTTGCCAACACACACACACATACATACACACTGACCAATTGCCAAAAACCACTTTTTTGGACTCAGGGTACCTTAAAACGTGTAAATCAGGTGAAAACCCGATATCGAATTTTCAGACCGAATACAATACTTCCATTACCTACGGTAGTAGGGTAACTCATTTTGAGAACAATATTGACAATATTGTTGTCAAAATGAGTAAATGGCTATTGCATTGGACTGGGATTTATGGCACCTAATAAAAATGGAAATGCTATTTGCGATGGTGAAAATGCACAAATAATAAGGGCTGTTAAGTTTTACTGTCCCTTTTAATTCTCCCTGCGCATCACAGGCAACTGGTAATTACACGTGCCTGTGAAGCCCGCCAGCTGTGTGCAGATAAGGACTAACGCTTCTCACCATTGAATAAGTTCTTTTTTTTTTTTTTTTTTTTTTTTTTTCTCTTTTCTTTTTCTCAAAACACTTAAGCTAGCCTCTTTCCTTTTTCATTTATAGCTGCTTTTTTGTTGTAAGCAAAATTTAAAAGCCCTGCCTTATAATGTGTTAATGAAATATATTTTTTTTTCTTTTCTTTCTTTTTCGACTCCCAGGATTTTTTATGCCTGCAAAGTTATCCTTTACAATTTTTCCACATAACATTTTTTGTTATATGTAACATTTAAACATAACATAGTTAACCTTCAGATTTACACGGCTACGGTAAAATATTTAGAATTAAAGGTTGCAATTAGAATCTGAAGGCTACATTTTCTTTTGCGGTATTTAGCTTTAATACTTTCCAACAGTGTTTAAGAGCGGGTATGAATACAATTAGTTTATTTGTATGCCTTTCAGTCCTTTAGACTGTCCGTTGTGTGATAACGTAAGCATTGGAAGTTATATAACAAGATCATACATTTGGAAAGTGTTAATAATCAATGCGTAAAACATGATCTTTCGTTCTTGTTAGAGCCTGAAACTATAACTAGTGTTTCTTATATTAATTAACTTTTTCTCTACACGGCTGTACTCTGAAAGATGCATTTTTATTCTCGAAAAATTAATATCCCGGATAATTCAAAATACGCTAATATGATGAATACGCAAAAATCCTACATTACTGGCAGTGAGAATTGTTTTTAAAGCATATTTTAATAGCTGTACACTGCAAAATCTCAAAGAAGTTAATCCTTACAGGGGCCGTGTAATTATGTTCATTTGAATTCCAGAACCATCAGAATTTAAAGACTAAGTTTAAGTTTACTAAGTTTAGAAGTAAAGAAGTAAATGAAATTTTTTAACTAAGTTAAAAAAGTAAAATTTCATCAAAAATTTCCGGGATTAATTTTTGCAGTTTCGAATTAAAATTAGGTGGCATAAAATATATCCCACCTCCCTTGTAGAGGTAAATATACATTATTCAGATGCATAAAACCACGTTGCCTGTAAAATAGGGAAGGATTAGCAGTAATATATAAGATAGCAGAATTGAGCTAAACAAAATTTTACAAGCATATTGCGGAGTGTAACTTAAAATGTAAATTTTTCGTGTTATGAATATTTTTGTTCTCTCTTTCTCTTTGTCTATCTTTTTAAAAGACACTCTGTGGAGCGTATGCAATTTTTAGACGATAAGTAGGGCTGCACAAAACTATATATTTCCTGATTTTTCTTTAGAAGTAAAGCTTATAGAGATAAATTTTTTGAGCTTTCTTTTTCCATAATTATAAAAGAAATATATTTTTGTGTAGCAGTGCTGTTTTAGACAATAAAGGGCTACATAAAAGTATCTATGAGATAGTGCTTCATTTAAAAATAAAACTTTAAAGAATATTCTTATCTTCCCTCACAATAAAAAGCAAAATATACTTCTGCTTGGTTTCTATTGTCATTAGACAGTGCTGCGCAAAAACTAGTATGTTGTGGCCACCACACGACTTTCTTATATATTTTCCTATAAAAATTCACTCAGTAAAAATAATTTATTAAAATTATTATTTAAAAAAATTATTTTCCATGATAATGCAGACGATTTCCATATTAGAGAAGTAGTATAACACTAAATATCCAAAAAAAGTCAATTTTATTGTGAATATTACATTTTTTTATTTTATTTTTTTGGTTAAAAATGAAAAAAAATTATAACTTTATTTTAAATTATCGCAGATCGATGGTTCAACCATTCGTTTTAAAGGTATTGGCGAGCTCTTTTGAAAGACACCCATCATGAAAATTTACTCCCCTCGAGAGGGGATTTTCCCCCAGGGGGTTGGCGAGGCTCCTACACATACAAAAATCTTTTCCCAATTGACTATCTCTATTATAAATAATTCTTGTAAATTTCATAATGATTACTAAAAAATAATTCTCTTTATGCACATTTATACAAAATTTTGTCCTATACCACCATGTTAAAAATTTAGAAAAAGCGGGATGGCAACGCAACCTGTAAGACAATTTTTACCAAAAGTTGATAGGCACTAATGTATGTCAAGGTGCAACTACATACCAATTTGTATGAAATTCTGTGCAGTAGTTCCTGAGAAATGGTTGCCACAAAATTTTGTCACACACAGACAGACGGACAGCCAGACATTTTCTAAAAATGGTCAAATCGTGTTCTACAGCTCTCAAAACGTGTAAATCCATCAAAAACCCGAGGTCGAAAATTTTTACGAATCCAATACTTTCTTCTATTGAATATAGAAGAAAGTAATAATCTACTCTATGCTTTTTCTTAAAAAATTGAAGCTATAAAAAATAGTTTTTGTGCGATTTCTTTCGGCATAATTACAAACAAAATATATTTTAAAGAGTAATCCCAGATATAAAATGCATTGAATATAAAAGGAATGTAACGGATGCGTTACAGTTGGAAAATGTTTTGTAATATGTGCGAACCAAATGAGTTTTCTTTTCTTTCTTTTTTTTCAGTTCTCTGAGGTATAAATAGTTAAGAACTACATAAAGGAACATGCTTATATTGTATATATTATCTATTAAAGAGATAGTGGTTAAAAAGCACACGTGGCATAGATAATTGTATTAAAAAACGCTTTGGAAACTCGTAATTTAAAAGTATTAAGTTTAATTAAAACCATATTAAACTAGTATGTTGTGGCCACCACGAGACTTTCTTCTATATTTTCCTATACAAATTCACTCAGTAACAATATTTAAAAAAAAAAAAAAATCCAAGTTTTTTTTTTTTTTTTCTTTATTTTTTGTTAAAAGTAAAAAAAAAATCAATAACTTTGTTTTAAATTACCACATATTTATAGTTCAACCATTTGTTTTAAAGGTATTGACGAGACCTTTCGAAAGATACCCATCTTGAAAATTTACCCCACTCCAGAGGGTACTTCCCCCCAGGGGGGGTCTTAATACTGATTTTACGGTGGAGCGTCCATGGGGAATCCAAAATTTGTTTCTAAGGAGTGAAAGTACTAAATTGGGACCAGCATGGGAGCTTAAGTTATGATAATATGTTATTATCAAGGAAGTAACGTGATTTGCTTTGGGAAGTAATATGGGGTGTTTTTCTTGAAATCGTAAGGATGGGTGGTTCTGCAGGCGTCCTCCAACACGAAGAATGCCTGCTTCATCCAGAAAAGGATCAAGACAGAATAGATGGTGTGAAGGTTTTAAAAGTTTGCCTTTCCTTAGTAAGGCAATTTCATCACTAAATTCTGCATTTTGAATAATTTTTACAAGCCACATTTCCGCTTGATTTAGCTCTATGGCCTTTAAAGGACCACTTTCCATTGATTTGGTTTTAATTTTATTGATAAATCTCAAAACATAAGCTAGAATTCTTAAAAGTTTTAGAGAGTATTTCGTGATATGTGATATGAAAGTGTTATTAGAAAGTGTAGGCTTAGAACTTGAATCTGTCGAATGTTGATGAGTTTGTTTCTGAACGGAAACTGAATGTAATGTGCACATTGGTGGTAGCTCAAAACTATGGAGCCATTTTGGCCCTTCCCACCACTCAGTTCTAGCTTTCAACTTAGCCGGGGACAATCCGCGTGTGGCACAATCGGCCGGATTTTCTTTTTCTGGGATATGTCTCCAGGATTTTAGTTGAGTAAGAGCTCTGATTTTGGTAGCTCTATGGGCCACGAAACTATTTCCTTTGTTTGAAGGGTTATTTATCCAGTTTAGTACAATAGAAGAGTCAGTGTACCAGTATGTCGAATGAGTAAATTTAAGGGATTTTTGAATGTTGCAAATTAACTCAGCTACGAGTACAGCCCCACACAATTCTAATTTCGGTAAAGTGAGTACTTTTATGGGTGCGACTCTAGTTTTAGCAGCAATTAAATGTACCTGAATCGTGTTCGTTATGATCTTTAAATATGCGACTGCCGCATACGCCCTCGGAGAGGCATCACAAAAGCCATGCAGTTCAACTGTACAATCTTTAGTATTTGAACCTACATAGCGTGGAATGGACATAGATTTAAACTCATTAATTTCATTATAAAAAGTTTTCCATTCTTGCAAAATATCTGGAGGTATAGGCTCATCCCATGTTGATTACAACTTCCACAATTTTTGTAGAATGATTTTAAGATAATAGTAGATGGCGAAATAATTCCGAGGGGATCATAAATTTGCGCAATTACGGACAGCAACTGTCTTTTTGTATTAATTTGTTGATCAGCTAAGGTTCTAACTTGAAGAGTATCTTCACTTAAATCCCAGAACATTCCTAGTACTCTTTGATATATTTTTTCTTTATCCTCAAAAAAATGAATGACCGAATTAGCCTTATCTTCCTCTGGAATATCAGAGAGCGCTTCTGGATGGCTACAAGCCCATTTCCTAAGTTTAAACCCTCCAGCTTGCATTAGAGCCTGCAGCTCCATTATTCTATCTTTTGCTAATTGAAGGGATTGTGCCCCTGACAATAAGTCGTCGATGTAAAAATTTTCCTTGGCAATTTCTGGTGCCAATGGAAAATTTTGTCCCTCATCCTCACATAATTGCTTAAGGGTGCGTAACGCTAAATAGGGTGCACAAGCTGTTCCGTAGGTGACAGTATTCAATTCGTAAAAAGATAATTGGTCATTGGGAGATTCTCTCCAAACAATTCTTTGGTAGATTCTATGTTTCCTTTCAATTAAGATTTGCCGATACATTTTAGCTATGTCTGCACTGAACGCTACAGGGTTGGCTCGAAATTTTACTAAATTGTCAAAAATATTCGCCTGCAGTTTAGGACCAATATATAGAATGTCATTTAAAGATTTGTTATTTGTTGTTTTAAACGAGGCGTCAAATACTACACGTAATTTTGTTGTTTCAGAGTTTTCATTTACCACCGCATGATGCGGTAAATAATAATGTGGCGTTTCATTAATTTCAGCTGGATTTAATTTTGTCATATGACCCAAATTTATATATTCGTTCATGAAATTCGAATACTCCATTTTTAATTGTGGGTTCTTTTTAATTTTATTTTCAATGGAAAGAAATCTTGAAATAGCACCTGACTTACTGTCACCTAGTGCCTTATCTGGCTTAAAGGGTAGGTGAACGACATATCTTCCCTGACTATTTCTTTTAGTTGTGGTCACATAAATATTTTCCACAGGATCATTTTCTATCTTTTTTGATTCTACATTTGGAATTGATTCTGTATCAAAAAATTGTTTTAAAGTGTTGTTGATATCATCATCAATAGTCATATGACACGTTGAACTGATATTTGTACATTGAAAACTGTTTATTCGTCCTGAAAGGAGGTAACCCAGCTTTGTGGGGAATGCTGTAGGAGTTCCAGCTGGCCCTTGAATTGGACTGCCATTGCAGATTGAGGCGACTATTTCTGCCCCAAGAAGAATATCGATTGGACCACTGACGTCATAATTGGGATCAGCTAGTTGTAATCCCTTTATGTGTGGCCAATCATGTTGCGGTAGTTGGAAATTAGGGAGAGGTGAGGTAACCCTATCAACTATAAAATCGCTGACTGAAAATGACTCCGATGAAAAATGCGGAGTGAATTTAAATTCTGTTTCGTTGAGAGCAGTTTCTGCTAAAACGCAATTAATCCCTATTATACTATGCGACGTGCTCCGTAAGGGCAAATTTAGTCGCTTAGCACATTCCTTAGTAATTAATGAATTTTGACTAGCATTATCTATCAAAGCTTTACAATGCATAATTTTTCCTTTATTCGATTTAACCTTAATTAATGCTGTAGATAACAAAACATTACTAGAATAAAACTGAGCACTATTAGAAACTGAAATGTCTGGCGATACATGATTCGCCCTTTCAGAATTTATATTTCTACCATAAACATGCAACAGCGTATGATGTTTTTCTGCACAATTTTTACAATTAATGTTTATCCTACAATTCTCCAGCCTATGATTTTGGCGTAAGCAATTTTGACATAACTTATTTAATTCAACAAATTTCCATCTTTCTTTAACCGGTTTTGAATTAAATGTCGGACATTTAAATAGCGCGTGACGCTCATTACAAAGAATGCACGTATTTTCCTTTTTCACAATTGTACTCAATACGTTGTTTGATTTCTTCGAATTAGTGAATTTTACGTCTTGTTTACATTTTATCTCTTCAACACCGCGCGCTTCGCGCTCAACGAATTTCCTAAAAAGATCAAGATCAGGCAATTTATCACTGTCCAACATTAATTCCCATCTCTGTTTTAACGATTCATCCAATTTCCCCATCATGAATTTTATTATAATTAAGTCGCTTAACGCATTAGAATCTAAACCCAAAGTTTTTAAGTTTCTGACGGCTTCGTTACAAGTATCTAATAACTCAAGTAAAGTTTTAGCATTGTTTGCTTTTACAATTTTCATAGAAAATATTTTGTTAATTTGACTCAATGCCAATTGTCTCTTATTTTCATATCTTTCATTTAATATTTCCCAACATTGATCTAAATTTTCCTCTTTTAGAGCGAATCCTCGAATTAATTTAGCTGCGTTTCCGCGCACTGAAGAATGTAAATATTGCAATTTTTCAATTTTGGATAATTGATTATTTTGTAGAATTGTCGAATTAAAAATTTCTTTAAAAGAAATCCAATTTTCGGTTTCACCAAAAAATTTTGGAAGATCAAATTTAGGTAATTTAATAAGAGACGATTTACCATTTTTCTCATCTTTATTTTCCGCGTGAGTATCTGAATCGCACGCATTTACTTCTGTTTTGTCCCTTAACTCCACCAGTAAATCAAAAACCACTCCCTTATATCTCAAATACATATCCATATAATCCTCATTCTCTTTAGCGGATAAATTTTTAAATATTTCCGCGATTTCATGATCATACGATTGAACTTTGGTTTTTAATAATTTAACCTTAGATTGTTCATCTTTACTACACCCCTTTACTCTATCTCTAAAACTATCGATTTCCTTACATAAATTTTCAAATAATAAAACTTGCTTAGATAATTTCGGCATTTTAGAATATATAAGTTTAAATACACATAACTATAGGCCTTCGAATTACAGAACAAACATTCAAGAACAAAAATAAATCATTTTAAGAATAAATGATTACGAATAAGAATAAGAATAAGAATAAGAATATCAAATACATATTAAATATATATAGTTTTTTTTTTTTTTTTTTTTTTTTTTTTTTTTTTTTTATATATATCTATATAAATCATCGATAGACTCATGGCTCTAGGACGGACCAAAAACATGTTGAGTAATTATTACTAGACTCATGCATAAAGAATTGACCTGCATCAAAAACATTTTACTAAAACGAAATAAGTTTCAGCATTCATAATATTAAGAAAAGCTAACTCACCTCTCTCCTGCATTTCCTGTAGTCGCTTGAAAAAACATTTTAGGCCTTACAAGTCAATAAAGATGAAATCCGATTACTTTCTATAGTTGATTTTAATCAGAGATTTTCTTTCAGAATTTTATGAATAAAAACAGAATCTTTCACAAACTTTAGCACAGGTTTAAACATTCAGAATACGTATAAAGGCATTTTTTTATGCCTTGAATGAATTATAAGAATAAACAGAAGAATACTTATTGTTTTAATAATATAACAATTAATGGATTACTTGGCTGTACGAATTCAGCCTGAATATTAGAATGTCAATTCAAGAATAAAGTTACTTCAGTTTTTCGAATAGTTCCGAGAGAAAACCAGAATTAATAATAAAAAAAGAAAAAGAATGAGTTTTTGTTTCTCTTTCTGGTCACATGACTGTCTACTTCTGATCGGCTGTCGCCTTTACCGCTTCCCATGAATCAACAATAAGCAATAATTCATATTAATTTTACAATCACAGGTTAAGAATAACTCTCATTATGTACATTTATACGAAATTTTGTCCTATACTACCATGTTAAAAATTTAGAAGAAATACGATCACAGCGCCTCCTGTTGTGCGATTGATCCCCAAATCTAATCAGCACCAGTTTATGTCAGGAGCCAACTAAATACCAAGTTTTGATAATTTCGTTTAAAAAAAAAAAAGGTTTTTTTTCGTAAAAAGTAAAAAAAAAAAATCGATAACTTTGTTTTAAATTATCACAGATTTATAGTTCAACCATTCGTTTTAAAGGTACTGACGAGACCTTTCGAAAGATACCCATCTTGAAAATTTTTGCCCTATATCACCATGTTAAAAATTTAGAAAAAGCGGGATGGCAACGCAACCTGTAAGACGATTTTCACCAAATGTTGATAGGAACTAATTTATGTCAAGGTGCAACTACATACCAATTTGTATGAAATTCTGTCCAGTAGTTCCTGAGGTACAGTTGCCACAAAATTTTGTCACACACACACACACAGACAGACAGACAGACAGACATTTTCTAAAAATGGTCAAATCGTGTTCTACAGCTCTCAAAACGTGTAAATCCACCAAAAACCCGAAATCGAAAATTTTTACGAATCCAATACTTTCTTCTATTGAAGATAGAAGAAAGTACGTGCAAGATAATACGTGCAATTTAAAGCTTTTCGGTTTAATTATAAAGCATTTCCAAGAATGAAAATAACATGTTTTTTTTTCGGCAGTTTAAATACGTTAAATAGTAGTTCAGACTAACAGTTACACAAACTTAACATATTGTAGTTGAGCAGTTATTTAGAAGAAAAAAATAATCTGGTGCGCCACTCACACGACTTTCTCTTACCCAGAAATTTAATACTATAAATACAGGTTGGAGATTAAGCAGGTAAGATAACGAGTACTGTTATGTAAACTTATGTTAAACAATTCAAATTAGGCTTCGGAAGAGTTTTATGTGGTAATTAATTCTGTGTGAAGGGGGCTACCGCCACCCTCAACCCCCCATTTCATCAATGCACCTACATTTAAATAGAATTTAATTCTGTTATTAAAATTAAAAGTTTACTTAAAATTATACAGACAATTTTCACACGTACTCATTGTTCGTAACATTCATTGAAACTTATTAATCTTGATCAAACTTTTCCAGCAACAAACTTATATTAACTTCGAAATGCAACATTTGGATCTCCTAAAATTATTCGTTTTTAAGTTACTCTAAGAGACAAAGACAAAGATCAAACGTTAAGGGCCCTCTTCACTCACCGCCGCCGGAAGCCGGTTATTCTATGGGAAATTTTTCTTTACAAATAGCTCATTAACTAATACATATTTTTAAATTCTGTTTTAATTCCTTTTTTAAAAAAATTGTTTTTTATATTTTTTATATTTTATTTTGAAGCTGCAAAATAAGAATTTTCAATATGTGAAATTTCTCATTTTGCAATTTCAAAACAAAATATTAAAAATTTAAAAAATACATTTTTAAAAAAAGGTCCATCAATTTAACAGTTGGGAATTTTCTGAACGTGAAAACAGAATTACAAATATGTATTAGTTAATAAGTTATTTGTAAAGAAAATTTCGTTATAGAATAACATTGGCTCGGGCTTCCGGCGACGGTAAGTCAAGAGAGCCAACTTGACTACGGTAATCAGGAAGCATCAAAACATGTAAATATACAAAAAACAAGTAATGAATATTTAGCTTAAAACGTACATTTTTTACCATATATGTATGAGGAATTTATTTCAATTCCCGAACAGCTTTCCTAGAAAAGGTAAAATATTATTAGTAAAGCACATCCACTAACATCAAATAACTAGAGTGTTGTGGCCACCACATGCCTTTCTTCTATATTTTCCTATACAAATTTCTCAGTAAAAATAATTTATTAAAATTATTATTTAAAAAAATTATCTTCCATGATAATGCAGACGATTTCCATATTAGAGAAGTAGCATAACACTAAATATCCAAATATATATATATATATATATTCTCATTATTCATAAAAAAAATCATTGCATTAAAAAAATCATCATTACATTTTTTTTTTTTTTTCCAATGAAAAAAATCTATAACTTTATTTTAAATTATCACAGATCGATGGTTCAACCATTTGTTTTAAAGGTATTAGCGAGCTCTTTTGAAAGATACCCGTCATGAAAATTTACTCCCCTCGAGGGGGGACTTCCCCTCCAGAGGGAGAGGCGAGGCTCCTACATACACATAATACTTAATACACATAATACTACATACACATAATACTTAAATAATACTTAACGCTTGAAGACGCTATCAAACGAAGTTTGATATAAGAATCATTTGTACAACGGTTAGGGAAACGGTTAAAATATCCCTGTTTGATTCAATTTGCCTCACGTATATTTTTTCAATCATGAACTTTCAACTGTTTGAATCTTCTACACTAATTTTCAGTATGGACTCCTCCAATCAGAGAATCGCAATTCTAGAATATCCCTATCTTTATTCCGTTCAAACATCCTTGAGGTGAATTATCGCCGAATGTTGGGTCCGTTGTTTACATTTATGGATTTCGTTTATACTTAACCTTAAAATAACCTTAAAATTTAAAAAACCTTAAATGGACCTCGAGAGAGTCGTTTAGTAGCTTTTGAGAGGCAATATCTTATACTTCAGACAGTATGTTTTTCCTTCTGATAGCGGATTAAGATTCTACCTCGATTATTTTTTACACACAAATAATAATAATAATAAATAAATAAATAAAGGAGCAAAAATATTAAAAAATAAGTAAAATTGCGTCAAATTTGAAAATGTTATGTACTCAAAATAGCTCGGAAGCAAATATACTGAAATAAAAAAAAATCCCATATACTTAATATTGCGTATTTTCTCACATTCAAAAATTGGCCACCGTCTGCCACCGTGAATTCCCAATATTCCAAAATTAGATTCTCTTTGATGTATTCTTTTACAAACCAGTATGAAATAGCCATGAAATTTAATTCTGGAGATTTGAGGGAATAAATTTTGTGCTTTAATTCTTTCTGTTAAAATCTGTAGAAATTCTATCAAAGAATATTTATAATAAAGCATATTTATAATAAATTATGAAGTAAACAGATATTAATTTGAAAACATGTTATATTTAATAAATGAGACAATTATGATTTCCTTTTTGAAACAAAATTATTCATTTCGAAATGAGTATGTCCATTTACTCATTTTTAAGCACTTCGTTTTTAACCGGGTATTACTTTATGCTTAAAAGTAAGTATATATACAGTAAAAATGATTACAATTTTAATTCGATATTAAAATGTTTGGGAATTTTTTTTTTTTTTTTTAGCTTACTGCTATACCGTAAAAAGTTATTTCAAAGAAAAAATATTTGCATAGTCAATTTACCAAATTTTCCTTACGGTATGGCTGAGATTTATATCACATTTGCTACACAAATAGCTTGGATAAAAAGTTTTTTTTTTCTGAATATATTTGAATATCTTTCTTTCGAAAACAGATGATACAGTTTATTATATTCTTAGAATATATTTGTAGAACAAAATTAAACATATTATGTATTTCTGTTTAGAACTGCAATAATAATATTCGATATCAACAAGTATGATAAATAACCAATTATTTATTTTTAAATAAGAATGAAATGTCTGCGAATTACTCTTGAAACGGCGACTTTTTCAATTTTATTTAAAGACTTTCATTTCTATAGACATATCAGATTTTATTATTATTATTATTATTATTATTATTATTATGTGTAAGAAAACTAATTGATTTCATTCTAAAATATTAACAACAGTTCACAAAAATATTTATGTGCGTATTTTTTTTTCTTTTTACAGTATTAAAATTTTATGTAACAAAAATATAAAATAAATCACATCTAAATTGATTAAATAATAAATTTACTATACAATTTAAAGAAAAAGTTTTTTTTTCATTCTCACAAATATTCCTCTCTATATAGTAAATTCTTCTTATATGCATATAAAAAATTTATGTTCATTTCATTTCGGCTGGTTATAGACGTTAAACTGCAACTGCGGAAAATTTCACCCTAAGATGTAATCTAGTTGAATTGTCTTGGAAGTCCCTGTACAAGAACCATTTGCTTGATGTCAATGAGAAATTTAGTGCAGCATCTCTATATATAATATAGATCTAGAATACCAATTTTGGTCTTCTTGCTGCTATTTGTTCTTGAGATATGCTGATAGCACACACACAGAGAGACTAATTGTTAAAAACCTATTTTTCAAGTCCAGAAGACCCCAAAGCTTGTAAATATAACAAGAACTCAATTTCGAATATTTGACCCTTTATCTTTTATATATATGGGCAATAGAAAGCAAAAAGTTTTGATGTGTTCATTTGATGCATAAGAGG
Source organism: Salticus scenicus (assembly GCA_963930645.1). Taxonomy (NCBI): domain Eukaryota; kingdom Metazoa; phylum Arthropoda; class Arachnida; order Araneae; family Salticidae; genus Salticus; species Salticus scenicus. Next base: position 223,779,506 of record OZ005650.1, on the reverse strand, counting down.
AAAATTTTGTTGCAGAACTAAAGCTCAGCACATAGGATAGAAAAATATATAACAGCTATATTTTCCCGACTACTTTTTCTTATCCATATAATTTCTTTACTATTATATAATACTAAAGAATTATTAATTTTGGTGTCAAACCTCCGAAATTGAGTTTTTGCTCTATTTACATGTGCTAAGGTCGCTTGAATCCGAAAATCAGATTTATTGTGGCTGGACTATGTTTCTGTGTGTCTTTTATTAGCATTTTGCAAGAAAAATTACTAGCAGGAAGTCTAAACCTCTAAGCTCGGTATTCTAAACCTGTATTATAATAAGGATGCTACATCAAACTTTCGTTGACATTAAGAAAATGGTATGTGTACAAGGGTATCCAAGAAATTCAAAGACATTACGTCAATGGTCGAAATTTATGGTAGGTACAGTTTAACTTTAGATTGAACTGGACAAGATGAAATGAACATACATTTTTTATATCCCTAAACATATGTTTAGTATAGGGTATGATATGAAAACACATTTACCTTTCATTCACAGGGCCACATAAATGAATTCTGATATATTAGGATTAAATTGCATTTTAAGTTGTGTTATGTGTTTTTCATATTAAGATAAATTTGAACATACTATGTACTGTGTATATAATTTATAGATAAGATACAGGGCTACACACAAAATTGAGTGAATACTTTTTTTTCTGTTAAATGCAAATAATGGAAGTGTTTTACTAAATTTTATGAAGTTAAGGAAAACTGCTGCAAAATGATAATTACTTTCTCCTATCATATGATAAAAAAAAAAAAGAACTACTTTTGCATTCAAATCTCTCTGGTATTTTTTTTTCTATAATTACGCTTTTTGAGGTCCCCTGAATAAGAAAAACGAGCTTTCATGCTGATAAAAAATTATGCGATTGTCATGTAGAAACTAAATTGTGACTCTAGTAAAAATAATTCCATTTCATCCTAATAAATTCTAGTTCCTTTTGCTAGCGAGGTCTAAAAACCCCTATTAAAATTCAAGAGCACTTTTCTATATTATCGTGTTTATCCTTATTTAAAAGTCTCTGAAAATAAATGCAAACACAGGAGACGAGTTTTAGTAATCATAATTTTGGTTTATGACTCAACTCTAGGAAATCAAGCTAGAATTTCTCACAATACAAAAGATTTATAATATATATAATAATGTCTTCACCGTCTAGACAAGTATAGACTAGAAATTCTCGATCATTTCGTCTATCCAGGTTATTTGTTTACCTTGAATGCATAAGTTGGAAATCTATATTTCTAGTGTAGTGATTCAGGAAATGACTACCTATTCGTTCCAGATAAAGGCGGTATAGTCTATTTTTTTTCTCAGTGCAGCGATTTATCTGTGTATATCCTTGTTATCAACATAATATAAAATCAAATAATTACAAGGAAATGTAATTGGATATCTTGAAGATCATATCGAGTTGCCACTTGACGATTTCGACTAAATTTTGAAAGTTTCAAAAAGTCGTGTGGGTAAAATTTGCCTGAGTAATTAGGAATAATATTTTAAATTTAAAAACATCATTTTTCTGAATGTATGTTTATGTTTTTTATATTTTTTTTTTTTTTTTTGCCCATGTTAGTAGTTAATATTTATTTAAATTTTATTATGCGTACTTTTTGTTTAATATTATAAGATTTAAAATAAATGTCTTCTTTATTATCAGAGATAAGCCTAACGCTTTGGATATCGAATAATCGAAATCCTATTTTACTTTGTAATGAGACATTTTAAGAATGTTTTTATTGCGATTTTGAATATTGAGTTTTCCATTATTATAAAAAGTAAGAAGTAATGCCTAAAAAATAGCTAATCCTTTCTAACTCTCACTCTTTTGTAAATGCCGATGAGAAAAAAAAACTTAGTATGTTGTGGTCATCACAAAAATTTCTCTTTATTATGACAGCTATTGATTGATACACATCAGATTTAATCATAGCTTCTCGCAATAAGAACTTTACATACGTAGTTTGAAGCAGTTTTGACCAATAGAGATATGGCCATGATGAGATATGGCCATCTGGAAAATCAAAGATGGTCAGTAATACTAGTGCAAATTGTCGGTCGATATACGCTTAAATTAGATCAACATTCTTCTTCATAATATCTACCTTACAAATAAAATTTAGTGCACTTATATGCCGAAGAAGCTAAAATACAGCTTTATTGTACACTCGAAAATTGCATCACAGCAGTATCACTTATTGGCCAATATTCATCAAAATTGAATCAGTATAGTCTTTTATATTGGCCTCTCAAATATTATATACTATAGACGTGCAATTATATACTATAGAAACTGAAATATAGCTTTCTCATAAATGTGGAAAGTTGAGACATGGCATAACCACCTTTTGATAGATTTAAACCAGAAGTTGATGGATATACCAATTCATGTTCATGTTATAATATGTTATATGTAAATATTGAAATTATGTGCATTAGTACTAGATTTAGAACCACTTAAAAATATTTGTCACATAGAGAGAGAGATTTCTGAAAATGGCCAAATCGTCTTCAATCTCAGAACGTGTAAATCCATGGAAAAATTGAAGTCGAAAATTTTACAAATCCAGTAGTTTCTTCTATGGATTTATAAAGTGTAATTCAATTTAACATAGATAGGTTTTTGAAAGAAATGATATGCCATATTATTATTCATTTATTTATCTTTTAAGAACTAAACAAATCATAAATTCATAAATATTTTATCAGATTTTTTTTCTGAACCATTATGCATTTGTGTGGAAAAAATAAATCATTTTTATCTCCATTATGTTTTGCAATTAAATTACCTAGTTACTTTAATCCACCATTTTCTCTTTCACAATCTTTTTAAAAAGATTGCTTTTAAAAAACAAGATATCAAGAAGAGAATTAAAGAAATCGAACTTTATATTTTAAAGATATTTTCGTAATGTCTAAAGCATCTTAAAAGTATATTAGATTAAACTAAACTCAAAAAATGAAAATTTGAAGCATGCGTATAAATAAAACAATAACCAGTCAATGATAATTTATGCATACTTTACTTTTTTTTAATAACCGTTTTAAGTAAATATAACGGGAGAAAAAATACCATTTTGCGGATCTGTATTTTTAAATCACAATTCATTAGTTCATCCTTTGATCAGTTGTTTTTATTATTCAGAGACTATTTTCGTGATTTGTAAAACTCAACACCAAGCACACATAACTTGAAAAAAGGAAAAGGGGGGGGGGGCATATATTTAATTCATAATTTTATTTTATAAAAAAAATAATAATAAAAATAAATTAAAAAATAAATAAAAAATTTTTGTCAAAGACAGACGGAGGACTATAAATTTCAATCTGTAAAATTTTTATTTTTAATTTTAATTTTTAACTCATTTTTTATCTCATTTTTTTACCGTAAAACTGGGCCACGTACTTTTTAAAATAACTGAAATTAATTAAAATGAAGTGTTTCTACCCAAATTTCATACTTTAGTTAATTAAAAATATAATAATTGTCGTGTCGAAAAACTGTTTTCACCCCTGGATTCAGAAAAATCGCCCCTTTCATTTGGTACCGAATTTGTAACGAGCCACGTACTTTCTAAAATGAGTGAAATGAATTAAAATAAAGTGTTTCCACCTAAATTTCACACTTTAGTTAATTTTTAAAAATCTAATTATCGTGTTGAAAAACTGTTTACACCCCTGGATTCAGAAAAATCGCCCCTTTCATTTGGTACCAAATTTGTAACGATAGGACTGATATTTCTAATTTATTTTGGTGTTACACAAAACTGGTCTACACAAACTCCAGTTCTCCGTCCTAATAAAATAGCTTTATTTTCACACATTAAGTTTTTAAAACAAAATATTATTATTATTATTATTATTATTATTATTATTATTATTATTATTTATGTTTTCAAAAAAAATTTTTTAAACTAAGACGTAAAAAAAATTCATAAAATGTATCTTTATAGCTTTCCTTCTAAGCAGAAATCATGAAACAGATTTGATTTGTGAATCATATTTTGTGCAGCTTAAAAATTTAAAAATTGTATAAAGATTGTATATGCAACAAAAAATGAAATTAAAAACGAACGATCTTCTTCCCACTGAAAATTTACATTGAGCGAATTTTCTTATTTTCATAACGTATCTGGACAAATTTGTAGAGTTCTGTAAACTTATTATAAATGCTAATCACACAGCATATTCTACACGGGAAAAAACATAACTAAAATTACATTTCGAAAAATTTCCATTCATGTCTTCTAACGAGTTGTTTGTTTTACATGAACCTCCAACCCTTAATTCTTGTCATATTATATTCTGTATATAACACGCTTTTCTGCAACTTATCTTAATTACTGTTATTTAAGCGTACAAAAAGAAAGTTATTTTAACTCTCTAGCTTACTAGATATAATCGCGGACGCCAAATAAATTTAAAGCATACAGAAGAAGTTATTTTAAACTTCTAAGCTTTCTAAAAAACTAAATAAATTCTAACAACAAAATCTATTTGCTGCTTTTATTCCAATGAAAAATTTGAATACTCAGAAAAAACAAACTAGATGCACGCTCACGAGCATCATCTCAATAATCTTTTTTTTTTTTTACAATAACAAAACTACATCACGTGAGTTAAAATATAAAAATGAGAGAAATAAATAAAATATGGACAATATCTAACAGAGAATAAAATAAAACATGGACAATATCTAACATCCTCCCACCTTTTGATTACATCTTATAATCAAAACTCTACATTTTGACATCTCTAGAAGATTTCATAAACTTCATAAAATCAGTCTATCTGGCATTTTAATTAATCTTCCAGATCTAGTCTTTCTAAGTTCCCTGCAGGACTTATCCTCCAAAGGCTTTTCAATTTGTGCTTCCTTCACAGCTGGATTAGGAAACGTATTTTCAGCACCGTCACTAGATGATACTTCTAGAGGATAGATTCTTTGTATTGGTCGAAGTATCTCTGAATGAGATGTTTGTAACTTTACGAGGCGCACTTTTCCATCTTTGCCATGAATAAGCTCTATGATGCGTCCTAATGGCCAGTGCATCCTTTTTTTATTGTCCGCTCCCACCAATACAATGTCTCCTACAGAAACTGTCTGTTGGCTTCTTCTCACATTCGGTCGCTGAATAAGTAAACCCAAATACTCTGATCTAAATCGATTTCTTAAACTTTTCTGCAGTGCTTGTCTATATTTAAGCCTTCGTTTGAAAGAGTTTCCCTCGACTGCATCAATGTCTGGTACAATATATTCATGAATATCTTTCAAAAACATGGCAGGAGAAATTGGCTTAATAGATTCTTGCTCTGACATGTAAGTCAAAGGTCGAGAATTGATAATGCTTTCGCAATCAGACAATACAGTAATCATTTCTTCATAATTCAAGCACGCTCGCCCAAGGACTCTTTTTAATAGATCTTTCATCAGTCTGATGAGCCTCTCCCACCATCCGCCCCACCACGCCGCAGCTGGCGGATTGAATTTCCATTCAATTGAATTGGTTGCTCCATCCTTTTGTATATGATTCCAGTTCAGTCGTTTCAAATAGTTGGCTGCACCAACAAAATTAGAGCCATTTTCGCAATATATAATGGAACATCTTCCTCTACGAGATATAAATCTTCTTAAAGCCATCAAAAAAACCTCGGTAGATGCTGATGTAACAAGCTCAAAATGTACTGCCCGATAGATAGCACATGTGAACAAGATAACCCAACTCTTTTGATTGTCTTTCAGAAACAAAGGACCAGCCATATCAATATCAATGATCTGAAACACAGCTGCATCTTTTACTGGATTTTCTGGTAGAGAAATAGGCGAAGATTCCACGTTCTTAGAGTTGAATCTTTTACAAGTAGTACATTTAGATAAAACAGATGTCACAGTTCTTCTTCCATTCAAAATCCAATATTTTTCTCTAATCAAATTTAAAAGTATCTGAGGACCTGCGTGACAATTTTTCAGATGAAAATATGAAATTAGTCGTTTAACAACTTCATGATTAGATGGTAGAACGATAGGTGTGAGAAAATCCTTCTTGTCTTGTCTGTACAAAATTTTAGTTTTCACGCGTATTATATCTTCCTCATCTTTGAAAGTCTCAAGAGTTTTCAATTTCTCATAATCTTTAGAGGAAAAAGCTTCTTTCTGAATCATCCACGCTATTTTCATTTCTGCTTTGTGAAATTCCTGACTTGTCAATTCTCCTTTCACTTTATCCTTGTATTACAAGTATTATGTTTAAAACGGAGAATCCATCCCATAAGGCGAACGATTTTCTCATAACATGAAAAATAGTGATAGTACCAAGTATTCTGTGAATTTTCATCTACATTTATCAGTAATTTTGTAGATTTTAACTTTTCTCTTTCAACGTCTTCTTCATTTATATTCTGGCAGATGAAATCCATATGTTTATTATACTCATATGGATTCTTAAGCCACGATGGACCCTCTCACCATTTGAGAGAGACAAGTTGTTTGGCTTTACAACCTCTAGAGGGTAGATCCGATGGGTTAATTTCACTGGGAATATATTTCCATAAAGAAGGATCAGTCAAACTCCTTATTTCTTGAACTCGGTTCCTGACGAAAACTGACCAGTTCTCTTCTCTGATTATCCATGCAAGAACTGTCGTGGAATCACTCCAAAAATATCTTTCCATATTTTCCCAACTGAATGCATCTGTTACTGATTTCGATAATCTAGCACCAATCAAAGCCGCTAAAAGCTCCATTCGAGGTATAGTTGGGCACTTTAAAGGACTGATGCGGGATTTGGCAGCCAGAAGGAATAATTTCACTTGATCAGCTTTTTCTATTCTCAAAAATACAACAGCAGCATAAGCCTGATTACTAGCATCACAAAATGTATGAAGAGTACATTTTTTTAAATTATCTGGAGTGACTTGAATGTATCGCGGAATCTCAATTTCTTCCAATATATTTAATTCACGAAACCATCCGATAAACTCGTTTTTTAGATCCCCGGTAATTTCTTCATCCCAGGTTAAACCAATTTTTCAGGTTTTCTGTAACATCATCTTGGGGCAAATCATGACTGGTGAAGTAAAACCAATTGGATCAAAAACTTTATGTGCCACTGATAACATAGTACGTTTTGTTATTTTCTCCAGATTTACATCTTTCGTCCAGGATACATTGACCTTTAAAATGTCCGAAAATCTGTTCCAGTGTAATCCAAGTACAACAGCTTCTTTACCGTGTTCCGTGTCCTTTCTCTCTTCTGTATGTTCCCATCCTCTTAGGTCGAATCCGCCTTTAGACATTAGGTTTTTAGAGCAAGTAATAAATCTCTTTAACTCTTCCTCTGAACGGACACTCGTAACAACATTGTCAACATAGAAGCTTCTCAACAATCTTTGCTTAAGTTCTGGGTCGTATTCTTCATCATTTTTAATATGGTATTCTATTACTGAAGCTAGCAAAAAAGGTGAACTCTTGACTCCAAAAACGACTCTAGCATGACTCTATTCTAAGCTCACTTTGTTCTGGATTGCTCCACCAGAGGAAACGTAAAAAATCCCGATCTTCTTTCCGGATGCTTATTTGCAAAAACGCTTTCTTGATATCAGCTAAGACACCGAATTTATTTTCTCTAAATCGCAAAAGTATGTCAGGAATTAATTCAATGAGATTTGGACCGCAGTGTAGACATTGATTCAAAGATGGATGGTTTTGGATTCTTGCTGATGCGTCAAATACTGGACGAATTGGAGTAGTGCTATTCTCCTTTATAACTGGTCGATGAGGTAAGTAGTGTCCATAAAAGGACCTTTCACATTCAGGGACCTCTTCAATAATTTTGTCGCCAAGCCATCCTAAAAGTACTTCCTCATATTTTTCATAAATATTACTCGCAAGTAGTTTTTGTGTGACATTGGTTAACCTTTTCTTGGCTAAACACAAATTATCAGGTAAAGGTGGTTTATCTTCAGCCCATGGCAAGGATATTTCATAACGACCGTCTTTATTCCGTGTTACTGTATGTAGAAAGTGTTCTTTCACTTGACGATCTATTTCCATCTTAGATAGCTTTTCGATTGGATCACTTATTCCAAGTAAATCTAATCTCCATAAGTCGGAAATTTCTGCTTCTTTTACAAACATGGAAGTAACTGATAGCGCTAAATTTTCTTTAGATGAACTTTCTTGAGGAACTTTTCCCATTAATGTCCAGCCAAAAAATGTTTCCATTGCAACTAGCCCAGAAGACAACACTTCTCTTCGACCGGTCAATAGTTTACCGATTATATCAGCTCCAATCAGTACTTGAATAGATTCATCTGCATCGCCAACATCTGCCAAAACAATGTCTTTCTCGGCCAATTCTTTCAGCCAAGAACCTTTTCCCACAGGTTTAACATTTTCACATATAATATTTTGATCCAAAACCTCAAAATTGCATCTGAATTTCCCTGTCAAATCTCTTAATCTTATTTTATAAAAGTTATGTTCATATTCTTTGGTTGAGACTCCGCCAAAAAGTGAATGTACAACCTTTTCTTTTTTAATGGCTGCATATTTCATTTCTTCTGCTAATTTCTTCAAAATATACGATCTTTGTGAACCAGTATCTAAAATTAGACGAATATCCTTTTCTTTATTATCAGAGACGACTTTTGCTTTGAGAGTTTGAAGAAATACCCTTGGATTTTTATTGAAATTTGCCATATTTACTTCACTTTCATTTGACTTTTCTTTCTCTTCTCTTTCATTTGTTTTGCCTTTATCAAGACTTTGGCACATCACGGTGGAATGTTTTCTATCACAGATAAAACACTTCAGGACAGCTTTACACTGTTTGGTAGTGTGACCTGACCCCAAACAGAGGATACAGCACTTCTTATCCTTTAGAACATTCTGTTTCTCATTAAAACTCATCTTTCGTGCCGTAAAACAGTCTGAACTCATATGCTTTCCATCACAAAACACACAATTTTTCTTTAGATCCTGTTTAAAAGAAGTCGTTAATAAAGTAGAGGCAGTGGGTATAGGCTTAACAACATCAGTATAAGTCCTTCTTTTTCTATAATTTCGGTCATCATTTTTCCTTGCCAGACCAAAACCGGCGACCGCCAAATTTATTCTTTCATCTCCTTCAACTTCACATATGAGAAATTGCATCAAATTGTCCAACCGTTCTTTCGCATCAGAACTAGTAGAAACAATGTTACTTCTATTCCAAGCTTTCAAAAATTCAGCTGGAAAACAGGATTCTACCATAGGATATAATATAGAAGCGCATTTATCAGTAGTGACACCCAACGTTTCAAGAGCCCTTAAATATGATTCAAGTTTATCGTGTAATGAAGTAAGAGAAAATTTTTCTCTTGTATGAGCAACTATAATTAATTTTAATAATTCTCTAACGTACACTTCAACTAGAAGATCATCTCTTCCATAACGAGCTTTTAGACTCTCTATAACTTTGGCATAGTTGGCGCCAGTTGGCGGAAAACTGTCTACAACTTCTCGTGCTCTGGAACCAGCGACCGTTGCTTGAATGAGGTACTGGAATTTGTTTTCTGGAGGAATATCGTTATCTTTATCTATCTGCTCAAACTGACTCCAGAATGGTAGCCATTCTTTTAAATCCCCATCAAATTGTCGGAATTGTAACTTGGGTAAGGAAATTTTTCTTCTAGATGAATTATTTTCACTAACAGTTAAAATTGACTCCCCCTGAATGTGTGCCTGGGACTGCATTCTAGCCAATTCCAACTGTTGGTCTAATTCCATCTTCTTTATCTCTAATTCTTGATTAAGCTTTTCTAATTGAATTTTTCCTTCTTGTTCAAGTTTAAGTTTTTGTTGCTGTAGATCTTTTTCTTGCTCTAGTTTCAATTTTTCTCTTTCTTGCCTCTCAACAACAGCCGTTGATAAAATTTCTTGCACAAAAGTGGGATCATTTTTATATTCGTTGCTATTCAAGATAATTTCCTTTAAAGTAGCAATAGTACATTCAGGAGGAATTATTTCGCCAAGCTCTTCCGCTACAAACTTCAGATCGGCTTTTCTAAAACCTTTAATTACTTGAAACATATTGTTTTACTTCGTCCTGTCGCGTAGACGTCACAAAATGTTATTTAAGCGTACAAAAAGAAAGTTATTTTAACTTTCTAGCTTACTAGATATAATCGCGGACGCCAAATAAATTTAAAGCATACAGAAGAAGTTATTTTAAACTTCTAAGCTTTCTAAAAAACTAAATAAATTCTAACAACAAAATCTATTTGCTGCTTTTATTCCATTGAAAAATTTGAATACTCAGAAAAAACAAACTAGATGCACGCTCACGAGCATCATCTCAATAATCTTTTTTTTTTTACAATAACAAAAATACATCACGTGAGTTAAAATATAAAAATGAGAGAAATAAATAAAACATGGACAATATCTAACAGAGAATAAAATAAAACATGGACAATATCTAACAATTACGTTATGTTTTGTGCAGTAGTAATTATAAGATTAAAATACCATGTTTTCAAATTGTCTGTTGAATCATAGCCATAGAACGATATTAACACTTTATAAAAGTGTATGAAAATTTTAAAGTGATAATGACGTCAATTTTTGGGAGATGCATAATTTAACTTTTTATACTTTTTTAATGTTCACGTTTAATTAAATGTATATATTTTTATGTCAAAAGAAAAAAAAAAAAAAAAATATATATATATATATTTTTTTTTTTTGGGGGGGGGGGGCAAGATTTAAATTGTAGCTAATATGGCTAATTTTAAAACTATTAGGATGTTACTATTTTCATATTTTAATTAATTAAAAGAAAATTAATAAAAAATTTGAAAATCGAGCTTCGAGGTATTGCGTTGTCATCGTGTTCTGAGCTATTCTAAAAGTTTCAAATATCTAGCTAGTCGGGTAGTTAGTTAAAAATCGATCGCAAGATTTGTACTGGACAAACAAAGAAACAAACAAGAAAGCGAGTTAATAAAAACATGGTAAAACATTTTAAATTATGGTTTAAAGAAATACACCGTAAAAAAAAAAATATTATAGTTTTAAAAAATTAAAGAACACGCAATTATAGAAATGTGAACTAAAAAGCACAAAATATCTACCTTAGTATTAAAATGCAGGGTAAGAGAAAATCGTCTGAGTGACACACCATAATATTTACATAAATTTAAATATTTTATTAAAATAATTTAGAATTAAACAAAAACCATTTTTATAAAATCTCCCCTGATTGGGATCGAACGCTAGACCTTTAGGTTCGTAGCGCGGAGCTATACCTCAGAGCCACGGCGTTCACGTAGAGAAAGTCTTTTTTTACAATATAGAATTTTTGTTTGCTCCCAGAGCGGTTACAAACATACATACATACAGGTGAAGCTAATAAAAGCGTGTTAAAAAATGGAACGCTTTGGGAAAAGTTGAAGAAATTTGTTGCCCAATATTTACCTCGAATGATCTTGAAATAAATCAGTGACCATGAAATATATGATAAATATTATTAAACTTCTGAAATCAGGAGCGTTTCATGTAGATCCTGTTAAAACTTCTTATTTTCCGAAATATGTTCCAAAATTGTAAAAAACAGCAACATACGATGCATATAACAGTTTTCTTGTTTCTTTCTTTCTTTTGATTTATTTAATTATAATAATTTTTTTTTTTTAATAATTTATCCCTTATAGACCATAATGCATCAAAAAATTTTTGGGGTCAATGTACTTACGGGGATATTTTTATCATTTTCAATGGAAAACATACCATAGTGATCTTGAGTAACATACATATTGATATCTAGAATTATTGTGATCGCTGACGTAAAAAACGTATTCAATAAAAGACTTTCAACAACATGTTAGAATATTCAGAAAGAAGTTATTATTTATTTAAAATTAAAAATATCAGGTAGAGAAAATATTGTTATGTAAATAAATTTAATATTTATACTCTAATGAAAAATATTGAACTTGTTTATTAAAAAAATATATTAAGGGAAGTGAGAATACTGAATAGGGAAGAATAGGAATTAATTATATCATTATATCCCGAGAAAATTAAATTTAATACTATAATTAATTAAAATTTCTATAGGGAAAAATATATGACATTTCAGTAACATACAGGGAATTCTAAGAATATTTACAAAAATTAGAGCTCTAACAGAGAGGTGGATATACGGACAGATAAATCGAGGTCATAACACTTTAAAACTATACTACTGTTTGTAAAAAATGCAACACCAAGAAGGAATGAGAATATCACAATGATATTTATTGGGCACATACATTATAGTAAGAAGAACAATTGATTAAAATTTCAGAAAATTTGGAGTAACATATACTGAGAAAACAGTACATAAAGCAGCGACCTCTGTGAGCAATAACAGCACTTATCTGTCTAGGCGTTAAATCAAACAGAGATTGGATGACATGCATGGGTAAAGAACTTCATGAAGCTTCAACACGATGCCACAATTCATCGATCGCAGTTACTGGTGGGTGGTGGGGGGCCAGTCGCTTTTCAACGATTAAACAGACATTTTCATTGATGCGAGATCAGGAGAATACGCTGACCAGAGCAACGGTTGAACACATTATGTATTAAAGAAGGTCCGGACTATACTGACAACTTGTTGTCGTGCATTATCCTGCTTAAATGTGACGTTGCTGAGGCCTTGAATATAGAGAGGAAGTGAGGGCGTTAACTCACCAGAAATTTAATGACCGCATTTCAGAGTGCCGGGAAAGAGAACAAGAAGTATTCGAGACGTGTATCCAATGGGACCCTATACCATTACTGTATGTGGTGGACAGTGTGACGATGTGGAATCCCAGATGGAATTGTGCATTATTGACAATGACGTTAAATACGGATAAGGCAATCTTGATGCTGTAAACAGGATTGTGATTTGTCTGAAAGGCGACTTCACGCCATCCCTGCGTCCAGGTTCATCATTAATCACACATTAAAGGCGCCCGTATCAGTGATGCAGTTTTGAGGGTAATCAAACTTTTGGTAGCTGCATACTGGGTCACCACCTGGAGTGATGGTATGTGGTACCATTGGATACACGTCTCGATCACCTCTTGTTTTGATTCCCGCCACTCCGAATACCAGCCATTACATTTCTGACGAGTTGAGGCCCTTCGCTGTGCCCTAAATTCAAGGCCTACGAAACGCAACACTTAAGCAGGACAATGCACAACCGCAAGTTGTAAATATTGTCCGGATCATCCTTGATGCAGGATATGTTCGACTGTTTCTCTGGCCAGTGCGTTCTCCTGATCTTGCACCAATGAAAATGACTGTTTAATCGTTGAAAAGCGACTGGCCCCCACCATTCACCAGTAACTACGATCGATGAATTATGGCATCGTGTTGAAACTTCATTAAGTGCTTTACCCGTACATGCCATCCAATCGCTGTTTGATTCAATGCCTAGGTAGATAAGTGGAGTAATTGCTCACAGAGGTCGCTGCTTTATGTACTGTTTTCTCAGTATATGTTACTCCACATTTTCTGAAATTTTAATCAATTGTTCTTGTAACTATAATGTATGAGCCCAATAAATATCATTATGGTATTCGCATTCCTTCATGGTGTTGCATTTTTTACAAACAGCAGTTTATGTTGAATAATGTTTAGAAAAAGCAATTTATTTACCAAATACTTTAAATATTTAAGGGTAGTTATGTAATATTTGAACAATGTTAGAAATTTGATACTTTGGATATAAATAACTATAACGTATAGTAATTATCTTATAATTAAAAATTAATCATGAAGAACAATCGGAAATCTGTTTAATATATATATATATATATATATATATATATATATATATATACTTTCAACTTCCTTGAAGAAATATTTTTATTAACACCAATGCTATCTTCTATATGAAGAACGAACTTCTTTGTAAAAAACGAATGAAAAATGGCATTCAATCGGCTATAGAAAAAAAAGTTATTTTATTGTTCACTTTTTTACTTTTCGAATATGCATAATGTAAGGAAAATATTGTAATCATGGAAAGAAAAAAAATCTATTTTGAGGTTTTAATGTGTTTGTACGTCTTGAAGTCTCCTGAGTTTGTTTTAGTTATTTTTAAGGGGATGTATGTATGTATGTATGTGTGTCCACTTGCCCGTGCTCTCTTAAAATGTGTGGCCAGATTTGCTTACTCAAAAACGGACGGAATATTTTTAGCCGTATTTTGAGAGGAATGTCTAGGAAAAAATCAAATTGAGTAAAACCGGTCTTCTCTGATCATTTTTTTTTTTTTTTTTTCAGTCAAAATGAACGTACGAGTATCAGCTCAGTTCTGATCGAATTTCGATCATTTTTCATTTGATGCAACAAAAATGCGTAATTAAGGCGCCATCTATCGATTATATTTTAAATTATCAGAAGAAAAATATTTTTTAGATATATATAATTCATTAATTTATATATTGTTTAAAAAATATGATGAGATCATTTAGTAATTGGAAAAAAAAAAAAAGTTTCCTTTTTTTTTTTTTTTTTTTTTTTGGTAAATATAACAAATGTTTTATATACAACTGACAAAAAATTGCAGAGTTATCAAATCACGACCGTTAGTCATAAAAAAAACTGAAAATAAGCAGTAAAAGTCTTTTTAAAAATTGTTTCTAAAAGAAATACTTATGTGAAATATAAAGAAAAAGAACAATGTATTTATATAATGTAGAAATTTATTTATGTCTAAAGTTATTTAATACTTTTATTTTATTTATTGAAACTAATTTATTAAAATGCATGTAAAACTTTCAAAAAATGTATTATAATGTTTTAATTATAATTAAACTCAACACATCGGGAATAATATGTATAATCAAAATAGTACCTACTTTTTTTTTTTTCAATTCATAGTTATTTAAGTAATTCTGCAACGTTGCGTGGAAGAATTAATTTTTCTAAAAGTGTTAAATTGTATAGAATTAATTTGCAAGCTTCTAAAATCTCTGCTTGTCATAGAGGCTCTGTTTTCAAGACTTTTTTTTTCATTAAATCAATTGTGTTATTTTGAAGATGTTTATTGGGTTTCCCATAGTGTTATGTATAGAACTAGTAAAAATTGATAAATAATGTTTTCTCCGTTTGAGAATGATTGAGAGCGGATATATAACCACTTTTAGCATGGAAACGTTTGTTAGTGGTAGCGCGTTCGTCTGCCTCGGAAGGGAGCCCGAGTTCGATACCGGTCGAGGGAATATATATATATACAGTAGAACCTCGATTATCCGAACCTCGATTAACCGAAACTTACCTCGATTAACCGAAGCTCTCCGTTAACCGAAGTCGGTTTCTTCTTCACTTTTTTTTTTCACTTTCTACTATCATCCAAAATTTTCTCTTAACAAACATGTATTTTTAAAGTTTTTTTTTTTTTTTTTTTTTTTTTTTCCACATTCCTTTTGTATGCAAGCCATCCTTTCCAAGCTACGAGTGCTGATAAATATTTTAGATGATTATTGATGAATTCTCGATTATCCGAAAATTTCGATTATCCGAAGTGAGTTCGCTCCCAATTACTTCGGATAATCGAGGTTCTACTGTATATATATATATTTCCAGCATCAAACAGTTTCACTCAAATCTGGTCCGATTTCTCTCCAAAGTAAATTGTTTTAATTGGCTGAAACCTGAGTCGCACACAGCAGCTCAATGATTTGAGAGGATTTCTCTCAACATGAAAAGTTGCCTTTCGACATGTCGATTGAGTGAAAAATGGCTCAGTTTGAGAGAATTTTAGCTTTCCATTTTCAGAGAGAGTGTGCGTGTATGCGTGTGCGCGTACGTGTACTAGAACTAGATATGTGCCGGAGCTCCGTATCCGTATCCGTATCTGCGGATATCCGCCAGAAATAAAAGATCTGTATCCGTATCCAGATCCGTATAATCGAGAAAAAATATCCGGATCCGTTTTTTTTTCTTCAACGGATCTAATATGAATCTTTTGTAGAAATTACATAAAAATTACAAAGGAACTTCTATAAATCTTTATTGACTATCTTTAATGCAAAAATAAAAAGAAATATAGTTTAACCTCGATTTTGAACTCTCGCAATTCTTGTTTTCTCAAAATTTACAATTTTTTTTTAGGTACTTTCATTTTTTCCTATATTTGCAATGAATTTCAATTCTTGCTTTTATGTTATCGAAATTTTGAATTTTCCTTCATTTGTACTTTATATATACAGTAAATATGAAGAAATTACTTGTTATGATTTAATTAATAAAACTATTATAAAATGAAAACATTTAGAAGACAGATTCTATCAATGCAAATAATATTCTTTTTCGTCTCGTCTAGAACTCTAAAACAAATAAATATGCATCTTTGCAACTGAAGGAAGCTGATTTGCCGATATATAATTAAAGTGACTGTGTGAAAGCAGATGTTTACGAATTTTACTATATGTAATAAATTCTTCTTGCTTTATAAGTTGTAGGAAGTACAAAAAAAAAAAAAAACATCTATAATAATAAGAAGAAGAAGAAGCAGAACAGAAAATAATTATGGATTATTTAAATGAAAATAATACTAATAATAATAAGATAAAATAATGATAGTATTTGTTTACGTATGTTTTATGGTAATGTATTTGCATCTTTATTTTTATTTTTATTTTTTTAATTGCTGAGTGCTGAGACATAAATAGTAGTTACTTCTCAATACTCCTGTCCGAGATTACTTAGTTGTCTAACATAAAATATAATCACTTATTTGAATAACAGATTCAGAAGAGCTCATTCATGCAATCTTACCAAAATCTTAAATTCGAATACTTTCTCCACCATACTATGTCCAACAGAAAGTAGCTAGTAATGCTGTGGCCATCACAAAACTTCTTATTGCATAGTCATAATATAATAATTGGTCAGACAACTGTCTAAAATACGGAAAGGAATGCATAACAACGGCCCCTATCAGTCAATGTGCATTTAAATTGACTCACTGTATCTCATATTAACGATCTTATATTGATGAGCATGTACACTATAGAAACTAAGATGTTGCTTTCCTTAAATAGGGAAAATTGCAGCTTAATAGCGCTAGTTATAAGCCACTGTACAGGACGCAGTTTTTTTTTTTTTTTTTTTATAATAACCATTTTACATATAAAGTTTAATGTGCACATACACTATAGAAATAGAAATATACATTTAAACAAATGGGAGTGATACAATATAACAGTACCACCTGTAAGGCGGTATACGCCAAAATTAAATCAAGAATCAATTATATCGGCATTCAACCACATAAAGTTCCGTGAAATCCCATACATTTTTTATGGGGTACAGTGTTCACAAAATTTTGCTGACACACATACACAGACCTGCAAACAATTTCTAAAAATAGTCGAATTGTGTTTAGGACATCTAAAAAAAGTTCAAACCCATCGAAAATCAGAAGTCAAAAATTTTCGAAAAATACAATACTTTTTTTTATGTATACAGGAGAAAGTAAAAATTTTTACCGAAACAAAAAATGAAGCATAAACAAAATTTTTATTTTTAAAATGTCTATTGTAGGAAATGAAGATGAAAAAAAACAGATAAAAGGTACGAAAATCGTTAAAAAAAAATTGAGCTGTAAAATTAAAATCTTGATATAAAAACTGAAATAGTAACAGGAGACTTGGCGTTGGAATATTAAAACCCGAGTAAACTACTACGTCACAAACGCCAAAAGAAAAATATTTGCGATGCATACAGCTGTTTCGGTAGACTTCAGTGTACCGTCTTCAGTGCAAAAAGAATGCACTTTTTGCACTGAAGACGGTACGCTCAAGGCTACCGAAACGAGCTGTATGCATCGCAAATATTACTTTCTTCTATATGTAATATAGAGAAAGTATTGGATTCGTAAAAATTTTCGACCTCGGGTTTTTGATGGATTTACACGTTTTGAGAGCTGTAGAACACGATTTAACCCTTTTTAGAAAATGTCTGTCTGTCTGTCTGTCTGTCTGTCTGTCTGTCAGTCTGTGTGTGTGTGTGTGACAAAATTTTGTGGCAACTGTATCTCAGGAACTACTGCACAGAATTTCATACAAATTAGTATGTAGTTGCACCTTGACATAAATTAGTGCCTATCAACTTTTGGTAAAAATTGTCTTACAGGTTGCGTTGCCATCCCGCTTTTTCTAAATTTTTAACATGGTGATATAGGACAAAATTTTGTATAAATGTGCATAAAGATAATTATTTTTTAGTAATCATTATGAAATTTACAAGAATTATTTATAATAGAGGTAGTCAACTGGGGAAAAAATTTTGTATGCGTAGGAGCCTCGTGAACCACCCTGGGGGGGAAGTCCCCCCTCGAGGGGAGTAAATTTTCAAGATGGGTATCTTTCGAAAGGTCTCGTCAATACCTTTAAAACGAATGGTTGAACTATAAATCTGTGATAATTTAAAACAAAGTTATCGATTTTTTTTACTTTTAACAAAAAGTAACTTAGAAAAAAAATCGTTTTTTTTTTTTTTTTTTTTTTTTTTTTTTTTTTTTTTTTTAAACGAAATTTAACCAGACTTGGTATTTAATTGGCCCCTGACATAAACTGGGGCTGATTAGATTTGGGGATCAATCACTCAACAGGTGGTGCTGTGATCGTATTTTTTCTAAATTTTTAACAAGGCAGTATATAGGACAAAATTTCGTATAAATGTACATAATGGGAGTTATTCTTAACCTGTGATTGTGAAATTAATATGAATTATTGATAATAGTAGTAGTTAATTAGGAAAAAAATCTCGTTATCGCTTCCCTCCCCCCAGGGGAAAGTACCCCCCGGGTGAGGGGGGGGGGGGTAAATTTTCAAGATGGGTATCTTCCGAAAGGTCTCGTCAATATCTTTAAAACGAATGGTTGAACTATAAATATGTGATAATTTAAAACAAAGTTATCGATTTTTTTTTTTTTTTTTTTTTTTTTTTTACAAAAAAAAAAAAACTTTGAAAAAAAATCGTATTTTTTTTTTTTTTTTTTTTTTTTTTTTTAATATTGTTACTGTGTGAATTTGTATAGGAAAATATAGAAGAAAGTCTTGTGGTGGCCACAGCATACTAGTTTTTCTTTTGGCGTCTCTGATGTAGTAGTTTATTCGGGTTTTAATAAGAACTGAATCTCTCATTTTTATAAGATTGATCATACATTATCTATGAGGTTATAAATTTTAAGAAAAAAGAAATTAAGATAAATTATAAAAAGTAACATTTAAACATTTAAATGTAGACTTTTCTTTTTTAAGAACTAACCCCAACTCGATACGATGCAATATTTCACCCGAAATTGAATCGAAAGTAATTTTGTTGTTTGGTTATATGATGTCTTGAACGAGACCCGAACGAGTCGCGAACAAAGTTATAAAAAAATTGCTACATATATCAAAATAATATATTTTTAAAAGATCCATATCCGTATCCGTATCAGCGGATATAGATACCGAAAATCCGTATCCGTATTCGTATCTGCGGATATAGAAAATCTGATATCCGTATAAATATCCGTATCCGCGGATCACAATTTTTGACGATCCGTCACATCCCTAATGTGTACACGTGTATGCATGTGAGTAACACGAGAATGTCCAAATGCTTTGAGCAATTGATTTGAAAGTTGGTACTTATGTTATAGATCATCGTATCATGAATTGGATAGAATTTGATTAATCTAGCACTTACAGCTTTTTTACAGGTACCCAATGAATAATTCTTTATCATTAGGGTCTATGGGCTGAAATTATTTGAAATACGATAGATTCTAAAGGACTCTTTCGAACGAGCTGGTTACTAAATTTAAATGAATTTTCAAAAGAATTGAATCACTATTTATTTTTTATATCACACTTAGGGCTTTGTAACGTAATTAAAAATTTCTTTTAAGGTCAAAAAGTCAAAATGACATAATACAAAAAAAAAAAAAAAAAAAAAAAAAAAAATTCCGTTTTACACTCGTTTTGCAACAATGCTCTATGGTCTTATGTGAATGATTCTCAAGAATGAATCAACAATGGACAATATTCCTGTGACGTCACCGTAGGTAAAATCGCCGAACACGTGGCCGATATTTTGTAAACAAATTAGATTCAAGATGCCATTTTATTGTTACGCATAACATTTTCCTAAATATTTCTGCAGTGAAAATAATAATGTTCAAACAAGAACAAGAGAGAAATGTAAACAACTGAATCGAATGATAAAGTTAAGACTATTCCATATCGTAAAATTGCAGAACATTTTATGTATATACACACACACATATGCATATATATATAATGAATAAAAGATTAATAAGAACATTTTATACACACACACATATATATAGACATCAAAGCTTAAATAATTAGAATTTCAACCACTTTAATAAAGGAATTTATTAAATGGAACATCCATTTAAATATGTTAACACCGCCACAGTTCACACGGCAACTTTTAATATTACATATGTTGATTAATATTAAAGTACATTACTAAAACTGGATTAAAAACAAAACAAAGTTATCACTATATCACTCTTACTTCAATTTCATATAATCTGTAACTCTTAGAAATAATATTGCAAGATAAAAATTTGCAAGCCACAATCCTTTGTTATGGTAGAGTTGAGGATTGTTTCCCTACCCAGCTGATATTCTTGTAGCCTCGAACCCAAAGCGGGAATATGGTCCATTGTTTACAAATATATTACTGTGACGTCACAGTAAGGTAAAATCGCCGAACACGTGGTCGATATTTTGTAAACAAATTAGATTCATGATGCCGTTTTATTGATAGGCATACCATTTTCCAGTCTGAATATTTCTCCAGTGAAACTTAATAATCAAATATCTGTTCAAACAAGAACAAAAGAGAAATGTAAACAACTGAATCGAATGGTAAAGTTAAGACTATTCCACATCGTAAAATTGCAGAACATTTTATAAACACACACACACCCATATATATATATATATATATATATATATAATGAATAAAAGATAATCAAAATTAAACGCGTCAAAAAACTCTATTTTTTGTTGACATTCATTTATTGTTATAGTCAGATGAATATTAAAAAATATAAGGGCAATCCTCCTCTTTACATCTTCAAATTTTAAGAACATTCCATTAGGTGACGTATGAATTTATGCATACGCATATATACATAAAATGGACATTAATAATCAAATTTTTGCTATAAGCAGCTTTAATTAATTGTAAACATCTTTGGTAATTATAAATATCGACTATAACGAAGAGTTTCTACTCCTTATATATACATTATTTCTCTCTCAGATCACGTATAAAAGAACATTATACAGTGTACTTCATTTACGATTTGCAAATCTTTTCAAGTTAAAATGACGCTTACTTTAAAGGTTATGTATTCATAAAATGAGTAAATTGAGAATATAAATGTTCACAAATAAGCTTACCAGTAAAATAAAATGTAAATATGCAATCCGAATTTCAAATGATGTCAATGTTGATAACGAAGGATCTCGCTTCTGCGTAAACAGGAAAAATGTAATAATTTAAATTTTTTCACAAAATGGCAGCATCAGTTCATTTCAAACTTTCTGGCATCACAAAATTACTTCTGAATTTCATAAATAAAATAAAAATTTCTATATATATTTGCTTAACATTTTAATTTTTTAGAAATCTATAAATTCATTATATATTCCTATGAAAAAGACGTCAATTGTTTGCCTAACCAGCTGATATTCTTATAGCCTCGAACCCAAAGTGGGAATATGGTCCATTTAATGGATTGTATATGGGATATGTACGCTGTAATTTAAATACTGCAGCTCTTAGAACTTGAAAACTGATAATTTTTTTAAAGTTTTTCATTATTCTTTAATATTAGACTGTTTTTTGTTTAATATTAGACTCTTATTTTAAGATAAAAGGAATCGAATGATACCGCGTTGTGAAGCATTGCAACGTAATATCTTTAAATCTAATAACTTGTATATAGTGTCCTCACAAAAAAATGGGCAGTTTTTAGAGCTTTTTTAAAAAAGTACAACATCTATGCAGCATCTTTTAAAAAAAATTCCTCAGTTTTTACTTACAAAAAAAAAAAAAAAAAAAAGGCCGATTTTCACCACGTAGTTAAATCTAGACCAAACAAAAATAGGTGTGGTCCGCCCGGATGTATTCCGCCGAAAAAACTCTTTGCTTTATTTATATACAGGGTGACAAGAAATAACTTGGACACACATGATACGTTACAACATTAATGCTAATGAAAATATTACGACCAAACTTCAAAATAAATATGAATACATTATTTTGTCAAATATATTTACAAATTTTTAAAGTGGCTACCCTTAGCCCTAATACAGAGCATTAAACGTGTCACAAAATTTTCGGCTATGGGCCGCAACTCATTTACTGATATTTTTCCCCATTCCTTGCATAAGGATTTCTTCAAGAATGCCAAAGTTTTATGAGGTTTAGCACACACCCTTGTCTCCAAGATAAACCAAACAGAATAATCCATTGGGTTCAAATCTGGGGAATACAGCTGCCATTCTTGAGCTCCAATGAAGTCAGGAAAATTTGTCTTGCACCAATCTTGAGTGCCTTTAGCTCTGTGTGCAGGTGCGGAATCCTGTTGGAAGGACCATCTTTTCTTTCCAAAGAACTTTTGCGACCAAGGTAAGACAACATCTTCCAAAATGAGTTTTCGATATGTTTGTTGATTAATTTTTATCCCTTGATCAACAAAAACAAGTGGTGTTTTCCCACTAGCACATATCCCACCCCAAACTATTACAGATTGGGGTCGTTGACGCCGTTCAACAATGCAAGAAGGTCTAGGTGCTTCTGCTGACCAAACTCTATCATTATGGCTATTGTGAGCTTGTTCAATCGTGAACAGTTTCTCATCTGTGAAGACACATGTTTGTCATCGATCACCTGCGGCCCGCTTTAACAATTCTTTACACCTTTGAAGTCTTGTGCGTTTGTTCTCTCCTGTTAGCTTTTGAGCCTCTTTCATTTTGTATGGGTGAAGACTAAGCTCTACTCTTGCCATCAAACGTGCGGTTTCTCTGTTGATCTTCATCTCCCTTGCTACCTTTCTCATTGAAATCCTAAGATTTCGTTGAACTCGGTTTTTTATGACTTTCCGGTTTCTTGATGTGTTAACTGTGCGCTTTCTTCCTCTTCCTGCCCTGTCACCATCATGTCCTAGTTCTTTAAACCTTTTGATTGTGTATGAAACTGTCTGCTTAGGCACTTTCAATAGTTGAACAATTTCACATTGTTTCTTCCCTTGCTTATGTAATTCAAGTAGGGCAGATCGTTTGTTAACCATAATGGTAATCACAACTAACTTACTCACACCTGTTTAGTAGCTTTCTAGCATCAATATTTAATGATATAAATGTATAACTTTGGTGGTAGTTACAGATATTTCGTTTGAAACTTCGTCCAAGTTATTTCTTGTCACCCTGTAGATAGATCCAACGAGATATATAAATTAGAGTGCTGATTCAATGGATGAAGGATTAGCTTTCCGTGGTTCAAGATGAATCACGTGACATGCTCCAATAGGTTGCTGTGTTTGGCCCTTTATCGCTATTTTGGAATTTAAAGTATCAGTTCGACAAATTATGATTATTATTAGGTAACATGGCAGTCCTATGACCGAAACAAATTGTTTTTAAAATAATTTTACACATATTTCACATTTTAATAAATAATAAAATACCTTGTTTTTCATCGTTTCCCAACGAAGTTTATGTTTATAAAAGTAAATTCAAACTTTTAAAGAGCTAAATTTAACAACAAATAATAATTTTTCAACTATTTTTAAGCATTTTGTCGGTTAAAGTTCAACTACACGAAATAAAAAAGAAGTAAAATTAAAATCAAAATGGTTTTGAACAAAAGAATATTAAACTACGCAAGTAAACAAAAACATTGGCGTTTATGACTTATGCAAAGAACAATCTCCAAACCGTTGCCATAGAAATTTACTGAAAATAAGCTGTTACCAAGGGAACCACCGAATACGCAGGTGCAAAGAGAGCATGTCACATAATTCATCTTGGACCTTCTCAAGGGTTACCATTTATCACTCTACTTTATATATCTCTTTGGATAGATCACCACCGCACGCATTGTTTAGATATTGGTGAATCTAGCACATATAGATTTTTACAGTAAAGCAACGAAAAATGCTTTATCATCAGGGACCTATGGGCTCAAATTATTTGAAGTGCAATAGCCTTAAACGCCTTATTCGACTCAGCTGAAAGTTGTTAAATATGCTATAGGTAACCACTGAAAAAACTTTTTGCATTTTGTTGAGTGTGGAACTAAAAATTATTTTACAGGGACTCAAAGGAATATTCTTCATCATCATGGCCAATGGACTTAAAATATTTGAAGTGCGCTAACAACAAAGCTCTACTTTCGATTAACATAGAAATTGGTAATCATGTTATAGGTTATTATCACAAGAGCGAATAATTTATATACACTAAGCGACAAAAAAAAAAAAAAAAAAAAAAAATTAAAAAAAGCTGCACTGCAGAAAAAAAGGAATTATACCTTTTTTATTTGTAAGAACTTTAAAATTAATGTTTGAAACAAGTAAAACTGTCTTGTTTGCATAATACCAAAGAGATGAAATGATACCGATGTAAATTTTCGATTTAATAATTCGCTTTATTGCACTCTACGAAGTACTTTTTAAAAATCTGCATAAAAGTTTCTTTTTGAACATAATGCAATAATCATGAACTTTGTATTCAATTATTATTTATTAGATGGAATAAAGAAGTTATATTTTAATACATTAAATAAAACTATTTATTTAAGCAATTTTTTATTAAAAATATGTATTCTGCATTGGGTTAATTCCACCTTTGTATGGAATTACTGTTTTAATGCGCAACGGCATAGTTTTATACAGTGTTTTAATATAAATCGCAGAAATTTCAATGTGCTAAATATCACAAATATTTTTTTCTAGTTCTGGAAGAGTTGTAGGCTGCAAATTTCGAATTCTCCCCCCTCTCCCCCGCCTTTTTATAGACGAAACATTTTCGAGCGGATCGCGATTAGGACTATTTCCATGTCTGGTAAAGAAGAAATTCTACTATATCTTTTATGGTATTTATCTTAAAGTGAAATAAGATATGATTACTTATAGAATTATAGGTTGTCATGGGAATGTATAGGAAATTTTGAAAATTTGAAGTGAATAAACTTACCACAGACGCCGTGTAGTAAGGTGCATAATCGTCTTGAAATGCTGTTTGCGGAAATGTCCAAGATACCTCCAAAATAGTCGGTCAGGCACCACTTTTATGAAGATTGTGTTTTATTTCGAGTTAATTGTTCCCTTGAGCATAAAAATTTCCCCGACTTTTTGAAAAGTTATGCACCTCCGTACCATAATGTACCGAGAATGTGTCACTGCTTTAAAAGTGCGATTTTCATTAAGTCGGTCATATTTTTGTTGTCAGATCTGCTTGTTTTCTATAGCTCGAAATAAGTGAAACTTGACTCATCAAAGAGAGCCAGTTCAGCCCTATAATTAACTAATCATGTTTTAATTTGTTTAGCCATCTGAGGTCTTGATTTCCTAATTCTCTTCACTAAGAATGGAATTTTTTTTTAAATTTCTGTCATTTAAACCTGCTTTGTTTTATAGTTGCTGTGCTGTATTTGAAGAAATTATGCTGCTAAACACTTTTTCTGAAGCTCTCTTATGTTCTAAATATAATACAAACCGATTTTATAAGCAATGGCTTCTTAACTTACGGTCATCTCGCTTGGATTTGCAACATGTCCGCCTAAAACCAAATTTCCAGTTTAAACGGCCAAAAATTTTTATATCTGGCTAAAAACCCTTTTACCAATATTTCGTTAACATTTAATTATTTTGCCATCTCACATATTAAAATATTTTTTGATTTTCATTCAAAAATTAATACTTTTTGTGGCATCGTTAACTGTCTTATTCTTACCATTTTTGAAATAATTTCTAAAATTACAATTTTCCTGACAATTGCATTTTGTTTTTAACACTGGACTCAAAGCTAAAGTGTAGGTGGAGGACAACATAATCAAATCTGTTCGAAAATTTGCTTTTTAAACGATAAAATTGGCGGTTGTAGAGGGCGAAAAAGAAATTATCCTTTTTTTTTTTTTTTGGTCGCTTAGTGTAAGTGTAAAAGTTGCAGTTTTTTTCCCACTGTTATACAAAGTAGAATGTTTGTACATTGCCGAACATGGGCTCAAACTTTTTAAAATTCGCTTTAGTAATTTTAATTCCTTTTGCGAGATTACTGTTTGTAGTTATTTTACAGGAACGCTCAAAAGAATTTGGGCACATTATTTTCCATTAGACAACATACTATTTCGGAAAAAAACTTAAACTATCTAACATGTCTCTTTTATTTATTTAACAACTTTTCTTAATTTAATTTATTTGTACAAATGTTCATTACACAATGTTCGGAAAATGGAATAGGGACATTCCCTATTAATATGATATTTTTGTGGAGGGGGAAAAAAAATCTGATATACATGCGGGATTAATTATACAATTTAATGGATCTAATTTTTTTTTCTCTATTCGTTTAAATCAAGAAAATTTCTCAATTTTTGTAAGCCAAGTTTAACAAGAAAGATAAAAAACATTTAATATTATCGGGAAATTTTATTATTCTTTAAAATGTGCATAATATATATTCGTTCCCGAAAATCTTTAAAAATCATTTCGTTTCGCAAAATTAACCCCGATCATTTTCTCTGTGAATTTTATCAATGGCCATTCCACTACATGCTTCATAATATAAATCTAGGATGTTAATTACAGATTGAAATAGTTTTACATTTAAATTACTATGTGATTCAGGCAATTCCAAGAATTTATTATAAACTGTGAAATTACAAATAGTTCTGTCTTTCTTTGCAAATCCTATTTCATGATCCATTTAATAATGTTAATTATAAGCCATAACGTATAAGTTGCTAGATTTATTTGAAATAGATAATCAAGCTTCAGAGGCAATAACCGTAATTCGAAACATTATTTTTAATTGTAGGCTTTTGAAAATACTTAAATTTCAGGTAATATGATACTGGAAACATGCTGCACAATTCTGCAGACTTTATTTGTCAATACAGATTTGGATTTTTAATAAACATAGACTGCAACAGATAGATGTAACTAGATCTGATGTAGACTACAACAGATAGACGTAATGAATAATGTTGGAGTTACATATGAATTTAAAATTCATTCTTTGAAATATATACTTTCAGAAATGTATGCGCTTTCAAAAAGTCGGGAAAAATCCAAAGGTACTGGATATTTCAAAGGAGTGGAATTTCAAATGTTGGCTGATACCTTTTATTTTGAGCTCAACATGGATTACGATTTATGAGTATTATATGTGGGAATAAAACTGCTTATTATGTATACACATAATTTAAACTAATTTGTCGCATTTGTTCATCTATCATTGACAAATATAAGTGGAACCTGGAGGTGAATAAGAACTGATCCAACTATTTAACAATTTCCCCTCTAGCGAACATTTTTTTTTTTTTTTTTTGAGAAAGAGAAATAAGATTATCTTTTTTTAATATTCTAAAGAAATGTAGTACTTTTGTTCTGACAGCCATAAGACTTTTCCTTTTTTTTCCACAAGGAAAATATGTATTAAAAATATCTGGAGTGACTCCACTCAACTTTCCGAACATTGAGTAATTAACAGTTTTGTAGATAAAGAAAAGAAAGAGGAGTTGTTAAACATACAAAAGAGAGAAAACCATAGAGCGTTTGAGTATTTTTCTCCATATATTACACGATGTTTTATTTAACGCTACTGAACTTTGAGCCCATAGAGCATAATGATGAAGAATTTTTCGTTGTGTCCCTGTAAAAACCTATAAATGCTAGATTCACCAAAATGCTTATAGTTAGTGCAACAGCGATTTATAATATTCATACAAATTTTCAGCTCAATCGAATAAGTTGTTTAGATGCTATCGCACTTTTAAACATTTGGTCCCGTAGGCCATAATTATAAAGAATTTTTTTTTGTACCCCAGTAAAGAAACTGTAAGTGCTAATCTCACCAAAATCTATACAGTTCGTGCAACTGTGACCTATAACATGTGTACAAATTTTTTGCTCAGATTAATAAAACGTTTCGACACTATCGCACTTTTAAAAATGTGGCCCCATAGGCCATAACGATAAAAAAAATTTCCTGGTGTCCCTGTAAAAAAAAAAAAAAAAACTGTAAGTGCTAGATTCACCAAAATCAATAGGGTTCGTACTACGGTGACTTACAATATACGTACCAACTTTCAGCTTATTCGAACAAAGCGTTTAGACGCTAGCGTATTCATTCACACACATGCACACACACATGCAAACATATATACACACATACATACACATACACATACATACATCATCGTAAAAATAGTGAAAATAGACTCAGGGAACCTCGAAACTTATAGAAACATCAAATATCAAATTCGGATTTTTCACATGATTACAATACTTTCCTCACTATAGTGTTCGGAAAATAAAAATGTTAAAAGTGGATTTACGCCAAGCTTTAATTGTATATTAGCGGGCGTTACACGTTTCGCTGGTCACATGTTTATATTAAACCCAAGAATTTAATTCCCTTCTTTTAAATAAATTAATCATTTGTTTGACTTCGATAACACGTGTCTTGCCTGCGCGTACTATTTTTCCTTGACAGCTTTCAGTCCTATGTATGGATTGCTAGTCCGTATGCACACTGCCTGAAGCATCACCTTACCCACGCTCGTTGTGTGTACGCGAGTTGTTTTAATTGCGAAATAAATAAGTTAATACGTCTCAAAAAATATAAACTTTGAAAAATATTTCATTGAAATCGGCCAATTATTTTCTGGAGAAACAAACGCATTAGCACGCGAAAATCAATTAAAAACAAAAAAAGAAAGAAAAAGAAGAAGAACAAAAGAAAAAAGAAAGAAAATGCATTTTTCACGCATGCTTTACTTTTTGCTTTAAATTGATATATGACATGCCAAGCCAGGATATAGATAAACTTTACGAATTACAAGTACATTTTTAAAAATCACCCAAAAAAAGAAACAGTGTCAATCACCTTAGCAGTTATTCATTAGATTTCTTTTATGAATTGCTTGTACATTTTATATGCGTATTAAAAATACCTATTTTGGCATTCATCAAAAAAGACAATGCCTCAAAAAATATTATATTATATCATTCGTATCAAAAAAGTTTTTATGCATTAACACTTCTCGAAGAGGTCCACACACCATAAAATATAAATCTGGCCTTTTAGAGAGGTGGTATTTTAATATAAGTTGTTCAGAAAATCTTAATTCTGGCAATAAATTATGCATGTTAAACTGCTTTAACTATCCAACTTTACATTATATGTTTATACAGCTTTCCATTTATTACTTATATTAGTTTGCATAGCTATTTATTAATAATTTTATTTTCAAAAATTTTTTTATATATCACGAAAAAAAAAATCAGCTTGGTATCATTTCTGAATAGATAAATAGTCTCTCTCTATATGTCTAAGGATTTCTATTAAAGTTTCCTTCTAGAAAACATAAATTTTAGCTTTTAATTTTTAATCTTTGTTATAATTAATGTATTTATTTTGCATTTTAAAGTCAACATTGCTCATTTAGAAGCCATTGCATTTATGTTTTTTAACTAACTAATGTTATTGCACAAAACATAGTCTGCCGATATTTAGCTTTATCTTCAAATATGCACATTCAGAAATATGCAGGCTTACTTTTTCCCTTCTGTACACACATTGTTTCACCCATGGAGATTAGCAGCAATTATTCAGTGGACATAGTGGTCAATTCAAATAAAAACTAGTACGCTGTGGCTGCCACAAGACTTTCTATTATATTTTCCTGTACAAATTCTCTAAGTGCAAATAATTTATTAAAACTATTATTTATTATAATTACCTAACATGATGAATGCAAATGATTTTCATCTTAGAGAAAACTAACACCAAATATCCAAAGAGAAACAGTTTTATTGTCTACATATTAAAAAATGGGTTTTTATGATGTTTATCTCATGCATCAAGTTCCGTACAGTTATATACCATAGAAGTTCACATATAGCCTTCCCGTTATTGAGGAATTTTGCAGTATAGTAGCAACACCTACGGGCCGTTAAGCATCCAAATCAAATCAGAATAATGTCTCATAATGGTCTTCTCCCATATCAAGTTTTGTTTGATGATATGCAATAGAACCTGAGATATAGCCTTCCCTTAAACTGCGGAAATCGCTGTGCAGCAACGCCATCTGTTTATCGGTTCACAAGAAATGTTGACAGACACTAATGTATGTCAAAGTGCATCTACATATAAATTTATATGCAATTCTGTGCAGTAGTTCCTGAGATATAGACTTCCCTTAAATTGTGAAAATCGCTGTATAGCAGCGCCACCTGTTAGCCTATGAGAATTAAATTTGAATCAGCATAATGTCGCATAGTGGATTTCTTACGTATCAAGTTTTGTTTGATTATACCTTATATATAGCCTCTCCTGAAATTGCGGAAATCACTGCATAGTAGCGCCACCTGTTGAGCGGTTGACACCAAAATTTGATAGGCACTGATTTAGGTCCATGTGCATCTATAAATTTATATACAATTCTGAACAATAGTTACAGAGATACAGTCGCCACAAAATTTTTGTCACACACACAGACAGACGGGCAGACAGGCATTTTCAAAAAATGGTCAAATCGTGTTCTGGAGTTCTCAAAAGGTGTAAATCGGTCGAAAATCGGAAGTTGAAAATTTTTACGAATCCAATACTTTCTATTGAATATAGAATAATGTAATAAAAATAGCTGCTCTCGCAAAATGTGACCCCTCAGAGAGTTTACAATTGTACATGGGCATATTTAATGGAGGTAAATATGTGTTGAATCGTATGGGGAAATTATGGGGCCTAAAAAAACAGGCCCCAAAGGAAGGTGTCTTTTTAATAAGGATGAACTCTTAGAGAGATTTCACTGTATTTATAAATAAAAACGTTTTTGCTTAGACATTTTATATTTCTATTCAGCAAAAATTATTACTATGCTTTTTACTTGTTTCTAAATTCAACAGAAGAAAGTATTGGATTCATAAAAAATTTAGACTTCCGGTTTTCGACGGATTTCCACGTTTTGAGAGATTTAGAACACGATTTGACCATTTTTAGCAAATGTCTGTCTGTGCGTGTGTGTGTGACAAAAATTTTGTGGCGACTGTATCTCCGGAACTACTACTCAGAATTATATAAAAATTTTTATGTTGATGTAATTTTATCTAAGTTAGAGCCTATCAACTTTTGGTGTCAACCGCTCAACAAATGGCACTGCTATACAGTGATTTCTGCAATTTAAGGGGAAGCTATATCTCAGGTTCTATTGCATAAAATAAACTAAAACTTGATATGTAGGAAGACCATTATGAGACATTATGCTGATTCAATTGTAAGGCTTATCGGCCAACAGGTGGTGCTTCTATTCAGGGATTTCCGAAATTTAAGGGTAGGCTATATCTCAAGAACTACTGCATAGAATTGCATATAAATTTACATGTAGATGCACCTAGACATAAATTAGAGCTTGTCAACTTTTGGTGTCAACCGCTAAACAGGTTATGCTACTACATAGTGATCTCCGCAATTTGAGGGAAGGCTGTTAGGTTCTATTGCTCATTTTAAAACAAAACTTGATATATGAGAAGGCCATTATGAGACATTTTACCGATTCACTTTGGATGCTTACGGATCAATAAGTGGCGCTGCTACACTGAAAAATTCCTCGATAACGGGAACGCTATATCTCAAATTCTATGGCATATAACTGTCCGAAACTTGATATGTGAAATAACAGTTATTAAAACGCCTTTTTCATGATGTTATTTATAGACAATAAATTTGTCTTTCTTTCGATATTTAGTGTTAGTAGCGTTAGTAGTGTCTAAGATGAAAATAATTTCCATGCATCATGTTAGATAGCTTTAATAAATAATAGTTTTAACAAATTATTTGCACTTAGTGAATTTGTATAGGAAAATATAGAAGAAAGTCGTCTTGTGGTAAACAAAACATACTAGCTTAAAAAAATTAATAAAAACTTCTATGGCCTGTGTCTATAAGGCATAAATTCAAAATTCGTGATATTCAAAGTATGTTAATTAGAGAATAACCGCAAAATTATAGCAAACAATATTTTTTTAATTTATTAATTTATTTACGTTACCAGTAAAACATGAGCGACCAGAAAGATCTCAAATTAGATTAAATACAAAGAGATATTTAACTGTTAAAAAAAAGAAAGACTTTTAACTCAATTTGGTTTGAAAAGTAAATAAATAATTAAATAA
The DNA here is from genome assembly GCA_963930645.1 of Salticus scenicus. Taxonomy (NCBI): domain Eukaryota; kingdom Metazoa; phylum Arthropoda; class Arachnida; order Araneae; family Salticidae; genus Salticus; species Salticus scenicus. The sequence continues at coordinate 223,747,002 of OZ005650.1, read as the reverse complement.
AATAATTCATGTTTGAGAAGGTAAATTAACTTATTCAGTTTAAGATAATAATTCTGTACTAACTTATAATGCAACCACAAAAATTTAAAAGAAGATAATTTCTTTTTGGGTGTCTTTTTAAATCATAAGATATAGAAATTTCTTCAATTCTAAAAGAAAATTAAATTTGTTTTTTCGACTACTAAACAAAAACTTTGCCAGCTGATTAAGAACTACGTGTAGTTAATTTTTCTTTATAAAATAATTAAATTCAGAAAGTGATTGGAATTTTTTTGTTTTTATAATTAAAATTGCTGTTTTTCTCTGACACGTTTTTCTGAGTTTTTTAGTTTCCGAACTCACTATTATTGTATAACTTCTTAATTCGTATATAATTAAAGTTCAAATTTTAAAACATTGTAAAAATAGAACCAGCTCAGAATGACCTGAAATCTGAAGTGGATATACTTTAAGAAGAAGGAATGGTACTGCATGGGGGGGGGAGAGAAAAAGAAGTCTTAAATTTTTACATTAGATTGCGCCTTAAGTGCTATATCGTGAATGGGTTCGGCTACAAATGGCATTTAAATTGAAATACGACGGCCATGGCGTGGATTAACGTTAAACTAACCATACTGTTCAATGTGCATGACTGTATCACTTCTTTACTGAAAAAAGAAGAAAACAAATTCCAAGTTGTCGAACAGTAGTGGCATTGACAGTTTAATGCTCCTCTACCACTTCCTGGGCATACCGTATCGGATGAGAAAAAAAGTTTTTAACTATCACAATGCCAAAAGCCGTATAAAAAACAACAGTGTAATATTTTTATAACTGTACTTAGACGAAAACCCGCATGAGAAACAACAATATAATCGTTTGTATTATTGAGAGACTTACGTAAGAAATATTCAGTATGCTGTTTACCGTTATCTGACACAATTTGAAAAAAAAAAAAAAAAAAAAAAAAAAAAAAAACATGTTTCACTGCAAATAGGAGTGTATCAGAGGTCAGGCTGTGAATGCGCAATGTGTGCCTTCAATTCAGTTAAGTTTGCATTCGCACCATTCAACGTATTCTTCAGGTGACGCCACAGCCAGAAGTCACAAGAATTAAGATCTAGATCAAGGGATTGTGATGGCCAAATTATCTATACCATACTATTTCCTACATTTTCGAGTATATTCATTTCGAATTTCAGATTATTCTGATCAATGGTTCTTTTTGAAATTTGAATTATAATCAATCTGTATTTTAAGGATTAATTTCGTCAATAAATAAATAATAAATAAATAACACTTTATTTTTTATTTGTTTCAACGTCAAAAACTTATCATAAACTTAAAAAAAAAAAAAAAAAATGAAAGAAAGAAAGAAATAAAAAGAAAAGAAAAGAAATAAAGAAATAAAAGAAACAAAGAAAGCTTTTTGATTAAAAATAATAAAAAGGAAAGGTTTTAAGGATTTTAGAATGGAAAAAAATTATTAAGACTCGATAAACACAAAAAAAAATTATTTTAATCCAACTTAATAAGGAATCATTAAAGCATATTTTTAATTGATGCTTATGTAAGTGATTTCAATTAATTAATTAAAGTCTGCTTAGACAGTAAATTTAAAACAGTTTAAAGGGACTTAACAAAGTACATTTTTAGCAAAATGTATGAGAATTGCATTTATTAGTATTTATATAATGAAGGTGGTAATTTGTTACACATATAAAACTAAAAAGAAATATTGCATTTTTATTCTTTTTTTTTTTTTTCAATCTATTTTTAGATATGATTATTATAATTGGTAGCTGTCAGATTTATTTAATAAAATTATGTATGAATTATATATATATATATATATATATATATATATATATATATATATATATATATACAGGGTGCGGCAGCTGTTTGAGAACACACAATATAGGTGCCACATTTTCCTGTGTGTTATAGTAACGTAACTTTTTTCGTTGCAGATAGACATAGTAGAACCTATTCTTACTCAGGAAATGAAGAGGCATGCCGTTATCGTCTCCTTGGCTGCAGAGCGCACCGATTCAGAAATTGCTGCATTCTTGACGGTCGCCCCATCATTTGTTTGCAAAGTTCGGAAAGAATTGGGAACTGCAAATGATGATGTGGTCGCAGTTTCGCTAAGGAAACGACATTGCCGACGTTCTGACTGTATCAAGACGTCAGAATTCGCTAGCCGTGTCCAAGCTGCCATCGATGCGGGCACTCGCTAATGAGCTGCAGGTTGATGAAGCTACTATCCGACGTGTGGTTCATAAGGACCTCCGTTACAAATCATATGTGATGCGGAGAGAACATTTCATGTCCGACAGGACCAATGTTAACTGCTTGAACAAAGTCAAGCGCCTTCTGAACAAGCTCAAACATCCTGAGGAGTCAGGACTGCTCTGGTTTTTCTCAGATTAGAAGGAACTTTGTTCAGAACCAGAAGGTGAACCGCAGAAGTGATCGGTGACTGTGTAAAAGCCCTGATGAGGTACCGACGATCATGCATACCAAATTTCCAGCATCAGTGATGGTGCTTGGGGTTGTTAGTAGTGAAGGAGAAGTGATGCCTCTGCATTTTTTTTCTGAAGGTGGCAGAGTAAATGCCAGAGATTACACCGAATTGTTAGAAAGAGTTGTCAAGCCCTGGATCACTACTGTAGCACGTGGGAGGCCGTATGTTTTCCAACAAGACTCGGCACCATCCCATACAGCCAGAAAAACCCAACAATGGATGGCCGAGAATTTTCACGATCATGTCACACCGAACATTTGGCCCTCCAGCTCCCCAGATCTCAATCCAATGGACTACTATGTGTGGGGCGTAGTCGAGAGGGACTCCAATCGTCGTTCCCACAACACTCTTGCAGCTCTCAGAGCTGCTATTGTGGATGTGATGGCAAAAATTCCCAAGACTCATCTCATTACTACCTGTAGTAGGTTTCGACAGCGTACAGAAGCTGTTATTGCCGCTGTTGGTGGGTTCATTGAATGATGTCGTCCTTTATGTATATGATGATATGTACGAAACTTTAATATGTAATAAATGCTCTTTTTCCTTTGTTTGTTCCTTTTTTTCTATGGACATCAATTTGTTCTCAAATAGCTGCCGCACCCTTATATATATGTATTCCTCAGGTAAAGTTAGCCCAAAGAAATATCTAAAACCAATATTCTAACGAGTTTCCTGTTGGAGCAAATGATTGACCAATCTGTTTATATAAATATAATCATACAGGGTGATTATAATTAAAGTTACGATTTCCAAACGCACTAATATTAAAACTACCGATCAGGATGATTTGATATTTTACCAGAACATTCGTGAGGCGGTGGAATTTTGTTTGGCAAAAAAAAAAAGTTCCAATCTGGTCCGTCAGGCTTCGTACACACTAGAGTTCAGTGCTACGCGCAAAATGGTCACAATATATCCGTTGTCGGAAAGTGAGGACATGTTTACAATGAAGGGCATGTTTACAATGAAGGACATTACTTTTTATTGCTCCTTGAAGAACTTTACAAAATGAACCCAAGATTTCCATGCCAATTATCGAAACATGAGGTCTGTCAGAGAAAGAAATCCCACTTCGAGACTCGCGCAAACTCAAATCGCCACATCAAAGGAATTTGAATAGAGCCGACATTGCGCGCCGAAAGTGAACCCTGGTCTGTTCCAAGCTTTAATCATCCGTAAAATGTTTGTTTCATTAATCTCTTCTCTTTCTCTTGCACTGTGACTGTTTTTGCTATAAACACATATTCTTTTTTGCTAAAAAAAAATTGTCATAAACCCTTGGAGTCTATTGTTTACTGTTATTCTATTGTATTATTAACAGCATTCCTCTGTTTAATGAATCCATTTAGGTTTTTCCCCTGCATTATCCTGACAGCGCCATCTAGAGGGATATTTTGAAACTACCTTTTTCCTCCACCAAACAAAATTCCATTGACTCACGATTGTTCTGGTGAAATATCAAGTCATTCTGACCGGTAGTTTTAAAATTGTAGCGTTTTAAAATCATAACTTTAATTATAATCTGCATATAAAACTACATATTCTTTAATCATTTATATATTCGTCAATCATTCTTATTAATTGTATTTTCAATACATAATAATATTTAGTTCAAAGTAGCAAAATTGTTTTGTGAAAGGAAATTTTCACATTATCTTTCTATTTTTGATAGCCTACTTTTATATACAGTAGAACCTCGATTATCCGAACCTCGATTAACCGAAACTCACCTCGATTAACCGAAACTCTCCGTTAACCGAAGTCGGTTTCTTCTTCACTTTTTTTTTTTTCACTTTCTACTATCATCCAAAATTTTCTCTTAACAAACATCTATTTTTAAAGTTTTTTTTTTTTTCCCACATTCCTTTTGTATGCAAGCCATCCTTTCCAAACTACGAGTGCTGATAAATATTTTAGATGATTATTGATGAATTCTCGATTATCCGAAGTGAGTTCGCTCCCAATTACTTCGGATAATCGAGGTTCTACTGTATTTCGATACTCCGACATTAAATGAAATTTTTTAATTAATCGCGAAAACAAACTTCTAAATTTGATGCATGTTTTCGAGCGTCTTTGTACATTGTTTTCTATGTATATTTTTATGTGAGAAAGAAAAAAGATCCAAATACTTACAATTTTTAGATTTTACTTCATTTGGCTAAAATGAATAAATTTATTTATTTGTAAGTAAATTAAAAAAGGAAATACTATCTCGAATAAATACTTATTAAAAAAGTAATAGTATAATTAATTATTATTACCGAAAATTTCTAACTAATCAATGCACAATTTAAAAATTGTTAGGATCATCTGCACTAATGATTGTTAAGAAAACTTTAACAACTATGTCTGCGTCTAAGAAACAGGAGAACTATCAAAGCATATTCAAATAGAAAGTACTATTTAATTTATATAGAAACATTATAATTTCAAATGAGCTTAATTAAGATAGTGTCTCATTTTTAATCTTCAAAAGCAGAAGGTTTTTTAAAAATGTAGTTTTTAAACTTATAAATAAAGAATTTTTAAAACAATAACATTTTACATGTGGATTTTTATCATTACTTGATATTGAAAAACATATAATTTTCATTTACATAATAGTATTTTTAACATCTTGTGCTAATGTTTATTTCCAATTCATTATATATTTTTAACGATCTGTAACAGATATTATATAATTTTAAACGAGAAAGAACCACAAATATTAATTTGCTTTTTACTGATATTGTGTTCATTAACACATCTCATGTCGTGATGATTTTGCTACTACTAATCATAATAGTAAAAAGTAATGCATATTCTTAAAAAAACATTATTAAGAATAATGAAGAATTCTTGACAGAATTTTTCTGTAAAAGATTAAAGCTATTAGAAAACTATTTTTTCTGTTAATTTATTAGTGAAAACAATTAACTTAAACTTTAAGTTTGATAATTTTATATTTTAATATGATTAAAAAGGTTACATTTTTTTACTTTTTTTATCCACCTTTTTTTCTCCTTTGCCATGAAAAAATCTTACCAAGAAGCATTAATAAATGTCAGCGCGTACGAAAATAGTTTGGAAAAATTCCAAAAGAGTCGGTGCTCGAAGATGCATAGATATATATATTTGACGACCTGATAATTCACCCTGCCATTCAAAATATGCCATTCGATGAGTCATTGCTCCACGTTACGATTTCATAAAAAAAAAAAAAAAAAAAGAAAGAAAGAAAGAAAGAAAGAAAGAAAAGAAAGAAAGAAAGAAAGAAAAGAAAGAAAAAACTACGTTGAAAATCTAATTTATATGTCTGTATTGTAAAAGATACAATTGCAACATTACATTTGTATGAAATGCAATTTAGATAATTTTATATGTGATTACACATTTTCGACTAATATTCGAAACTGGTATTAACATAGCTTTTTGATTTATTAAACGACTCTTCACTCTGACACTCATGGTGTAAAAATTAAACAAATGCTACTCAAAATATTAAAATAAATCTTTAAAAATAATGCTGAATAAAGCTTAACGTACACAAACATCAAACCGTCTCAATTATATATATATATTAAAAACAAACACTATTTTATTTACGAGACAAAACTTTAGTTAAAATACATTTAAAAACAAAATATACATTTAAAAACATTTAAAATTTAGAAGTTTCGAAACCCGTCCAGGTTTCCTCATCAGTATCACTACAACATAATTTGCAAGCATTACATGGATACATAAGGAATTTATAGAAGTACATAATATTGAGGAGCCAGTGCGCATGCTTCATTGATAGTGTAGGGATGGCTGGTCTCAGTGTGCCAACTCTCAAGGAAAATACGTGATTTATAATTATCAAAACCAGTATTTAGAACTTTTATATTATCGAAGTCAGGAATATGATCAGTTTCTATTGAATGGATTACAATTTTAGAATTTTGGTTGCAATTTTTATATGACCGTCTGTGCTCCTGCAGTGTAATTCTTGCCGTACGGCCAGTTTCATCATAGCAGAGACGGTCATATAAAAATTTCAACCAAAATTCTAAAATTATAATCCACTCAACAGAAACTGATCATATTCCTGACTTCGATAATATAAAAGTTCTAAATTCTGCCTATGATAGTTATAAATCACGTATTTTTCTTGAGAGTTGGCACACTGAGACCAGCCATCTCTACACTATCAATGAAGCATGCACACTGGCTCCTCAATATTATGTACTTCTATAAATTCCTTGTGTATTCATGTAATGCTTGCAAATTATGTTGTTGTGATACTGATGAGGAAACCTAGACGGGTTTCGAAACTTCTAACTTTTAAATGTTTTTAAATGTATATTTTGTTTTTAAATGTATATTTTGTTTTTAAACGTATTTTAACTGAGATTTTGTCTCGTAAATAAAATAGTTTTTATTTTTAATGCTGAATAAAGTGTTTTTCACCTAATGGTTATGTAACTATGTTATACCAACGATCAAAGATCTTTCATACCTGCCAACATTCTAATTAATATTCCGTAATACTGTTAGAACCCGCCTTTCTTACACAGCAGTCTTTTTTTTTTTTTTTTTTTTTTTTTTTTTAGAACATTTTGCTTCTTATTTAATCGTAGTTTCTTTTGGAGAAAATTACTCTAATAAAAAATTAATGTGGAAAAAAGGGGGGGTACTAATAGTGTTACGGAATATTAATTAGAATGTTGGCAGGTATAATCGTTACAAATTTTTAATAATAAATAATTCAAAAAATAATAATCATAGTACCTTAACACTTTCGCGACCGCATGCTTTTGCCTTTTTGACAGTAAGGCCCACCTGTGAGCGTTATTATCCCAAGTTACAAGTTATTTATAGTATCCAAGTTATTTGTGGTATATTTTTTTATCATTTCAGAACAAAATTTTCTGTATCCACATTTATATTACAAGTGGATATACATTATAATTATAATCTTTATAATCAAAGCATTTGTATCCATAGTATATTGATTGTACAAATATGAATATTGGGTATACTCTTAAGATATAAATAACATACAAATTGCGAAAGAAACGCCCACTCAAACTGGTGGAGTTATAACGTGAATCTACGTCAGCGGTCGCGAAAGTGTTAATAAAATTATATTTTTTATAGGTTTATCTTTTAAGGGAGAAAATCTGAAGAAAAGTCTTTTTTTTTTTTTTTTTTTTTTTTTTTTGTAAATCTGTTGCTACATTAAAGATAAATAAATAAAGTTAAATAAATATTATTTTATTTTATTTTTACTATGTTTCAAAATTAATTTTTGGAATCCATAATTGTGGAATATCCACTTTAAGTATTTTTATGGAAATATTATAGTTATTTATTGAAGAAATTTTAATGGAAATTCAAGTTTTATAAATATTCAATAGGAGGTTTTGAAAGTAAACCTCATTATTTTAATATTATCAGTTTTATTATAACTGTTTCTAAAATATTTCAGATGCTTGTCATTTTTCTTTCTAAAAATTTTTCATGCAAAAGTATCATACTCACATATAGTAAATCGTAAAGTATAAATAGAATGTAAATACATTCATAGACATTTTATATGTGTAGAATCAGCATATGTATAGCATCTGTATGTAGGGGAGACCCGTGTACCTAGGGCCATCATGTACCTAGGGCCACCCCACTTTATTTGAATAATATTTAATTTTAAGTTTTAATACTCAGTTGGGCGAGTAATAAGACCAATTGCTACTTTTACAACTACTTTAGAGCTTTTGAGGAGAAAGTTTTGACAAGTTACATCTAGAAAACGAATTTACATGGTTTAAAGTAAAATTTTGTAGCTCACCTCTTTTGCTATTTTGCAAAGGGACGTCAAATATTTTTCTTTCATTTTTAGTGTAAAATTTTGCTTGTTATATTGAGTAATAAATGAGATATTTAATTAGTCCTCTCTGCGTGTGGATTTTTTAGTGGAAGGCATTTTGAATGAAGTTACCAAAACTTGTACCTAGGGCCACATCGCTGCCTTGTACCTAGGGCCAGTGTTTTTGGACCTTTTAACACTTTTGCGACCGCATGTTTTTGTCTTTTTGACAGTAAAGTCCGCCTGTGGGCGTTTTTCTCATAAGTTACAGTTTTTCAAAACAAAATTTTTCATATTCACATTTATATTACAAATGGATATGCATTATATTCATACTCTCTCTCTCTAATCAAAGTATTTGCATCCATAGCATACTGATTGTACAAACATGAATATTGTGTATATTTTTTAGAAACAAATAACATACAAATTGCAAAAGAAACGCCCACTGGTGGAGTTTCATGTTTTCAAATGACGCGAATCTACGTCAGCGGCCGAGAAAATGTTAAGAAACACAGTACAGCTTATAGTAATTGGATGCTGGCAAACCCTGGTAAACCAATCACTATATATGACGTTGCTGAAAGTGTTGGCAAGTCCTATCCGTCGGCCTTTTTTACTCCTGTAAACATTCTATCAGGCTTTCGTGTATCCGGCATATAGCAAATAAATCAAAACACATTCACTGAGGATGAATATTTAAGTTCAAATGTGACTGAAAAACAAGACATAATTAAAAAAAAAAAAAAAAAAAAATCCAGGAAGAAAGTGAACCAACAATGATAGAATTGGACGTCTCTGTTTCGTGTTCTGTTGAAATTTCGAAACCTTCAACATCTAACATCTTTTCGTGTGTTATGCTTTAACAGGTACGAACCTAAGCAAAACCTTTACCTGAAGCAAAACCTCCCACATCAAAGAAAAGATGTGACCGAAAACCAGAGTGATCTAGAAATCCAAGAGACACTCCAGAAAAAAAAAAAAGAAATTGAAGAAAAAAACAAACAAACATTCTGTTGAAATATCCCAAAGTAAAAAAGAAAAAAAAAAAAAAAAAAAAAGTGAAAAATTTCGTGTTTTAAATTATGGCAACAACATGATAATTATTATATGATAAATAAATATATTACATGATATTGTTTCTTTTATAAAATACGTGTTTATATGCTTATTTTCTATTCATTACAAAGTGAAATCTAAATTTGAGAGAATGGCCCTAGGTACAATGAGGTCTGGCCCCAGGTACAATGAGGGTGTTGTACCTATGGCCACGAGTGATGTTTTTTTCAAAACCTTCTATTTGTTGGAGTTTATTATTTTAGGTATTTATATTAATCCCAATTGGAAGTAATTAGTCCTAAAGATATGTACATATCAGTTTGATAATTTTAAACAGGTCAAGGGCTCTGTTTTTGGGCATCGAAAAAAAGCGGCCCTAGGTACACGGGTCTCCCCTATATATATTACCAGTATACAGGGTTTCCATTAGAGCGCGAGACCGCGAGAATCTCGCATTATTTTTCATTTTCTTACTGAAAAATTGTAATATTGCAAGAAATTGGCGCCCTTTTTCATTTTTCACGAACCGATTAAAAAACAAACAAACAAATATTTTCCATCTTGTATTTGAGGGTTCTCCCTGACGATAACCTCAATGCTTTTGGGGTTAATTATTTTTCTGGTTTTATTGTTGATTTTTCTGTTTATATATAATGTTATTTAATTTTTATTTAGGTTTACGTTTTATTGTGCGCATGTAATATGTAAATTCTGTTGAAATTCTGCTTATTAATTTTTAGTTTTTTAACCTTTTGCTATTTTGTCTTTTTTAAGTATATATATATATTTTCTGCACTATTTATTTATTTATGTAATTATTTATTTATTTATTTATTTTTTTAATTTTTGTCTGTGCTCTGCTCACTTCAGAATTTTATACTGTTTAATCTATTATGTAGATATTATCCATAAGTTAATAATGAACATTTATTAAACTCGTTTAAAATATCCACTAGATTTGTCGTTATTTATATTATGTTACAAATCTGTTACACTTATCGGACAAAGCTAGCGGATTAAAGTCACTCACGGATCCTACGCTAAAAGAATAATCTAGTTAATGTTATAAACCTATAGATTAGCCAGTCAGAAATTTCCATTTATAGTACAACTATACGCGTTTTATTTATACGCGTACAATTTTGTTTAGTATATACTATATATATCTATATCTATTTATCTATCTATATATATATATATATATTTTTTTTTTTTTAACAGCTACGAAAAATATTTTAAACTTCTGTTAAAAATTATTTCAACAAAACCGTATAATAAATAACAACATATTTCAATAAACGACACAAAGTTAATTAAATAATGACAGCACTATATTTGATAGATAATTTCTTCTTTTCTTAAACTTTTTTTTTTTTTTTTTTTTTTTGGATCATTAAATATTCTTTTTTATAGATCTACATAAACCATACAAATTTGCTTTTAAATGAATGGGTAGAAATTATGATTAACTCGAAGAATAAACGGACGTTTAAAATTTTAAGAATATTACTTTTTTGGATAAAAGATAAATTCATGTGTCAGTGATGACTAGTCACGAATGAATTTTTCTGGCATTTATATAAAAATATTTATCAGCGCATAAACATTCTATCAATAAACATCTGTTTTCCTTTGCAAATGCAGAACAATATACACTGTAACTATTACTATCTCTGGAAGATATCTCATTATTGAATTGGACAAAGAGCTCTTCACAACCTGCTCATGACAAGAAGTCTGTGTGAAATTATGTATCCCTATTGCGCATTATCAATCTATAGAAACCTAATGGGAAACTTCGAATTAAATCTTATAAAAGAAAATGTATCAATGTGTCAGAAAACATTTTTTCTGCTACCTAACATTTCAAAAAGATTCGATCTTTTTTTTTTTTTTTTTTTCTTTCTTTCTTTCTTTATTGATGATTATGTTAGATTGTAGTATTTTACTACATTGAAAGTATAGGTAGTATCGGTATTTGTGTAAATTAGATAAAGAAAGTTACAAAAATAAATTCAGTTAATCAATTTCTATTTCTAGATATAGTCTTACAATCACTCATTACGATTATCTTCAAATGAATATAGCGTTTGATCTTTTCTATCGTTTAATCTCGGTAATTTTCTATAAGTTGTTGCGGGTATGAATTGGGACGATGCTTTGCGTTATGCCACACAACCTGTTAAATAATACGGATCCAAAAGTACAATAAAAATTGCAGGAACTATACATTATCTTCAAACAACTCATTAAGGTCATCTGAGAGAGAGAGGAAGGTACAGATAAAAACAGTTATATATATTGATATTTAGATAATATTAATTGGCTACAAATGAAGTTTTTTTGGCGAGGTTTTATGTTAAACCACAAAATTTATTAAATAACGCAGATTCAATCATTATGTTGGGGTAATGTTGTAGACGTGGATCAGTTGAGGTCAACTGACAACACGAGACTCCGTGTATAGTCCCCGTGTGTGGTCTTTCTAGAGGATCTTAACCTGTATTGAAAGAAAAGTACGGAAACTTCCAAATGACTAGGCCACAGAGAACGCATTGCACATTTCAATTTCAATTCATTTTAATAATACACTAGTGATAAATGTGTATTGTTCCAAAAATAGGTAAATATTTAACTTATCTAAGTTTAAAAAAAAAAAAAAAAACTTATCTAAGTTAAAAAAAGAGAATATTTATGAACCATTTGTATATTTTTCTTAACTTTTGAATAAACTTAAATTCAATGATATATATAATTTCGTCATATTAAAACTTACCAAATATGACAATTGGAAAATTTCCTCAATATCATGGTAGTATCTTTAAAAGAACGTAGTCCTGCATTTATCAGCACTTTTGATACATTTTCTAAAATTTATTAGGAACTGAGATAGAATGTTCATCATGAAAACATACCATGTCCTTTCCTTTTCAAGCGATCAAAAAGAAAGCAAAATCTGGCCCAGTTTTATAACACGCATATTATACATAAAGCTTCATGTAATCTGTACTACAAAAGCCTTGTTTTAGGTACTACGTATATCAAATACATTTAAAAGAATGTAATCCTGTATTTACCAGCACTTTTGATAATTATTTTAAATTTTATTAGGAACTGAAATAGAATGTTCATCATGAAAACATACCATGTCCTTTCCTTTTCAAGCGATGAAAAAGAAGGTAAAATCTGGTTGTGTTTTATAACAAGCGTATCATACATAAAGTTTCATGTAAAAGCCTTGTTTTAAGTATTAAGTACATCTAATAAATTTAAAAGAACGCAATTCTGTATTTATCAGCACATTTGATGCATTTTCTAAAACTTATTAGGAATTGAGATACACTCCTGATCAAAAGTTTAGCAAGATTTGCAAAAGATTTTTCTCAATTTAAAAAATTATCTCGCAATGAAATGTTTTCAAACATTGGGAATTTAAAAAACTGAGTCTTCCTCTCATATTTTTCAGCGAGATTGGTTTAAGATAACAGTTAAGTGGCTGGCAACAAATTGAGCAAAATTAATAATGTTTGTGATCACCCTGTGTGATTAAATGAACAAAATGATCAGTAACTTTAGGGTCTGTTAACACAGACACCGTACAATTTGTGGATGAATTCGTGTGACGATGGCATGTCAAATAACGGAGATGTAAGCATTTATTTTAAAACTCCCCCGAAAAATTAGCATTTTTTTAAAAATAATATACAGAGTTTTAAACGAAAATTATTCCTCATTTCAAATAAATTAAAAAAATACTCTTGAAACAATATACTACTATCGAAATACAAATATCTTAAATATCTCATGAAATAGGAGCACTGTTATGCAAAACATTTTCTCTGCTCATGCGCGAAAGATAAAAAAAATAATAATAATTACATCGTTTGAAAGCTAGATATATTAGGTAACATTTATCAAAAGTCCATTTGAATAGAGTAAATTTAAGCGAATTGTCGACGACAACACGAGCTAGATTTACGTACTTCCCAGAGTTGAAAATTTCATAAGGGGGTTTTCACCTGTTGCGTAATTAATTTGAAGATCCAATTATTTTAACCCCTTTGCAATTTTTTTTTTTTTTTTTTTTTGGGGGGGGGGGGGGACTTATTATGATCTCACAAATCTTAGAAAATAAACAAAAATAAGTTAAGAGTTACAAGCTTATAAGAGGTTTTTAACAAAAAGTACTTTTGGAGCGTGGTTGAAATAATTGGATCTTCAAATTAATTACGTGGCATGTGAAAAACACCTTATGAAATTTTCAACTCTGTTAAACAAAATCTAGTTAGTTCTTTTGCCGACAATTTGCTTAACTTTTGCTCTATTCAAATGAACTATTGACAGAAATTGCATAATATATCTATCTTTACACCTATGTAATAAATTTTTTTCTATCTTTCGAGCATGCACAGTGAAAACGTTTTTTATAAAAATGCTCATATTTCATGAGATATTTACTATATTTGTATATTAATTGCAGTATTTTATTTCAAAAGTGTGTTTATTTTTTTTAATTTATCTGACAGTGGGAATAATTTTCGTTTAAAACTTTGTATATTATAACGAAAAACATGCTAATTGTTTTGGGGAGTTTTAAAATAAATGCTTATATCTTATATCTCCGTTATTTAATATGCTATTATCACACAACTTCTTCCGCAAATTGTACTGGGTCTGTATTAATACTCGTATATGCTAAAGTTACAGACAATTTTGCTCATTTAATCATACAGGAAAATCACAAGCATTATTGATTTGGCTCAATTTGTTACCGGCCCCTAAATGTTGTCTTAAACCAATCTTCACTGAAAAACATGAGGAAGACCTAATTCTTTAAATACGCAATGTTTGAAAACATTTTATTGAGAGATACGTTTTTAAATTGAAAAAAAAAAAACTGATCGTTTGCAAAACTTGCTAAACGTTTGAGCAGGAGTTTAAGAATGTTCATCATGAAAACATACCATGCCCTTTTCAAGCGATCAAAAAGAAAATAAAACCTGGTCGGGTTTTATAACAGACATATTACACATAAAGTTTCGTATAATCTGAACTACAAAAGCCTTGTTTTATGTATTAAGTGCATCTTCTAAAGAAAAAGTGTAGCAGAAGTATTTCTAAATCTGTATGCACTACCTTTCCATAAATGAACGGACACTTTCCATTTCAGATGTTTTTTGAAATATCTCATAAAGTACTAGAAAAACCATCCTGAAAATTCAGGAGTGTGAAAAACATGTTATACCTCATATATTTTAGTGAAAGTTTTCCCCGAAAGTGAAAGGGGGTTCAGTAAAAAATAAAAGAATAACGAAAGTGTTTGGCATCACCCTGTAAAAAGTAATGCTTGAAATGCGATATGGTTGCAGCATGTGAACATAGGGCTCTTTATTACTATATGTATAAATTTTTATGATTCTACCGCATGTAATCTGGAAAATATTACGGTTTCTTCAAAAAAATGCAAAAAAAAAAAAAGTCATTTTTTTTTAGCCATAACAGGCAAGCAGTGTTGCCAGATCTGGCGGATTTTTTTTTTTTCTGTAGTCACCGATAATATTTAATTGTAACGTTTGCTTAATCACTTCGAAGATTGATAATCTATATGTATATCAAATATCGCTTCTCAAAATTATTGGTGATTATTGAATAAAAAAGGCAACACTGCACGTGAGAAATTAAACCCAGTGCAAAGCTATTTTCAGCAAATTTGGCATAGAATATTAGACACAGCATACTGCAATCAGAATGAAAAATTATTAAATATCTAATGAATTATGAGCATTTTTACTAAATAATTTTTAACTGCGCATGCGCGAGATTTAGCGAAATGTCATTCTCATAATTTAATAGCCAAATGTATTGAGCTACTTATATGAAAACTCCAAACAAGTATCGTGTAAACTCAAAAAGTTGTACGTGATAGAATGAACTGAAGCTGTTCCCGAAAATAAGAAAATGATAAGGGGGTTTTCTCAATATTTATTTCCAATCATCGAAAACTGTATTACCATTTATCAAATAAAAATATAAATGTTAGAAAACCCCCTTATAGTTTAGCTTTTTTTCGAGAGAAACTGAATAACAGTTCATTCTATCGCGTATAACCTTTTGAGTTTCCAATATACATGTGTGGAGGTTTTATATAAGTAGCTCAATACATTTGTCTATTAAATTATGCAAATAATTCACTGAATCTTACGCATGCGCAGTTAAAAATTATTTAATAAAAATGCTCATATTTCATTTGATATTTAATATTTTTTCATTCTGATTACAGTATGCTGTGTCTAATATCGTATGTCAAGTTTCCTGAAAAGGGCTTTGCACTGGGTTTAATACATTGTGTGTAATAGCTAAAAAAGTTATAATTTTTTTTTGGCAATTTTTTAAAGAAACCTTTATATCTCCCTGATTACATGCGGTAGAGACATACAAATTTATACAGATAATAAGAAAGAGCCCTATAATCACATGCTATAGCCAGATCGCTTTTCAAGCACTACTTTTTACAGGGTGATGCCAAACACTTTAATTTTTCATTAATTTTTTACTGGTCCCTCTTTCACTTTCGGGGCGAAACTTTCACTGAAATATATGTGGTATAACATGTTCTTCTCACTTCTGAAATTTCAAGATGATTTGTCTAGTATTTTTTGGGATATTTGAAAATGCATCTGAAATCGAAAGTGCCCGGTCATTTATGGAACGGAAGTGTATATCAAAATCGAATTAAAACGTGTTTTCATTTTAAAAAGGGTATATTTTGTTTAATTTTCACCCACAGATGCTGAGGTATAATTGTCAAGTACGATTGACTATTTTCCTTTTAGATATCTCGCTCCATCAGTGGCCGAGCGGTTCTGTGCTTAAAGCTGGTAGACGGGAAGTGCCATGTTCGATACTAGGTCACGCTCATCGACCGCTGTTCGGAGTTTTCCGTGGTTTAGAGACCCTTTAGAAAGACTTCTACGAAGGAATTCCTTCCCCCTTTAGGCACAGGTCCCTTGTGTAGACAATTTGCTTTAATTTGAACACCAACACCTTTAAATATCTTTAAAAATGTAATACAGATTTATTCAACTATGTATATTCATGTGTATACAAACTGCATGTATTGCACTTTATGTTAAATTTTGTTTAAATATATGTTACACAAAGTTTTTTAAATTATGAAATGCGTGTAGATTCCTTCAAATGAAAGTTAAGCTATCCCGAAAATTTAATTCATTTAATAGTAAAATTCCAATCAAATTTAGTGATTTTTTTTTTTTTTTTTTTTTTTTTTTAAGAAGACAATTTTGTTGTATAAAGCATTTATGAATAAAGAAAAACTGTTTTTTTAACCATATAATTGTTATTAAAAAAATTAAATTAAACAATTAATTAATTAATTAATCAATTCTCTTTATTCAGCTGTGTAAAACAGTCCACTTACGAAGAGTAAAAATTCGATTATAAGGATAATTTAAATTTTAAGCTATCAAAATTTGGTAAATTTCTTTACAATTCAATTGAAAGATTAAATTTTTTTTAATTGCCATATCGGTTATTACATAGATTTGTTTTATCTGATTTATAGCATGATTTCTGTCAAAATAAATAAAATAAAATAAATAAAATCATATGCGTCTTTGATTATTATTTTTCTCTTCTTCGCCATTTCTACATTTCTGTGTCTGGCCTATTCATGATTTTATTCTTTGCAATTTAAAAAATGCATAATCTATGACAGTCTAGACTGCTCATACTCAAATTCCCAAAGCCAATGTATCTGAAGTATATCCAAAAAATATGTAAAATCGTAATAGATTTTGCCTACGAATTTAACTTTGTTTAAAATTTCATTTATTATAAATGAAGATAAAATGTAATATATTTGGTGCCGGTTTCAAATTCAAAAGAATTGAATAAATAGTAAAAATGTAGAAAAGATATTAATGGCTTATTCTGCCTGTTCATTGTTGCGAAACTCATCGTCAGATAAAGGAGAAAACGACAGTTTCAAAATAAAATATTTTTATTAGAAAGAGATTTTTCCCCATTATTTCGTGGCCCACCAGCGGCCGAGCGGTTCTGCGCTCAAAGCTGGTAGATGGGAGGTGCCGGGTTCGATCCCAGGTCGCGCTCATCGACCTAGCCGTTCGGAGTTTTCCGTGGTTTCCTCCGAAACTCGCGTAAATACGGGCTAGGACCCCTTAGAAAGACCCCCACGGAGGGCATTCCCCCTCTAGGCCTAGGACACATCAGGAGTCAATCGGCCTTAAATCCTGCAACCAACCAACCAACCCATTATTTCGTAGGCTCCAGGAAAAAATAAATAAATAAATAAAGGGCTTATTTTTATTTATTTATTCAATTTTCGTAGTGGTAGGGATGATGCACCTTTAAACCTTTATCCGACAAAAAATTCGAAATTTCCAAATAATCTCTAGCTACACCTTCAGTCTATTACACAGCACAGCACGAAATTGAAGTTAAAATTTCCAACATATATTCCCATAAAATATTTACCAGAATAAATATATTAAAATTAATATTTTCCTAAAGCTAAGGGGAAAAAAAGTGTGAAGATAACTTCGTAAAATATTTTTAAAGAATATTTCACATTTTTAGGAATTTTGAGATATATTGATGAATACTATAAAGTCAATATTCATTTATATGTTTTGTAGATGCTGTTAATAAAATAATTCATTTTAAACTAGCAGGCTTTACCCGCTTCACAATTCATTATATTAAAATGAATTTTTAAAATACTATATAATTATTAATAATAATAATAAAATCTCAATAAATAAATAAATAAAATAAAATAAATCATTGAAATCTATCAGAACCTAAGTTAAAGTTCCCACCACCTTACGTAGCGGTTCTACCGCTCGCCACGCGTCGATTCTAGAGGCCCAATGCCTTCCTTCGGCAGTGCCTTACCATT
The DNA here is from genome assembly GCA_963930645.1 of Salticus scenicus. Classification (NCBI taxonomy): domain Eukaryota; kingdom Metazoa; phylum Arthropoda; class Arachnida; order Araneae; family Salticidae; genus Salticus; species Salticus scenicus. The sequence continues at coordinate 223,728,666 of OZ005650.1, read as the reverse complement.
TTTTTACTCCCCTTCCCTCACTGTGAAGTTAAAAGTTTTGCAAAATACCATCAAAGTGCATATTGCGTGCACTTAATGAGACACACGCACCAAAATTCGCCATTCTAAGGTAATTCGGAGCAGATTTAAGTTTGAACAAGAAAGAAAAATCATGCAGTACGCATTGATTAGTAACACTTTCCAACTGTACGCAATTGTTCTATCGAATAACTTTTAATATTCTTTGCCTACGTTATCGCACAACAGACAGAAGGAGTGAAAAACATACAGATAGACTAACTGATTTTAAAATTACTCTTATGCATTTTGGAAAGTGTTAAAAAGGCTTAACGCAAAAGAAAATGCAGCCGTTAGATTATAATTACAGCTTTTAATCTCTCTGAATATATTACTGTAGCCCTGTAAATCTGAAAGTAAATCATATCATATTCTATACAAAACAATATTTTAGAATATTAATAATACATGTCAATGTTTTTATGATTTTTATAGTAGAAAGTTTTTTAAATATAACTTTTAAAAATTCTGTCCTAAAATGTAATACATTGGCTTTTTTTTATTGTTATTATCCCTGTAAACAAACTAGTTGTACAGGACCTATTAATGACATTTTAAATAGGGAACATTCCATAGGGAACTTGAGTGTATAATTTTTTAAAAATTCTCAAAATATTCACTGATGATAGGAGCCGGAGACAAACAGATAGAAAGGTAGACAATCGGACAGACAGATGCACAAATTGAAATCATATTCCCACTAAAATTATAAGAAAGTGTTAAAACGATCATGTAGACAAAAGTGCAATTCCAGCAAATTTTTATTAATAGATCTTAATGTAACTGATTATTTTTGTGTGGCCCAGTTAATCTAATGCTAACAATACTACATTACATAGAAGACACTCTTTTGTGCATACGAATAATATATTTCAATTGCATTAAGCTTTGTGGAAAATAAAATTATTAAAATTTGGTTTATAAAAATAACTCTCATATAACACAATGCTTTGGAATATTTTCAAGTGCCCCTGTGCACAAACCAGTTAGAAATGTACTCTATTTTACATAGGGAACATCCGATAGGGAATTGAATAACATATTAAAGTTTCATTAAAGTTTCTATAGATTAAAGGTATTAAAATATGGTTTATAGAAACTCCTCTCATAGAACACAATGCTTTCGAATACTTTTGGGTATCCCTGTACACAAACCAGAAAAGGTATTCATCCCATTTTCAATAGGGAACATCTGATAGTGAACTTGAATAAAATATATCGGTTTAAAGAAATTCCATGAATGTTTACGGGAATTAGAGCTCAGAAAAACAGACAGAGAGACGGACAGAAGAACAGTCAGACAGATATACAAATTGAAATTATATTCACACTAAAAAAATGATAGAAAGTGTCAAAAACGCTTAATGTAAACGAAAGTACAATTCTAGCAATTTTTTCTTAATAGCTCTTAAGATAACTGAATTTTTTTCTGTCATCCTGTAAATCTAATGGTAACCATGCTATATTCTATGTAAAGCATTCTGTTGTGCATATAAATAACATATTTCAATTTTCTAAAACTTCGTGGAAAGTAAAATTTTTAAAATTTGATTTATAGAAATATCTCACAAAGAACGCAATGCTTTGGAGTACTTTTGAGTGTCCCTGTACATAAACAAGTGGTGGTATGTAATCTATTTTATATAGAAAACATCCAATAGTGAACTTGAATAACATATTTCAATTTCATGAAGATATTATACTGTTTATAGAAATACCTCTCATAGAACACAATCCTTTGAAATACTTTCATGTGTCCCTGTACACAAACCAGTAGAGGTATAAACTCCATTTTCAATAGGGAACATTCGATAGTGAACTTGAATAACATACATCAGTTTCAAAAAATTCCATAAATATTTACGGGAGATAGAGTGCGGGCAGACAGACAGACGGACTGACGGTCAGATACACAAATTGATATAATATTCACACTTAAAAAAATTTTAGAAAGTGTTAAAAACGCTTAATGTAAACGAAAGTAGAATTCTAGCAAATTTTTATTACTAGCTCTTAATATAACAGAATATTTCTATGTCGCCCTGTAAATCTAATGCTAATCATGCTATATTCTATATAAAGCATTCTTTTGTGCATATAAATAACATATTTCAAATTCCTAAAACTTAGTGTAAAGTAGAGTTATTAAAATTTGATTTATAGAAAAATCTCTCATAGAACGCAATGCTTTAGAATGCTTTTGAGTGTTCTTGTATATAAAATATTGATGGTATTTAATCCATTTTATACAGGAAACATCAATAGTGAACTTAAACAGTATATTTCAATTTCATTAAGATATGTGTACAGTAAAGGTCTGAAAATATGAGTTATAGAAATACCTCTCATAGAACACAATGCTTTGAAATACTTTCGGGTGCCCCTGTATATAAATCAGTGGTGGTATTTAATCCATTTTGTACAGGAAACATCCAATAGTGAACTGGAATAATATATTTCAATTTCATTAAGATATGTGTACAGTAAAGGTATGAAAATATGATTTATAGAAATACCTCTCATAGAAGACAATGCTTTTAAATGCTTTCGGGTGTCCCTGTATACAAACCAGTAAAGGTATAAACTTCATTTTCAATGGGGAACATCCGATAGTGAAATTGAATAACCTATATCAGTTTCAAAAATTCCACAAATATTTACGGGAGTTACAGCGCGGACAGACAGATAGACTAACCGAAGTCATTAACAATTTTCAACCTTGTTGGGAAGTGTTAAAAATATTAGAAAGTGTTAAAAACGCTTAATGTAAACGAAAGTGCAATTTTAGCAAATATTTATTAAAAGCTTTTTACATAACTGAATATTTTTGTGTCACCCTGTAACTCTAATGCTAATCATGCTATATTCTATGCAAAGCATTTTCTTTTGTGCTTATAAATAACACATATCAATTTCATAAATTTTCGTGCAAAGTAAAGTTATTAAAATTTAATTTATTGAAATATCTCTCATAAAACGCAATGATTTTGAATACTTTTGTGTGTCCCTGTACACAAATGAGTAGTGGTATTTACTCCATTTTATACAGGAAACATCCGATAGTGAACTTGAATAACATATTTCAATTTCATTAAGATATTATACAGCAAAAGTATGAAAATATGGTTTATAGAATTGCCTCTCTTAGAACACAATTCTTTAAATTTTTTGGGGGGTCCCTGTACATAAACCAGTAGAGGTATAAACTCCATTTTCAACAGGGAACATCCGATAGTGAACTTGTATAACATATTTCAATTTCATTAAGATTTTTGTACAGTAAGGGTATGAAAATATGGTTTATAGAAATGCCTCTTATAGGACACAATGCTTTTGAAATACTTTTGTGTATCCCTGTACACAAATCAGTGGTTGTATTTACTCCATTTTATTCAGGAAACATCCGATGGTAAACTTGAATAACATATTTCAATTTCATTAAGATTTTTGTACAGTAAGGGTATGAAAATATGGTTTATAGAAATGCCTCTTATAGAGCACAATGCTTTGAAATATTTTCGGGAGTCCCTGTACACAAACCAGTAGAGGTATAAACTCCATTTTCAATAGGGAACATCCGACAGTGAAATTGAATAACATATATCAGTTTCAAGAAATTCCATAAATATTTACGGGAGTTAGAGCGCGGACAGACAGACAGACAAACCGAAGTCATAAACACTTTTCAACCTTATTGGAAAGTGTTAAAAAGTGTATTTTGCCCCGCCCGCCCCAAAAGGGGGGAGGGGGTTATTTCGCAAAATTCCTTTAAAGTGCATGTTGCGTACACGTACCTGACCGACTTATAAAAAATTAGTGATACTGAGATTATTTGAAGGAAAGTTATGATTTAAAACGGGCTTTTTACCCCCTTCTCATTCTTAAATGAGGGAAGGGGGAGGGAATTTCACAAAATCGCTTTATACTTTGAGTTGGATACACATAACCGATCCACACATCAAAAATCTCTTTCCTAAGTTAATTCAGTGCAGAGTTACACATGGATACATGTTTTGTGCCCTCCCCCTGAAGGGGCGATAGGGTGAGATTTCACAAAATCCTTTTGTAGTGTGTGGTGAGTACGCATAAGCAGCCCACAAATAAAAAATATCCATTTTAAGATAAGTGGAACAAAATTACGCATGGAAACATGCTTTTTGCCCCCCACCCCCAATCCCAAGAGGGGATAGGACGTAATTTCAAAATATCCCTTTGCAGTGTGTTTTGAGTATGCATAATCGATCGACATATCAAAAAATCGCTTTCCTGAGATAATTTAGAACAGAGTTACACTTAAAAACGTGTTTTAGCCCCTCTCCCGCCCTTAAAGAGGGGAGGGAGAAGGAAAATCCCTTTGTAGTGCGTGTTTGGAACGCATAAACAACCCACACATAAAAATTAATCTTACTGAGATAATTTGAAACAAAGTTATATGCTTGAAAACGCGTTTATTGTCACACCCTCACCCCTAGCAGGAGAAAGGGGAGAACATTTCAAAATCTCGTTACAATGGTTGCTGAAAAGACCTAAATAATCCACACACTAAAATTTCTGACCTCAGCTCCTATAGATTTCCCTGGACGAATTTAGCGTTAAAAGAGGGGCTCAAATTTGCTCCCCGTAACTTCCCCCCAAAATCGAAAATCGCAAAAAGCCAAAAATAATTTTTGAAAATATCCTCAAGAAAACACTTGGCGGTTTTTTATATCTTTGTGCTGTTATTGGTAGAGTGTTTCTCGAAAATTCGTATTTTGCTAAATTTGCTTCCAAAAATCGTTTTTACCCCCTCTCACCCTTAAAAATCCAAAAATCCAAAATCGCAGAAAATATTTTTTTTCTACTCAATTCTAGTCTCCGTATCTGCAATTTCGTCACCGTGAAGTAATTTGGAGCCGGGTTATACTTATAAAGGTGTTTTTGCCTTCTCCCCCCACCCTGGTGGGAACGGGGGGAGTATTTCGCAAAATACCGTCATAGTGTGGGTCAGGGTCCTAAAACCAACCTGCTTACCAAAATTTTTTACTGTATCTCCCACGGCTGTGTTGAGTCAGTGAATCAGTGACTTTACTCTTTTATAAATATAGGTTTTTTTGCCTCCCCCCCCCCTGGTGGCGAAATTTGTTTTTAGATATTCATGTTTGTAATATCTCGAAATTAGAACTTTTAGAATATTTATTTTTTTCATTGAGAAATAAAGTAAATGTAAAAAATGTGTTCTAATCTTATTTTTGCCCCCCTGCCCCCCTGGGGGGCCGATATTTAAAGAAAACTTGTGCCAGAAACCTTTACGTGAAAGTACTCAACAGCTTCGCAAAGTTTCATGGCGATCGAATGAATGGTGTAGTAATGCATAAAGGACAAACAGACAGACATACATTCGTTTGTAAATATATACATGATTTGGGTTTTGTTTAAAGCTGTTTGGAATATTACTTTTTTATTATTACTATTATTATTATTATTTTTATTTTAATACTTTTATTTCAATAAACTTAAATGATTTTCTCAAATATATGGTAAATATTTAGTAAAGTGAAATTTCGTATCTAATCAAGTATTTTTTGGATTGTTATGAATTAACGCATGAGAAATATGTATTTTTTTAATGAATGGATATTTTGTGGAAGCACGTGTCTATCCATACAATGAAATCAACGTCTATCCTAAAGATAATAAATGATGCATCAATGTGAAGATTGCTTTATAAAAAAAAATTTTAATATATTTTTATAATTTAATTTAATAATAATTACCTAACTTTTTTGCATGAGAAAACAAATAAAAAATATAATCTAGACATGTGATATAGAAAATCACATAATATTGTTTTAGTTTAATTAATCAAAATAATGTTCTTTTTAACGATTGTCTGAGAGAAAATAAATTACAGTGAAACTTTAATAATTCGAATTTGTTTAATTCGTATTTTTTACTCGGTGCCTTGAATTTTTGTTAAAATAATGTTAAAAAATCATGGATAATTCGAATTCTATTTTGGATAATTCGAATTCTATTTTGGAAAATTCGAATTTTTCATACGATTACCTTTAAAATATTACAGTAAACTTTGTTCCCAAGATTTTTCTCAGCTAAAGTGCATTATATATTTTAACAAAAGAAAGAAAAGGAAATACAAAAGAAGCCCCTAGCTAGTGCACCAGAAGATATGGTGCATATACATGAACTTCGAGGTTTTTTTAATTGAAAGTCATGTCAAATGTATAAGATTCTATTTTTGTATCAAGTCATATGCTATGGCACAAAGATTGTACTTAAAGAAGAAATCAAAAATATCTGACTATTTAAAAAAAAAAAATGTTCAATAATTAAGCTCGTAAAAAATATTGATTTAATGGAGGAGGGGAGGGGGGGGATGTAGCAGTATTTTTAGATATACAGTTTATGTGTTAAATCTTTGATCATAGAGTTTTAATTTTTTTAATTTATCCTTTTTTTTTTTTTTTTTGACAAAATAGTATATGTAATTCGAACTTTTGGATATTTCGAATTTTTCTCTGATGCCCTCAACTTCGAATTACCAAGTTCTACTGTACATTGTTATCTTAAAATTGAACTTAATATTCATTGGAAAAAAATATAAAAAAGCAAATAAAATTTGCGTTTTTTTTTCTGAATATTAGCGTGTTTATTCATTATACTTCATCAAAATTAATATAATTATAGCGGTAGAGATAACAATTTAAAAGTATAAATTACAATAAAATGATTACATCGAACAAAAAATAGTTATCATCAGTGCACAAATAACCTACATATTTGTAGAGAAAAGTTCTTCCTAAAACAGTACATACATGTATGTTTTAAAAATAAAATACTTTTTGTTTTTTAAACATGATACAAAGTGCATATAGGAATCATTTAAAAATGTTAACCATAACTTATATTAAAAATGCTTCTATTTTATCTATTTTATTTTCTTCACAATTCTTTTAGATATTAAATTCAATGAAATTACGAAAATTTCTCCATGATTAGCGACTTTTAAAAAATTACTTTTGTTTACTGAGTAACAGTTACGCAAATGTGTGTAAACTATAATTGTGCTAAAACTACATTTGTGAAATATTATTTTTAATACAGTCAATCGGCTACGCCCTATCATATAAGAACTGTAGCAATTCCTGTTGTCTAAAATTGCCAATCATTGATCCTATACCTAAACCTGCGAGAGATTTAAAAAAAAAAAAAAAGAAATCAATTGTAAAATCCTAGAAAGTTTTTGAATTACTCGTACATTTAGTTTTATCTTACAAATGAAAATTACATTGTTAAGAGTCCTCAAATATCCGGAAACAAGTTTAAACGTATCACTATAGCATGAAAACATACTAAATATCATTCTTTTGGAAATAAGTAGAAATTTAAATGCATAATCTACCACCAACGAATATAGTATATATTGTATATCTGGTGGTGGTGCTTACTGCAACTGATTGAACAACCTAATTTACTGGAATTTTGTTATTAAATAAAGTTTACTTTGCTTAGATGTATTATTTTTGTTGATAATTAAACACCTGCTTTATAATTCTATTCTTTTGCATACGGTTATAGATGTATTACAGCCAATGACTGGCAGAACAAAACGTGAATTCGAAATTTTCTCGTAAGTAATTTTTACGTGTAGCACGTAATTTTGTACTGCATAAAGGAAACTTTTTTCTTTCTCCAACTTTTGCTTTCAAGATATTTGCACGTAATTTTTTAGATGTATTTTCTTTCAAAAACAAAGTTTTATCGTCGCTCACATATTATATCGAATTTGTCGTTTCATGTATATTTTTATAAATATTCGTTACACAATTTCATGTGTACTCACTGAAATATTTAATTGAATGAGACATTTGTGAACATTTCGTAAGTACATTGATCGGCTTACATATTTTTAGCCGATAATAGTTCATAAGTCTTGAAAATAAAAATGAGCATTTTTATTTTAATATTCACAACTCTCTATTTGAATAGAGTATTTTAACCCTTCTCCGAATACTAAGTGCTTGAATTCTCTTTTGCAACAGGCGCGCAATATTTTACCAACAGACGTAAGGGGGCGCTGTAAAATCGAGAGACTGACTTTTGCTCATTATTTCAGAAGGGTTTGAAGATGTGATATTGTGAGAATGCTTTGAAACATCCGACAAATGTGTGTGGGTAGTGAGTTAACAGGATCTATTTGTTATTTGAGTGCTCTTTGTTATTCCTTGGATCTTAAGCGAAAAATTAGAACTTGAAAAACTGTTTCTAAATACAATTTCAAGTGTCTTCAATAATATGGCTTTTCTTTTGGAATATTTTAAAGTTTGTTTCAAAGTTCTAGGAAGAGATGAGATTATCAGAATTTAAATAATATTATAGTTCAGTTTTGAGAAGCAAATTTCCAATACATTTATTCATATATATGTCTACAAAATTTTATTATTTTTGAAAAAGATACTGTGATATCACTTATGTATTGAAAAGTATATTTAAAAGCTAATTATAATCTAAGATATTCTTTGTAAAATATTAATTTTAATTATACTCTCAAGTATATATGTCAATCAAAATTAAAGACTCGTTGAAAAATTACTTTACTGAAATCAATTTGAAAATTTTTAAAGATAATTTGAGTTGTAAACAGTATCATTAGGATACATAATTATAATTATACTGAATTATACATATTTGTCTTAATTTAAATTCAGAAAAAAAATCATTCCTTTCTTAAATAAACATTTATCATCTTCCTTTGTGTTTGAATAATAATAATTAACATATTTTAATATTTTAAATCGTTTAAAATCTTTAGTTAACAAAACATTATAGGAAATATGTTGGCCTTGGAATCTATGAAAATTAATTTTTTTTATGTTTGATCTATTAAAGTATTTCATAAATAAACAATAAAAGTAAATGAATAATTTTTAGCTTAGGAGAAATATTTTTTAGCTAATAAAAAATAAAATTGCTTTATTTGTAAGTATATCTCCGACTTTTAATTTTGATTAATAGTTTTTGTTAAATATCAGAAAATTACGTTACATTATAAATAAATTGATGGTATGAGATAAAATAAAATATATTTATCAAATTACAGTTTACATTTTTTAACAATTGTGCATAAAAATTTACTTGCACAAAGTAGAACTTAAAATAAAATTGTAAAATAAAACATTAGTTCGCTATTTTTACTTAGTTTTTTTTTTTTTTTTTCAAAAATTTTAAATGTATATTAAAATATAGATCAAATTAATAGTGCAGTTACTTTTTAATTTTATTTTATTAGAAATATCATCCAAGTAAAATGTAAATTTTTTAAGAAGTGGTAAAGTATCTTATAAGCAGTTACTTAATTTTAACAAATGAAAATGTCCTTTATAATATCCTGTCACAATTGAATGTGATATCAAAATCTTATGACATAAGATGATTTTAAAGTACTAAGTTTCGTATCACATTTAACAAAAGTTATGTAGAATTAGTATGTAAAAGTTTAACGAATATAATAATCATAAGGAGTTAGTAGATAATAATTACTCATAGTGAGAAATTTTCTCAAATGCTATGAATTTTTGAAAACTTTTTCCAAAAGAATGTACATGGGGAAGCTATAGAAACTTGAAAACATTTTTTACAAGACAGACAAGTGTACCGATAAATTTTTTAATTTTTTTTTTAACATATATTATATTATCAAAGTTTCTGGTGTACTATTCATTTGACTCTATTAAGAGTAATTTTTAATGATAAATTTAATGACATTAAATGATATTTTCTCAATTACTATAACTTCTACAAAAATAATTTTGAATGCACATGATAGATGACAATTTCTGTTATAAATGATGACAAATTTTAGTTTTTGCAGGATGCATTCCGCAATTTAAAAATGTATTTTTAATTGAAATTTCTCAAGTTGAAATTCATTGAAAATTTTAACCTGACATCAATATTGGACTTAATATTATAATATCGATAATTTATTAAGACTGAATTTAATAATAGTGAGTGAATAAGTTAAAAGTGTATAAAGAAAAATAAAGAAAAGAAAAGGAAGAAAGAAAGAAAAGGGAAAAGAAAAATACTATTTCATAGAAAGATTTGTGTTCTTTCATTGATGCCATAACATTATTAGCAGAAATTATTTAAACATACAATTATTCTAAATGTACTTAAAGGAAGGTTTAAAAATGCAATGTAATCTCAAATGGTTAATTACCGAGCTTCTTCTAAAGTAATTTCTCATACGAATATTAAAATAATCATCATGTTCAATATTATCAAAAACATTTATTTAAACATGGAAACTCTAGTTAAATGAGTTTTGTTAATTATAAGAAATCTGGCATGGTTGGCCATTCACCTTCAACCATTATTAACACAAGTGACGTTCTTCTGACAGCTAACACCACGTGTTTGAATGTTACCGAATGTCGAGAAGTTCTGAAACATGCTCCACAGTTTATGCCAAGTACTCTTGTGAGAGTGGTTGTACTTATCACAATCGGCATTCTTGCAATTATTGGCAACATTGCTACTTTGATATCAATAAGAAAAAAAGTATGTCATACTCAGTCATCAGTTTACTGGCTTATTGCTAATTTAGCTGTTGCAGACATTCTGGTCAGTTTCTTCTGTCTCATAGCAGATGCTGTGTGGATGTATACTGTACAATGGCTGGCTGGTAATTTTGTGTGCAAGATAATCAAGTTCTTTCAGATGTTTACTTTGTATTTGTCTACTTTTATTCTGGTTGTAATAGCATTGGACAGATACTTTGCCGTTAAATGTCCAATTCAGAAAGCGAATGCCAGACAGAGGTGTAAACGTTCCATTATTATAGTGTGGATATTGAGTACCATACTAAGCATTCCCCAGGTATGTGATGGATTTAACTTTTTTTTTTTTAAATCATTTTATGATAACTGAATTTTTAAAGTTAAATAAGCGGAAAAAAAATATCGAAAAAATATTTAAATATTTAACTTCAAGCAATAAATCAGCAAATATTGTTTTCGTTACTTTTTTCTGTCTCAAGAATAAAAATAATTAATTTTATTACGAAAAATTGCATTTACATACCTAATTGTAAAGAAAATTTCCTCAATCTGAAATAATTGGAATTTTTCTAATAATAATAATCCAGTAAAACAATTAATTTGCAATTCAAATGCAAATACGTTTAATAAATTGATATAAAAAAAAAAATTTTTATAAAAGCTTGTCGGTCATAACTTTAATTTATAAGAAATAAAAATGAAGTTTTAACATTAACTGCTAATTAATTTCATATATTACTATTAATGTCCATATTATATGTTGATTTTGTGTTTAAGTTCACTAAAGGAATTTTACATTATGTAAATTTAGCAAAATATTTTGTAATACTCGTAGTATTAATAATAATAATAATAATAATAAAATTACGTCTTTCAGTTCTTAAGTAAAGCGATAATCATAGATATTTTAAGATATTATTAACTTATTTTACCTAAATTATAGTAGAATAGCATAAATTTTAAGCTTTTAAATTTCGAATGCCATTAACAAAATTAATAAAAAATATTCTATTTTTCAGTATAAAATTTTGAATGTTTAATTATCTATTAAAGTATTTATTATTATTATTATTATTTAATTCCGAATAATTAGTTTTAGATCTGGATATTTATTTTGTGAAAATATTCTATCTTTGATGTTCAACCAAAAAAGATAATCACATGCTTAACAAAGATTATAATGTCGCACAAGGAAAAGGGAATTTTTTTTTCTTATATTTTTTCGTTGGAAATATGAGAGGAGAAGACAATTTTGTGTTCTGTTATTATGTTAAATTATGTTTTCAACTATATAAAATATCACATAAGATGTTCCTTAAAAATAAAAATATAGATAATTATTTTATATACTTTCACATACACTGGTTCTCATAATTATAAGGACACCCGTTTTTCAACTAAACACCGAATACTATTATTTAAACAAATATATTTTTCATTAATTTGAATTTCATTAATAGACTATATTTAAAAAGTTTTATCTTTTTTCTATCTTAAAAAAATTTAAATACGGTCATAAAGACGATTTTTCAGGTGTTCACAATTATAAGGACAGCTCGAATCTTAGTAATTTTTTTTTCAGTTATTCTTTAAATTAATATTTTATGGGGTCTCTTTTTAGGGTGAAACAGTCAGACATTCTCTCTGGCATATATATATATATATATATATATATATATATATATATATATATATATATATATATATATATATATATACATACATACATACATTTTTTTTTATATTCTGTTTCAATACCATTTCATACAGCATAGCTGATATTCTAAATACATTTAAACTATTTAAAATTGCTTTCCACTTCCATGCACTTTTCTAATAGGATAAGTTAAGGTTTTTTCAACTTTTAGGCCTCGGGAAAGGCAATAATACAGAAGTTTCATTCTTCAAACTATTTCCTATTGCTCTAGAAGTAGAGCAAAAATGCAAGTCTTGTTGAAAAAACTATTATTATCCCCCAAAATCTAACAAAAATCTGAGAATTCCACGTTTAAAATTTGCGGATATTCTCTTGATGTTCATCATAATAGAAAAAATTACTAAATTCATTCTGCTTTCAGTAGAAACAGCTCCTCAGAGCACCATAGATCCACCTTTAAAATGCCCAATTCATATCTGCCTTTAAAATATCTGCTGTGTCTTTCGCTATCTTCAGATCGTGCCAGCAACTGTTAAAACCATTTGGTTAATCAAGAATAAAATGTTTTTCATCCGAAAATGCAACATTTTACCATTTAACATTGTCTTTATTCAACTTTAACGCAGACGTTCTTTCTCCATTAAAATTCTTATTGATTATTACAGGTTTTTAATTCATTTTAACATATTACTAATTATTTTAAACATGCATAAATGTGGACCCCGACCTTTCGTTAAAAATTACGAGCAAATTCAGCAGCAGTCATTATGAGTAGAACAGTAAGAGGAATTATGAGTCTTCGATCTCTGTAAAACAACTATGATTTTGCATCAGATCTCTCTCCTCTCGAACCAGCAGTTCAACGTTTGATCACATTTCCTTCAGCAATTTTAGATCTTCGAATTTCATTAGAAATTCGGCGGATTGAAATTACCCTTCCACTTAAAAAACGCATTTATCATACTTTACTACATGAACGTTCTTTTTTTCGAGGAATTATCAGTAATGTCCGTCCAAGAAAAACTGAAGGCTTATATATGAATTAATCTAGACCAGTAGTTAACAAATTCGTATGTCAATTGTAATTTATTCGCTAGTAAGTTAAATGAAACGAAAAAACCTTGATTGTCCCTATAATTATGAACATCTAAAAACGTGGAGAAAAAAACATTTTGCATTATTTTTTATTAATTTTGTTTCATATTAAAAAAAAATTATAGCAGTTTCGGTTTTTAGAATACTAGATATATTAAGTGCACTTAGTATAATCTTGTTCACAATTATTTTTACATTAGTTATTTCAAAACATAAAGTGTCCTTATAAATATGAGAAGGAGTGTACATTTAAACATTTTGAAATATTAAAATTTAAAATTTGGAAATAGAAAACCATTTTGAAATCGGTTTATTATAAAATCTGAGACTTGAATTACAAAAAATAACTATGTTGTAATTTTTTATTCTTCTTCTGTCAATCATATTACAATTTACTTTCATTTTATCGATATTTTCCTCTCTTAATTGCCCTAAAATAAAAAAAAATGCAATAAATAAATGAAAATGAAAATAAAACTAGTATGTTGTGGCCACCACGAGACTTTCTTCTATATTTTCCTATACAAATTCACTCAGTAACAATAATTAAAAAAAAAAAAAAAAAAAAAAAAGTGCGACTTTGACAAAATTTTGGGAAAAATGTGAAAATTTGTTAAAGTTTGTCAAAACACGGAAACCGTGGGACTTTGACAAAATTAGGGGAAAAATGCAAAAATATGTTAAAGTTTGTCAAGACACGGAAACCGTAGGACTTTCACAAAATTAGGGGAAAAAAGCAAAAATTAGTTTAAGTTTGTCAGAACACGGAAACCGAGGGAGTTTGATAAAATTAAGGGGAGAGAAAAAAAAAAACAGATTTTTTTTCTAAGTTTTTTTTTTTTTTTTCGTAAAAAGTAAAAAAAATCGATAACTTTGTTTTAAATTATCACAGATTTATAGTTCAACCATTCATTTTAAAGGTACTGACGAGACCTTTCGAAAGATACCCATCTTGAAAATTTTTGCCCTATATCACCCTGTTAAAAATTTAGAAAAAGCGGGATGGCAACGTAACCTGTAAGACGATTTTTACCAAAAGTTGATAGGCACTAATTTATGTCAAGGTGCAACTACATACCAATTTGTATGAAATTCTGTGCAGTAGTTCCAGAGATACAGTTGCCACAAAATTTTGTCACACACACACACACACAGACAGACAGACATTTTCTAAAAATGGTAAAATCGTGTTCTACAGCTCTCAAAACGTGTAAATGCATCAAAAACCCGAAATCGAAAATTTTTACGAATCCAATACTTTCTTCTATTGAAGATAGAAGAAAGTAATAAAAAGCCAATTTCGCAGCAAGCATTTTCAGTAATTTCACGTGATAAGTAAGTTGAAACATATTTATATTCTATTAAAGTTTTATAAGGTGTTGCAAGAAATATTTGCACCAGAGAATAATCATAAAATTTCTAAATGTTGTTAAAAAATGAAAAATAGCCGCCAACTCTCTTGAATGTTTTGTAGACTTTGTACCACAATTCTTCATTAACAATTTTGTATGCATTTTATCATAAAAAATTAATATGAGAGAGTTCAATAAAAGAATTGTGATTAAAAAAAAAGAAAGAAAAGAAAAGAGAAGAAAAATCAGAACACTTGATAGATATGCATAAATTTATACATTTATTACGTCTCTAAGCTATGTTCTAGATTAAGAAATATCGGGTTGACTATCATTATCATCATCATTACTGTTTTTCTTGTTCTTTATTTTTTCTGATATGTGCAATGAAATCAGAAGCTATAGTATATTTTTAGATTAAATTAATATATATATATATATGTGTGTGTGTGTGTATGTGTATGTGTATGTATACATATTAACGCATATTTAAATGCATTAACAGAAAAACTACAATATTCTTCTTTAAATTAGTACAGTGAAACTTCAATAATTCGAACTTGTTTAATTCGAAATTTTGGATAATTCGAATATTTTACACGGTCCCTTGAATTTTGTATTAAAATAATGTTAAAAAATCGTGGATAATTCGAATTCTATTTTGGATAATTCGAATTTTTCATACGATTACCTTTAAAATATTACAGTAAAATTTGTTCCCGAGATTTTACTCACCTGAAGGGCATTATCTATTTTAATAGTCTTTCAAAAGAAGGATAAGGAAATACAATAGAAGCCCCTAGCTAGTGCACCAGAAGATATGGTGCATATGTATGAACTTCGAGTTTTTTGTGAATTGAAAGTCATGTGTAATGTAGAAGATTCTAATTTTGTATCATATGCTATGACACAAAGATTCTACTTAAAATATTATATTTTTAAAAAATGAAAGAACACGCTTTTATAGAAATGTGAACTAAAAAGCACAAAATATCTATCTTAGTATTAAAATGCAGGGTAAGAGAAAATCGTGTGGGTGACACACCATAATATTTACATACGTTTAAATCTTTAATTAAAATAATTTAGAATTAAACAAAAACCATTTTTAAAAAATCTCCCCTGACTGGGATCGAACAGACCTTTAGTTTGGTAGCGCGGAGCTATACCTAGACTACACGGCGTTTACTAAGGGAAAGTCATTTTTTTACAATACAGTTTTTTTGTTTTCTCCCAGAGCGGTTACAAACATACAAACAAACAAACATACATACAGGTGAAGCTAATAAAAGCGTGTTAAAAAAGAAATAAAAAATATTTGACTATTTTTTAAAAAGCGTTGAATAATTAAGCTCGTAAAAAATATTGGGGGGGGGGGGGTTGAAAAGGGTAATGTAGCGGTTTCTTAGATATAAAGTTTATGTGTTAAATCTCTGATCGTAGAGTTTTAATTTTTTAATTCACTTTTTTTGACAGAATAGTATATGTAATTCGAATTTTTGTATATTTCGAATATTTTTCTGGTCCCTTGAACTTCGAATTATCCAAGTTCTACTGTATAAATATCTGTAGCTCCCTTGAAAAAAAAAAAAAAAAAAGGAATAATAACTAAAAGAAATAACTACAGAACGTGCTGATAAATGTAAATAATCCATCTGACAAGTTTAGTTTTAGATACAGCTCTCTCTTGAAAAGATTACTTAAAAATAGCTTTTTACTCAACAAATATATAGTCCTGTTATGTAGAACAAGAATTATTTGAAGTATATCAACAGCATCTACCCTATTATGTCTGTCAGAGTCTTATATGCTGCTTTCTTCTAAACTGTTAATGAGAGTGCTGCAATTCCGACTTTCTTCCTTTGAATGCAAACAGTGAAGAAAGAATTACGTTTTTGACCTTGTTCTACATTCGGTAGAAGAAAGTACTTGTTTCGGAAATACTTTGAACTGCCGATTTCCGATTGAATTGTACGTTTTGAGATGTCCTGAATATGACTTGGTCATTTTTAGAAAAAGTCTGTCTGTGTGTGAAACAAACATTTTCTGTCGACTGTAGCTCGAGAACAAATCTACAGAATTTTATGAAAATCTATATTTATGTGAAACTTGGCATAATCCAGAAACTAACAACTTTTATTACATACCAATTAATAAATGACATTGTCATGTAGTTTTATCATAGTTCTTAATACAGCAGACAAAAGGACAAAATTTCGTATAAATGATGCAATGAGGATTATGTTCAATGAAAGATTGTGAAATTATTATTATTATTTTTTTTATAATATTAACAGGCGTATGCGTAGAAGCATTACTTACCTCCTCCTCTGCCGGTGATGTAAATTCAAATGCAACGTTTCTCGAAAGACTGAGTTAACACTTTTAAACGAATGACTGAACCACGTTTATAAAATAATCTGAAACAAAGTTATCGATTGCTTTTTACTTTAACAAAAAAAAAAAAAAAAAAAAATCAAGATGTAGTTAATACGTCTCAAAATTCACTTTCTCTAGATATTTAGGGTTATATTTATTTCAGATGAAAATCGTCTGCATAGGGAAAATAATTTTGATAAATAATTTGGACTGCGTTAAGTTGTAGAGTAAAATATACAAGAAAGTTTTGTGAAGGCTAGTCATTATGATTTATATATATACATATATATTTAGCAAAGAAACATATATGTATGTGCATATACATATTTATGCGTAGGAAATTTTATATTTGCTAAAAAATTTTAACTTGAATAATATCGTTATTTTTATAAACATACATCCTATCCTAATTGTTTAATATATTTATTTTATTAAATTTAATTCTGGTGAGCCAAGTACATTTATAAAGGGAAAAAACATATTTTATTTTTATTTTCTTCTCTTTTCTTTCTCTTCTCTCTCTCTCTCTCTCTCTCTCTTTTTTTTTTTGTTAAAAGGAAGTATAAAGGCAAAGCTGCACGTTTTCTGGATAATTTAATAGTTAAAAAAAAAAATGTCTTTATGATTTAGTATACGAATAAATCTAACATAGAATAATTATAAAAAAAATATTTTAGGTTTTTCATTGGTTAAAAAACATGTACAATTGATATTAAATATATATATATATATATAATATTATGGTGGGGCACTTACACAACTTTCTCTCGCATTCTGAATTTGATAAATATAAAAACAAATTAAAACGTAAAATAACCCTGCATATAAAAGTATTTAAAAAAAAAACTGTTCAAAATAGGTTTAGAAACAGTTTAATTTGGCGTACATTTTTGTATAAAGCGAAGGTAGCCAGCCTTCTTCAACATTCAATTCGAGCACAATAATTAGATTTATAAAAAATTCAAGGTTATTATTAAATTTAATTTTTTATCTAAAATTATTCTGACAACTTTCATTCGCACCGTTCTTGAATATCACTTATTTTTTAAATGACGATTTCATACGATCAATAAAGAAACGAATTTGATTGTCCTGGAATTATTTGTTTTTAAGTTATGCTGATAAAGTATATAGATTAAAGCAGCCGCTATAAACTTCATTCAGGAAAACTGAAACAACATAATTATGACAAAAAATCAGCGGATATCAACAATACTGTGTTAACCGTAACAGTATGAGAAATTGATTATCATTTTTATTTTAAAATGTACTAACATTTTACACAATATAAAAAACACGTAACTCTTCATGAAAAGCTCTTTCAGCAATTTTTTTAATGTATCCGATTTCTTATGAGTCACCCTGTAAACGAAAGTTGAATGATTTTCCTACTATGTTCTATGCAAAATATGCTTTTATATGCAGGAAAAATAGATGCTCGTTTCATTTTGTTTTGTCCAGTATAAAGGTGTATATCTGTACCTGCCAGGAACTTTTCACATAGACATATACTGTATTTAAATTTTCTTGACTATCTCTGAAACCGAACCATTTGACTGATTAGAAAAAAAAAAGTTTTAGATAGTATCTACCTATTTAGACTACCAGATTTAGATTACGGAATGGGAGTTCCTACTATTTCACCATGTTTTTATTAACTTCTATTCTTGTTTGTTTGTGTGTTCGTTTGTCCGGTACAAATCTTACAATCGAATATTAACTAACTTTCCTACTAGCTAGACATTTGAAACTTTCACAATAGCTCACAACCCGATGACAACACAATACTTCGAAGTCCTATTTTCGAATTTTCGAATAGTTTTCTTATAATTAATTAAAATGTATACCTTATTAATAGCCATTAAAATATTAGCTATAAATTAATTGTTGAAAAAAAAATCATGAGTTCATTTTCTTTCGACATAAAAATAAATACATTTAATTAAACGTAAGCTTTGAAAAATTGTAAAAAGTTAAATTATGCATCTCACAAAAATTGACGTTATTATCAATTTAAAGATTTCATACTGTTGCGTACTTGGGGATTCGTAAGTTGTCCAAGAATGAGAAGCGAAAAATTCCAGAAGAATACAGGTCTATAAACTGAGTGTTAGCTTCAATTCCACCAATAAATACAACACTTAAAGAAACAGCTGTCAACAGCAAATCCACAGTACGTACAAACTGTATAGCAATAACACATAAAGCAAATCTAATTGAAAAAGGCTCAGAACTATACAACTCTGACGAACCCAGAATGTTCGGGAAATTTCCTATAACTCCTTAATGAATCACATTAGAGCGTCCATCTTTGGTATATCGATAATAAGGATTTTCTCGCCAAAAGTCGCCAAAAAATCGCCAAGGGCAAAAAGTCACCAAATCTGGCGTCAAATCCATTACCTTCCTATTGGAGATTTTTAATGCGTTTTAAAGGGAAAATTAAGCTATTTTAACGCGAAAAAGAGCTGGAAATGCAGAAAACTAACATTTTATCAACTTACTAAGCCTCTATGAAAGAATTTATACAAAAATAAATACAATTATTTACAATTTCGTAACAATACACTTTAATACTGTGCTAATGTAGTTATTTCTATAGCTATGTTTCAACAGAAATTGAAACCATGGTTTATAAAAAGTTTTTTTTATCTTATAATTAATTTCGTTCTTGAGCTTTGCTGATAACACACTCACATACACATACGCGCATTTTCAGAGGATCTGAAAAAACTCAATTTCGAATATAGCATACACTCAATTTCGAACATATAATTCAAAAACAACACTTTCTCTGACAGATACAGGTAAGATAATGTAAAAATACGTCGCTGATGAGTCTAACTTTTTCTGTTATAAATAAATCTTTAAATTCATTATATTTAAAGTCGACAGTAATTTGTCAAGTCTGAATGCTCAATGTAAGATAAATGTTTATTTATATATTTATATATTTATTTATTTTGTTACCCATAAAACAGTGATAAAAGTAAATAAAATGATGTGAAATTTACGTCAGCAATCTTATCGTTACTTTGAAAACGTTATGTTATTTAGCTGTCTCTGAGAAGGTAATGACAGAGATCACCTTAACTACTGAAAAGTTATGTGTTTGCTTGGTTCACAGAAATTGGTTCATTCACTCCATCATTTCACTACTGCCATTTGCGTCATCCGCATTTAACAATCTGAAGCAGTATTTTTAGAAAGAAGACAAAATAAAGGAAAATAATTTGCTTCTCGTGATTTTATTATTTCCTTTTAATACGTTTTTTGTAACTTGTAAATAGAAGTAGGATTACCTGACATATTACTTGTAAACTTTTATTTCATATTACAGTAAATGGTTTTATATTACTTTCAGAACACATACTATGCATGAAAATCCGGCGTGACTCCACTCGACATTCTGACGGTTAATTAACGGTTGTTTAGGTAAAATTGAATATAACAATTTGTTAAATAAATAAAAGGAAAAATCATGATACGTGTTTCAGTGCCTCAAATTGTATGCAGTTTAATGATTCATAGCATATATAAATTCTTATGTGCGTCCACGTAAAAGAAAAAAAAAGAAAAACTGTAAATGGTAAGCTCGCGATATCAAACCTTTAACTGTTATATATATATATATATATATATATATATATATATAACAGTTACACAGGTGTTGGACAAAATAGTCGCAAAAGTTTCTCTTTTTTATGTTTTGTCGAACATCTTGAAAAATACTTAATGTATCGCTCTTGAATTTTGAAAATAAGGAAAAATGTCTTTCCTCATATTTTTCAGCAAAGATTTTGTCACGAAGGTCTTTAGGAGACGAACAACAAATTCAATAAAATAAAAGTATTTGTGATTACCCTGTATATGGAAAAGTTTCGATTAATCTGCAAATTTTAGATATGGCTATAAATGTTATATTTTATACGTGTGCAGAAATTTGTGAGGATATTTTGAATATTTAAGGAGTCATTAATATTTTATTTAAAAATGCAAATTTTTTTCAAGTTTTACTTTATAACTCCAAAGGATTTTCTTCAAATTTCATGAAACTTCCGGAAAACATGACAACCTATGCCTAAATATCATTATGCCATAGTTTATAACAGATATACAAAGTATTCAAAGAAATATGGACAGTTGTAGTAAATAACTTATTACTACGCATGCGCGGACTGTTGCAAAAAAACTTTGACATAATATTCAGCTGTATAAAACACCTTATTGAAAAAAATATATATATACAGTTGAATATTAGAAAAATTCAGAGAGATATCAGTGATTAAATGGAGCTGTTTTTCAAATGTTTTCGAAAAAGGTCTTTGCGATGAAGAGTCATTTACAAATGAAAATTTGTATCAGAAAACACTGAATGAAACTTAATACAAAATTTGCGATTATTATTTTTTTCTTTTTTCTTTTTAATAGATATGTACTGCATACCTACTAAAAAAAAAAAAAAGAAAAAAAAAAAAGAAAAGAAAAGAAAAGAAAGAAAGATGATTTATTTGAAAAGAAAAATTAAATTTTTTTCTGATACAAATTTTCATTTGTGAATGACCTCTCATCGTAAAGACCTTTTTAAAAAACAGATGAAAAAGAGCTTATTTAATCACCGATATCTCTATGAATTTTTCATATATTCAACTGGATTTTTTTTTTAAGGTGCTGTATACAGTTGAGTATTAAACTATGTCAAAGTTCTTTTGCTACAGTTCGTTCATGCGCAGTAATAAAATACTTATTACAACCGTCCATATATTTTTGAATATTAAATACATTTGATTTAAAGTATAGTATAATGATTTAGGCATACGTTGTCATGTTTTCGAAAGTTTCATGAAATTTGAAGAAAAACCTTTGGAATTATTTTTGGAATAATATCGGCCTAGCTGTGATTGCGTGACAAAACTTTTGTGGCAGCTCGAGATCAAGAACTAAAGCAGAGAATTAAAAACATTTAAGTACATCTTGACATTAAATTGTTTCTATCCTCTTTTAACACATAAGTTCAACAGTGGCCCTGTAGTCCTATTTTCCATATAATTTTGAATACAGCAGCACAAGATAAAATTTATGTAAATGTACACAATGAGAATTTTTTAACCAATCATTGTGATATTTAAAAATTTTGTTTATAATAGTCATAGTCAACCAAAATATTTTATATATATATATAGGGGAGAGTGGGAATGAATGGGATAGTAGCAAAATTTTTATGTTTTGCATGCACCAGAAACTTGACAATTTTTTGATATATGGCAGTACTGAGGTCATTCATCAAGTGTAGTTTCAGAGTTGTGTTATCTATAGAAGGGCAGAAAAAAATTAAAGTGTCTTTTTCCGCTGCCAAAGTAATTCAATTAGGAAGTAATTCAATTAGTTTAGAAATTAACTATTTGCTTAAAGTTAATATAACACTTATATGATGAAAAGACCTAATCTTTATCTGTGTTTATGATATTCAAGAAGAATATTGACAATTGTTCATTAAACATATTTCCTGTTTTATATGATCATGTGGTGGTGGGGATGAATGGGACATTTCCCACTATGTGCTAATTTGTACACAAGAATTATGTTAAAAAAAAATAGTAAATAGATTTTCAATATTTTTATAACCTGTAGTTCAGTAGTTATAACATGGAATTATAAAAATAGTATGGATTTAGAGAAAAATAGATTGAAATTAATTGTTCCGATTTTTGTTTATAATAATTATGATTAAAAAAATTATAAGTTAGAATATTCTATGCAACTTAAATCAATAATATCAATAATTAAAAAAATAAAAAAAATAAACTAATAATAATTTGATTAAAACCACAATTTCAATCAAGCTAATTAAATAAATCCTGGTGATTATTAATGTAATACAGAATAGAATGCTTATTTTTCCCAATCAATCGGAAACAAATATTTATCTGGATAACTTGTACTCTATTATAATGATTTATATTTTTCTAGTGTCTTATTTATTTATTTATTTTTAGATTAAATCTTATTGTATTGAATTACCAAAGCCTAAAGCACTAGGAACTGTGCGAACCAAAGCACTTTTGCCTTTCGATGTTAATTTGAGTCAATACATCAGTTTTTGTTAATTTCAGTAAATCCATAGTGTGTAATAAAATCACATAAACCAATTTAACTTAAAAAATTTATTTACTTTCCATTTTGTTTTATTTTCTTTGTTAACTTCAGACGTGCCCCATTCATCCCCACAGGTGGGGATGAATGGGACAATGCACATGCATGTAAAAAAAAAAATATTATTAATTAAAAATGATAACTTTTTATTGAAGTTAGTATGTTTATTTGTAACTGATTACTGAAGTGTGAACGTTTTTAATAAAAACCTGAAAAATGTCCAATTCATCCCCACTCTCCCCTATATATATATATATATATATATATATAATTGCAGAAGATTTTCTGCTCCCCTGAAAAAAAGTACCCCCATTAGAGTTGTAAATTTCCAGTATGAGAATTTTTTTAAAGAACTCGTCAGTAATTTTAAACCGATAGTCGTTGAACAACACATCTACGATAATTTGACAATTAACAATATTATCAATTTCTTACGTTAAAATAAGGAAAAAAAAACTGAAGAAATGCATTCCCTAAGATTCGTCTTTAAATAATAATATCTTTATATTTTTGTAATAATTTCAGAGAAAATCCCACTTCTCGAAACACAGAGCATGCATTGTGGAATTTATTTCAGTGATACTTTATGAAGAATTACGTGAAATTCCGTAGAACTGCATCCGAATTACTTCGCTTGGAAATAGTATTAGATATCTTGACATTTAACCTTTCTATGTAATCTTCGAAAATATTTCTTATTCCACATCAGTAGCTTTAATCAGGTCTGAACCACATTAGTGTTATTAACTAAACCATATTTATTTATTAATATTATATCTAATCCTGTGCTGCGGAAAATTAACGAAATGCGTCTGTATTAACAGCTTTATTCAAACATTCCCTCTTTCTGAATATCCCAAACTAAAATTTCTAAATTGTTAGATCGATTAAAAATTTATCTCAAAAACAGTTTAATATATATATATCTTTATATATATATTTCTTTTGTGCGTGTGTATGTCACTGAACTCCTCCTAAACGGCTGGACCGAGCTTAATGAAATTTTTTGTGTGTCTTCAGCTGGATTCGAGAATGGTTTAGATTTACAATTCAGTTCAATTGGATAATTGGATCAAAATATATTAAATAAAAACTCCATTTTAACTTTAAAATGATAAAAAAGAAAAATATATTTGATGCCAAAATAAACAAAATTCACGTTTATTTATTTTTTTCCGGAAATAAAATATTTTAAATTTCGCGTGATAAACAATAAAATTTAGGAAAAAAAATTAATATTGTATGAAAATATTCGCGTGTAAATAAATATTTTCATAGAGATACTTGGTATTAGCTTAAAATTTTTATTTAATTTAGTAGTACTTTTCTTTTCTACAGTAAAACAAAATTTTTCGTTTTAATTGATACTTTATCTGTAACTTATAAAGGTTCTTTTATGTTTTCACCTTAATTGTAAACAGTAATAATTTCGAATTTATTAGAATTTTTTATTTTTATTTTGTACTAGCAGGCTTTGCCCGCTTCGCTGGACATTAAACTTAAATGAGTTGTAAAAATGCCATATCTATATATTAATAGGCAAGCATAAAATTTGTAGTCCCTTTTTAACATATTAATTATGGGAGTAGAGGGTTGAAAATGGTATCATTCGAAAGGTATGGTTAGCCGGAAGGTGCGAATACAAATATTATTTTCTTACGATGTCAAGAAGGTATTTAAAAATACATTTATTTTTTATGCATTTTCCCCCACTTTTCCCTTTTATACACGTATTCCTTTACATTAAAAAATACCTAAAAGTAGAAAGTTGTTAAATCTGGCAATTTCATAAAGCTCAAATAAAACCATAGACACAGTAATTTGTATAATGTAGCATCACTATACGCAAGCGAAGTGATGACGTCACTGTCTGTCCATGGAGCCATGAAAAAGATTTTCTCTGTTAATCGTCCATTGGATTTTTTGTAAAAAATTATTAAAAAATAACGGAAATTATCTGCCGATTTTAATTCCGATATTTGGGTATAGTTATATATAAGTTACTGTCTACATGTGTTTGATTGAGTTATTTTTTCTGTAAAATTGATAAAATTTTAATTTAAAATCACAAAACTCCAGAAAACAAAATGGCAAACTTCCAGTTTCGAGTGTAAATATAAACATTTCATTTCAAAAGGTGATATTTAAACAATAAATATTCATCTAATATACTAAATAAAAGGAAAATGGATTTGTTACTAACTGCTGCATGTATAAGTAGACGATACGGAAAAAATTCCGATTTCCGTTTTTTTCTGAATTTACATGTTTTGAGCTTTCTTTATGTTTCAAGTAACTGAAATTGGCTACTTATTTTTTAAAAAAGTGTCTTTATTGCTAGCTTTTGTGGGTAGAAGAAGCAAGTAGAAGATACATAAAAACTTTTGATTTCCCGTTTTCGATGAATTTACACGTTTTGAGATTTCCTTGCATTTTAATTAAGTAAAATTGACTACTTATTTTTATTTTTTAAAAAGTGGATTTATTATTCTTTCCTCTGCATATATAAGTAGAAAATATAAGATTCAGAAAAGTTTTAGATTTTCGGTTTTCGATAAAGTTACACGTTTTGAAATTTCCAGAACTCAATTCGACCGTTTTTGAAAAAAAAATCTTTGTTTTTTTTTGTTCAAACACTGTACTTTATGAACCAATCGAATTAATTTAACAGAATTTGATACTTGGTTGGGCCTTGGTTTGACATGCTACCTAATAGCTTCTGGACTGTATCACACAAAAAGGGGCGATTTCACGTTGCGATTTTCTCTCATTTCAGGAAAGGCTCACATCTACAGAGAGAAATAGTTATATTAAGTAAAACTCTGCTGATTCAGTTAGAGTGAATATCGGCAAACAATTGCCGCAGCTGTGTTGCAATTGCATTCCATTTAGGACAAGGCAATAACTTTGCTTTGCCTCGCTTTGCAAAAAAAATGGTCGAGTTTCGACCACTGGGCGATACTAGTCTTTATTAATAACCTAAGTTCTCGCTGTGATTGGTAGAGGTTTTCTCGCTCCCAATGTGAGGAGTCTGGGTCCCCACTGTCTTCGGCACAACTTACCCACTTCTTACTTCCCCACCCTCAGCGGGTGAGTTCGAAGTTTTGCAAAATCCCACTAATGTACATAATGCGTACACTTAATCAATATCCACACACCAAAATTCGCCATTCTAAGATAATTCAAAGCGAATTCAAACGGAAGAACATGTTTTTACACATGTTTATTGCCCTCCGACTCCGAGAAGGGGGGGGGGGGGGGATTTCGAATTTCGTGAAATACAGTTACAATAAGTGCCGGATGCATACAAACAATTTACACACCAAATTTCGTGACCACAGAAGTCTTTAATAGACAGTATTATAAATAAATAAATACAAAAACACAGCTTAAGTATCGGAGCCCTTTGGTGACTTTAAATATTTTAAGCCGTTTTTGCGATGAACTGAATTGGCTATCTCAATTGTGCAATTAAAGATCTTGGCGAGAAACGTCCGAGCTACTTCGGTGCCGAATTTCAAATTTTGCCAAAGGGATCCAATACTAAAGCTGTTCCATATCGAATGTGGGTTGAAAACGGAAAAAGGGTAAAATAAATTAGAAATATCAGACCTATATTTATAAATTTGATACCGAATGAAAGGGGCGATTTTGCTGAATCCAGGGGTTCAAACAATTTTTCGATGCGACATTTAGATTTTTAAAAAATAACTAAAGTATGAAATTTAAGTGGAAACGGAAAAACGGATAAAATGAAAAATAAATTAGAAATATCAGACCTATCATTACAAATTCAGTACCAAATGAAAGAGGTGATTTTTCTGAATCCTGGGGTGTAAACAGTTTTTCGATACGACAATTAGATTTTTTAAAATTAACTAAAGTATGAAACTTAGATGGCAACACTTCATTTCAATCTTTTCATAATTTGTAGTGCGAATCACTCGAATACAAAAGTCTTTAACTTAAAAAATTATTTTTATATTTTATTTTTCCATTCAAAGCATTTTAGTGAACAAATATTTATGGCGCATGCGCAGGCGTATTATACCCACAATTTAAACACTAATCATAATTTTGAAAATTTTTATAGATATAATTTCAAGTTGGGTGAAGACCTAACACAAGTAGCACAGGAACGTTCTGTGAACGTCTAATAACGGTTTCAATAGTTCAAACACCGTGTTTCGTGTCAAAAGAACGTTCTAAAACACGTTCAGAAATAGTATTATTTAGAACGTTCTGAAAATGTTTTATTTGTACCATCTATAAAACGTACAATTCTAGTTCTATATAGAACGTTCAAGTGTGACACCGTCATAACACGTTCTGTAACAGTGTAATTATAACGAATATGACAAAATGACTTTTTAGTACTATTGGTTGGGAAAATAGGTTAATCATGAAAATTTTTGACTTCAGTTTTTGATTTTTTTACACGTTTTGTGGCGTGAGGAATCCGGAAGTCAAAAGGTTGGTATGGTATCTGTTAATGTGTATCGGCTTCGGCACCTATTAGTGTGATAGCCCGTTAGTTCATGTACACGATATCTCAAGAACAAATGATTGCAGAGAGATCGGACCAGTTTTAAAATATCACTTATGATATTGATAAGAATCTTATTGAGAGATTTGCAACATTCTAATTTTAAAACTTCGTAAGTTATTCGAAATTTATAACTTTTAGCATGATAGAGAATAGAGCATTTTTTACATTTTCAGTTTAACGTTTTGTTAGCACGTCAGTAAAGAATGCTTCTTAATAATCAGTAGCGGTGAGGTGAAAAAAAATTACAAAATTTTAAACTCATGGAAAAATTTTGTGGATTTTGTATTTCAGGAATCAATGTATGGAATTCAACCAAACTTGTTACAATATTAGATCTTGCCCTAAATTGGAGTTTATTTGAATTTCATTTGGGATATATCGTCCGATAGATTGCGGTGCTATGCAATGAAACCCTCCATTTATGGGACGGCTATATCTCAGCTTCTATAGTGTACAAATGCATTAAACTTGATATATTGGCATGTATCATCATAACCTTTGCTAATACAATTTGGATGTATACATTGTCCAACAGGTGGCGTTGCTAATCTGCAATTTAATCATTTTAACGGAAAGGCAATATTTTAACTCTTGTGATTTAACAATAAATTTTGTGATACACTGAAGTTATAAGTGAAATCGATATTATGTAAAGCTTTACTGGTCCATTTTGGATGCACATCGGCCAACAGGTGGCGTGGCTATGTTGCAATTTAATCTCATAACGGAAACGGAAAATCTCAACTTCTGTGATTTATAAATATTGTAAATTTGGTAAGTGAAATTAATATTACGTAAAACTCTACAGATTGCCTTTGGGTGCATATCGGAAGACAGGTGGCACTGCCACGTTCCAAAATTTTCCATTCACAGAAAGGCTATCTATCAGCTTCTGTAATATATATACTCACCAAACCTTCTGCGTGACATACATTTGATATATATTATTGATTCAATTTGGATGTATAACGAGTAATAGTCAAACAGTTTTTTTTTATTATTATTATTCATAGGACATTGTTTTTTCCCCTAGGAATAAGTATACATCATCCCTGGGGGATGGGGGAGGGGTGGATAAAAATTTTCACTATGATTATCTTTCAAAAGAATTCGATATCACCCTTAAAACGAATAATTGAAACATCGTTTTCTGATGATTTAAAACAAATTTACCGTTTTTTTTTTTTTTTTTTTTTTTTTTTTTCATTTGTAATAATAATAATAATAAACCCTTAGAAAAATACATTTTCTAAGATCTTCTATACAGCATAAAAATGATTGTCTTCTGTCATGAAAATCTATGCATTCCCCAGACCCAGAGTTTAGATACAAAAAGCTAATCACGGATGTTATTGAATAAGTAATATAGTGCTTTACGCGAGTTTCAAAGAAAATCACGGGAAAACTCCGAAAACCTAAGTCGACGAGCGTGACCAGGAATCGAAACCAACACTTCCCATCTGTAAGGTTCGAGAGTAGAACCTCGCGGTCTCTAATACTCATCGGGAAGTTACAGAAATGAGTTTTTTTCTTCTTTTCTTTAAGTTATGGTTCTATTTAAGTTTAAATGTTATTGATAAATTATCAATATTGATCATGTTGTTAAATCATTACTCTGTTTGATTGGTCTTATTTTATTTTATTTATTTTCACTGAATATTTTGTTCAATACTGAAATATACATTAAAAGAAGATATGCTTTTCCGTTTAATTCGAGATTTTAAAATGGAAAAATAAAGGGATCTCATAAGTTTTTAAAATACTTTATAAAAATTTAAATAATTGTTTAACTCCACTAAATTTTTCCTTAAAATATTGACTATATGTTTTCTACAGCTATAAATGCTTAATAAATTTCTGTTTCAAATGTTGAACTTTGAAACATGATTATTGCGGATGCAAGAAGGGAGAGCAGATGATACATCGACATCTGTGGATTGCATTTATTTAATTTTCGCTGACCGTGCAACTGCAAAGTCAAACGCCAGGCGCGGCGCTGGGTCTATTCTGGCCTGTTCGCTTCGTTAGGTCTTGGGAAAGTCGTGTCGTTATGTGAGGCGGTAATTTTAAAACATGTAATCTGATTTGTTCAGTTTTAGCGTTATAAAGACTAGGATAAGCTTTAGAAAAGGTAAAAATGTAATATTTTTAACCTGTAATATTCTCTATGTTCTATTTATTAAAGTCTTATTTTAATATCAATTAAACAATCATTTTCATATCTGCGTAAGTTCTTAAGCCTAACTTTTGGTACTTGAAAGCAGCGATGAATCGCAGAAAAAACTGCTCCTGTTACAGACAACCGCTTAGAAATTATGGATTCATTTTATTAATTTAGTCTTCTGAGATGGAATTTGTTAAAATAACTATTTTTGGTTATTATAATTCTGAATGAAGTATGAAGAAGTCACAAAGACTTTGCAAGATAAGAGCTAATTTTAAGTGAATGCCTTTCCGACTGGTCATTGTGTATTTTAAAATGCTAGTTGGAAGGATGTTTTCTTGAAGAAAATTCTTATGAAAATTCAGAAGGTTCGTAATTCTTTTTTTCTTTTCTTTTTAAATTCTGAAGTATTTATTTAATGTTTATATGATAATATATATACAATCTAGGTTATGCAAATTGCACATTTTTAAAATAATATCCTAAGTTTCACTGACTTACAATTTTAAATATCTCTTTACTGTTATTTATTAAATAAAATATATGAAATTGTTTAACTGCATAATAAAACAAAGATTCAATTCAATTTTATTCCACATCTTTATAAAAAAAAGATATTCTGTTTAAAAAAAAAAGGACGATTTACGATATTATTTATTAATACTAATAATATTTACATTTATCAATTATTTAATATGCCGTGATAGCATAATTACATCAAATGAGGTAAAAATTGCGTTGACTCAATTTAAAGAAATTTAAGCATTTAAAGAATACCAATTACATTGCCATGTGGAATAAATTTAAATACCTGCAAACATCTTTTTTGTAAACTGCTGCTGTAAACTGAAAATATTTATACACACATGCACTGAAATTTCAAAATATGAAGTATGTTAAATATTTTAGAAAAATATTTTGATTAAATATATATATACGTATTTAAGTATTTGGAAATTTTTAAAATTTCCTCCTTCTAAATAATTTTTAAGTTTTTGTTTCAATTTCTTATTATTATAAATTAACAATATATTCTAAACTCAATTATATATTATTTTAGCGGTGTATTGGTACATTCATTTTTGAAATTATTTTTTATGTTGGAATATTAAAACTTTCTATGAACTTCAGCATTCAAATATATTTATAAACTATCCATGGACTTACAAAGTAGTACCCAGAAATGTTTAGAATATACAGGGTGCAAAGTCGAGAGCAGGCCTTTATTTGCGCAACAATTGGTCTCAGACGTCCTCCAATAAGAAAATGTATTTTAAAAAAAAATGTAAGAATTCATTATATGACATGTTTAAATTTAAAAAATCAATTTATTAAAACTCACAAAAACTGATAATTTTTATACAATTTTCATGATACTAATAGTGAAAGTTGAGTTCCAACCTAAAAAACTTATATAACACAAAAAGTTTCACTTTTGTGCACCCAAAATTGTCTGAGATAGTTAGTTTCAAAATTTAGGATTATTTCGCATTTTCTCGGGCTTTATTAAAAAGTCAACGAAAAATTCTTTAATAAACCCAGGGAAATGCAAACAAAGTCCAATTAGGATTTTTAAACCGATCCCTTATTGAAGGCCGAAATATGTTAGAAAATCTAAACTTTAAATATCTTGTTCCATTTTGGAAGAATATAAATGAAACTTCTTGTTAGGATGAGTGTCAATTTTTCTAAATATCACTATAGGGATCTGGGACTGTACAAAAATTTAGTTTTTGTAATTTTGAAAAAATAGATATTTTAAATTTAAACATGTCATACCGCAAATGCTCATATTTTTTAAAACATTTTGTAACTGAAACTATATGTTTGCGACCAATAGTTGCGGAGATAAAGACATTCTCGTGACTATCTTTGCACCCTGTATTTAAAAAAAATTAATATATATATGTATAAATGAATTTTTAATCGTAGTTAAAACCAGGCAACCGATATAAGATCTCTGAAACCACATAGAACAATGAGAAGGAAATTACAACAAATTTAAATAACCTGTGGAGACTGATTGTGATTTATTGAAACATTTATTTTTTGTTTAGTGATTTTTATTTTATTTAACTTCAATCTAATCATACATTTATTCCTAGATTATTCGTTGCAATTTTAATAATTTTGCCGGTGCGTAAAAACGACATGAAACTCAAATCAAAAGATACAAACAAGCAACGAGAGAAAAAAAAAACAGCATTTTTTTTTTTTAAGGAAAAGCTCAGAACGGTGAAAAAGAAGAAGAAGAAAAAAAAAAAACTCGTCAGTGGTGACCTTTTTCACCATTGAGCACCAATGTACGATTTCGTTCGTTAGCAGCTATAATAGCAAATCGCCAGCGGACACCAAATCGTACAAGAAATTAATTGAAGTTAAAAATGAAGAATAAAGTAATAAACTATTAATTCAAGAAATCAGAAAATCAAACAGAAAACAACTATAAAAAACAAACATTACTCACAGGATGATGCATTCGGAATCCCAAGGATTAAAACAAGCAAAATGATTTAAGAGTTTAGTTGTACATAGCAGATAAAGAATGATACAACACAGCAACAGGGATATGAATTACATTTTTTAAAATTCAAATAATGTTTGTGAAAATTTAACATACTTAATTTCAACGTATATGCATGAGAAACTCCATATTCTACGACAGTAATTCCCAAAAATTGTCATAACATCTCTATATACCTTTAAAAGTTCCTTAAATTTTTGCATTTAAAAAAAATTTGTTTTTTTCCCCTAATCTGAAGATAATGGCGTTATAGTATTAATTACGAAACTTTAATAAACACCATAAAAAGCAAGAACTCGCAGCTGCTAAAAAAAAAAAAAAAAAAAAAAAAAAAAAAAACCGGCAAAGCATTCAACACACTCAACGTGCTTGTTTGCAGTTCTCGCGCTTACATTGTTCGCCTGATGAAGGGTTGTGTCTTCTTTTAACCCGAAACAATTGTTTCGAGTTCTTACATTTTATGGTGTTTATTCAAAGTTTTGTAATTAATACTATAACTTCATTATCTTCAGATCAGGGTAAAAAAAGAAAAAATTTAAGAAATTTTTTAAGGGATAAAGAGACGTAATGGCACTTTTTTCGGAAAACTGTCATCGAATATAGAATTTTTGATTCATATACGTTAAAATAAAGAAATAGTCAAAGCGGCAACGCAATTGGTGCGTTGCCGCTTTGACTGCAGCACTCGTGCTTACTTTATTCGCCTGATGAAGGGTCGTGTGTTTTTTCGACCCGAAACAATTGTTGCGAGTTTATTGCATTTTATGGTGTTTATTCAAAGTTTGTAAGTAATAATATGTACTTTTTACTTTTAAACGCCCGTACTGTGGTGTTTTTTTTTTTTTTTTTTTTTTTATAATGACGTCACAGTTTTTTTTTTCTACACTATTTTAGAACGTTTACAGTACGTTTTCTAGAACGTTCTGAAAATGTGTATAACGTTTTGAAAACGTTCTAAAAACGTTTAGAACGTTCTGAGACCGTATACGTAGAACGTTCTCAGAACGTTTCTATAACACCGATGGTAATAGTTACACGTTCATTGAACGTTCTCTGAACCGTACTATTGTCCTGATTCAAGATAGACAAATAGACGTCTATAACACGTTCAAAGTGAACGTTCTTAGAACGTGTTTGTAGAGCAATTTTTGAACGTTCAGAGAACGTTCCGGTGCTGCTTGGGAAGTTTCTGCCAAGCGCCGTTGAATTCCTTCCAGCCGTTCTCGAGTGATGCCCGGACAAACGTGTTTTAGTCTTTTACCCCCTAGGGGGGGAACGGGGGGGAATTTCTGAAAAGTTGATAGATATAATTTTAAGTTGGATGAAGACCTAAATTCTTGCCAAGCGCCGTTGAATTCCGTCCAGCCGTTCTTAAGTGATGCCCGGACAAAAAAAGCGACATTCGGACACAATGACACTCACACAGACACACACACACACACACACACAGGCAAAATTTTCTGAAATCATTTTCGGCTTTCACGGGCTGTAAAACATGAAGATATCGCAAAATTTTTTTATTCCGACAAATTTACAGACAAAAGTCTGATTTTTCTGATTTTATTAATATAGATATATCATAAAACAGTTTTTCGTTTACTTTTTTTTTTTTTTTTTTTTTTTTTTTGTATGGAACAGCTTTAGTTTGGAAAAATTTGAAATTTGGCACCGAAGTAGTACGGATGTTTCTCACCAAGATCGTCAGTTACGCAATTGAGATAGCCATGTTAATTAATCGCAAAAATGGCCAAAAATATTTAAAGTCGACAAGGGGGGGGGGGAGAGGTCTATACTAAAGCTGTGCCTTTGTATTTATCTTTATATATATACTAGCAGGCTTTGCCCGCTTCGCTGGACAGTAAACTTAAATGAAGTCTCAAAATACCATATCTTTATTAATAACCTAAGTTCTCGCTGTGATTGGTAGAGGTTTTCTCGCTCGCAAATTAAGGACTCTGGGTCTCCACTATCTTCGGCACAACTTACTCACTTTTTACTTCCCCTTCCTCAGCGGTGAGTTCGAAGTTTTGCAAAATCACACTAATGTACATAATGTGTACACTTAATCAATATCCAGTCTTAGTCCCCACTGCCTTCGGAACACACTTCTTACTTCCCCTTCCTCAGCGGATGAGTTCAAAGTTTTGCAAAATCCCACTAATGTACATAATGCGTACACTTAATAAATATCCGCGCACAAAAATTCGCCATTCTAAGATAATTCAAAGCGAATTCAAACGGAAAAACATGTTTTTACACATGTTTATTGGGATCAACTTCAGTATAACCCCACAACGATATTTGGCGATTTTTTTTGTTGGCGCTTATGGCTAAATCATAAATCATATATGATAAATGATAAAATCATAATCTAAATCATAAAATCATAATCTAAATCATAAGATCAAAAATCCAAAATAAACAACATATTAGGCTGCATATTATATCGCAAACAGTCCAGAACGACATCGTTATCCTTCAAAACGGCGCCAAAGAAAAATCGGCAAATTCAGCTGTGGGGTTATACTAAAGTTATACCGTTTATTGCCCTCCGACTCCGAGAAGGTGTGTGTGTGTGTGGGGGGGGAATTTCGAATTTCGTGAAATCCAGTTACAATAAGTGCCGGATGCAAACAAACAATTTACGCACCAAATTTCGTGACCACAGAAGTCTTTAATAGAAAATATTATAAATAAATAAATACAAAACGCACAGCTTTAGTATGGGAACCCTTTGGTGACTTTAAATTTTTTAAGCCATTTCTGCGATGAACTGAATTGGCTATCTCAATTGTGCAATTAAAGATCTTGGCGAGAAACGTCCGAGCTACTACGGTTCCGAATTTCAAATTTTGCCAAAGGGATCCAATACTAAAGCTGTTCCATATCGAATCTGGTTTGAAAACGGAAAAAGGGTAAAATAAATTAGAAATATCAGACCTATATTTATAAATTTGATACCGAATGAAAGGGGCGATTTTGCTGAATCCAGGGGTTCAAACAGTTTTTCGATGCGACAATTAGATTTTTAAAAAATAACTAAAGTATGAAATTTAAGTGGCAACGGAAAAACGGATAAAATGAAAAATAAATTAGAAATATCAGACTTATTGTTACAAATTCAGTACCAAATGAAAGAGGTGATTTTTCTGAATCCTGGGGTGTAAACAGTTTTTCGATACGATAATTAGATTTTTTAAAATTAACTAAAGTATGAAAATTAGATGGCAACACTTCATTTCAATCTTTTCATAATTTGTAGTGCGAATCACGCGAATACAAAAGTCTTTAACTTGAAAAATTATTTTTATATTTTATTTTTCCATTCAAAGCATTTTAGTGAAAAAATATTTATGGCGCATGCGCAGGCGTTTTTTACCCACAATTTAAACACTAATCATAATTTTGAAAATTTCTATAGATATAATTTCAAGTTGGATGAAGACCTAAGTTTCTGCCAAGCGACGTTGAATTCCGTCCAGCCGTTCTCGAGTGATGCCCGGACAAACGTGTTTTAGTCTTTTACCCCCTAGGGGGGGAACGGGGAAGAATTTCTGAAAAGTTGATAGATATAATTTTAAGTTGGGTGAAGACCTAAATTCCTGCCAAGCGCCGTTGAATTCCGTCCAGCCGTTCTCAAGTGATGCCCGGACAAAAAAAGCGACATTCGGACACGATCACACACACACACACACACACACACACACACACACACACACACACACAGGCAAAATTTTCTGAAGTCATTTACGGCTTTCATGGGGTGTAAAACGTGAAGATATCACAAAATTTTTCGATTCCGACAAATTTACAGACAAAACTCTGATTTTATTAATATAGATTTCTTTTGTGCGTGTGTATGTCACTGAACTCCTCCTAAACGGCTGGACCGAGTTTAATGAAATTTTTTGTGTGTCTTCAGGTGGATTCGAGAATGGTTTAGATTTAATATTTAGTCCAATTTAAATTGTTTATTTAATTAATTTATCACTTATAAATTATTGTTGATTTTGGAATGTTTCACATTGGATCCGGCAGACTGCGCTACGATCGTAGTATCGAATATTCAATAATACGCAAGCGAAGTGATGACGTCACTGGCCGTCCGTGGATGCAAGAAAAATATTTCCTATGTTAAACGCCCATTGGGTTTTTTGTAAAAAATTACTAAACATCGAGGAAAATTATTTTCCGATTTTAATCTCCATATTTGGGTATAGATTTGTATTAGTTATCATGTGCATGCGTTAGATTGAGTTGTTTTTGCTGTAAAATTGATAAAATTTGAATTTTTAATCTCAAAACTCTGTCATCCTTGGCGGAAAAAAAAATATCGCCATATCATCTGGCGAACATATTTAATTTCTCTCAAAAATAATGGTTATTTCAACAACTTATATTAAGAGAGTAATGAATAATATGAAACAATTTCGTAGAATACATATTACGAAAATATACATCTGGCATGTATATTTTCGTATTACGTTTTTCATCGCCAAATACAAAAAACGCCAAGGAAGACAGAGTTTTGAAAATTAAAATTAAAATTTTGTCAATTTGAGAGCAAAATAACTCAATCTAACACATGCATACGATAACTAATACATATCTATACCCAAATAAGGGGATTAAAATCGAGAAATAATTTTCCTCGATTTTTAATAATTTTTTATAAAAAATCCAATGGGAGATTAACATAGGAAATCCTTTTCTTGCATCCACTGACGGTCAGTGACGTCACACTTCGCTTGCGTATATTCTATTGTAATTCCAGTTTGTCCCGACAGTTGGTGCTGCGATCAAATCCAGGAAAATATTTTGTAACTTCGTGTTATTATTGTTATACAAAAAATTGTGTCCTAATTGAAATACACTGATGGAAAAAAAAAATCCCAACACCAAGAAAAATTATTGTACAGTAATGAAATTTCAGCAATACATTTGTCTAGGTAACATATTTAATTGATTAAAGTTTCAAGATCACAGGTAGAGCCATTGGCGAGAGGAGCCATTTCAAATGTGAAATGTTGGTACATTAGTAACCGGTGTAACCGCCAGAATTTTGAATGCAAGCATGCAAACGCGCATGCATTGTGTCGTACAGGTGTCGGATATCAGTTTGTGGGATGGAGTTCCATGCCTGTTGCACTTGGGCGGTCAATGCAGGGACGGTTAATGCTGGTTCTGGATGACGCTGGAGTTGTCTTCCAATGATGTCCCATACGTGCTCGATTGGAGAAAGATCTGGTGATCTAGCAGGCCAAGGCAACATGTCGACACTCTGTAGAGCATGTTGGGTTACAACAGCAGTATGGGGGCGAGCGTTATCCTGTTGGAAAACACCCCCTTGAATGCTGTTCATGAATGGCAGCACAACAGGTTGTATCACTAGACTGACGTACAAATTTGCAGTCAGGGTGCGTGGGATAACCACGAGAGTGCTCCTGCTGTCATACGAATTTGCTGCCCAAACCATAACTCCAGGAGTAGGTCCTGTGTGTCTAGGCCGCAGACAGGTCGCTAGCAGGCGTTCACCTAGCCTCCTTCTAACCAACACACGGCTATCACTGCGACCAAGGCAGAACCGGCTTTCATCTAAAAACACAACAGATCTCCACTCCGTCCTCCAATGAGCTCTAGCTTGACACCACTCACGTCGCAAACGGCAATGGTTTGGAGTCAGTGGAATGCACGCTATAGGGCGTCTGGCTCGGAGCTGTCCTTGATGTAACCGATTTGTAACAGTTTATTGTGTCACTGTGGGGCCAACTGCAGCTCGAATTTCAGCTGCAGACGCAGTACGATTAGTTACAGCCATACGCCGAACACGGCGGTCTTCCCTCTCAGTAGTGCCACGTGGCCGCCCGGAACCCGGTCTTCTTGAGGCAGTGCCTTCCCTTGATCACTGCTGCCAACACTCATGCACAGTGGATACATTCCTGCCAAGTCTTTCTGCAATGTCGCGGAAAGAAAACCCACCTTCTCGTAGCCCTACTACACGACCTCGTTCAAACTCAGTGAGCTGTTGATAATGGCTTCTTCGTCTACTTAGAGGCATCCTTGACTAACATTAACCCACTACATGAAATCTCAACTGTAAATAACGATCACGAACCTTACAGCGCTTATTTAAAGCAAACCTCATTTGCATGTTCATAATGTCGCTACTAGCGCCACACTTATGAGCGTAGCTCGAAATTTGAATCGACGTCATCTTTCAGATGTATAAACACGCCTACCAAATTTCGTTTATCTAGCACAGCTCCTTCCTGGTGTTGGGATTTTTTTTTTTCCATCAGTGTATTACATCAAGATGTAATTAGTGTTTGAAGAGTTTTGAAGTGTGCATAAAAAACTATACATTTTTCAAATTTGCTGCGGAATTGGAGTGTGTATTTAATATAATTTTCTATCAAATTTACACGCGTGTTGATTAACAACCACCTTAACCTACAAATTTATTTGTGTAGCTAATTTATTATATTTTATTTATTTATTTTTTGTATGGAACACTTTTAGTGTCGGATCCCTTTGGCAAAATTTGAAATTTGGCACCGAAGTAGCTTGGACGCTTCTCGCCAAGATCTTTAGTTCGACAATTGAGATAGCCATTTCAATTCATCGCAAAAATGGCTTAAAATATTTAAAGTCACCAATGGGGTCCCATACTTTTGTGCGTGTGTATGTCACTGATATTTTATTTATTTATTTTTTGTATGGAAACATTTAGTATCGGATCCCTTTGGCAAAATTTGAAATTTGGCACCGAAGTAGCTCGGACGCTTCTCGCCAAGATCTTTAGTTCCACAATTGAGATAGCCATTTCAATTCATCGCAAAAATGACTTAAAATATTTAAAGTCACCAAAGGGGTCCTAATTTGTGGCTTAGATTTAGAAAATCCGTGCTTTTCTCACGGCCAATTATATGTTGCGTGTTCCAGGGTTGGAAAACCTTCGAATTTGTTTGTGTATACTCCTCAAGGATTAACCAAAAATATTGTACATCCAATGGCATTACGGTAAATTAAGTTTTTGTAGATTAAAAAAATATACCTGTTATAAAATAAATTGAGTTTCAACTTTTTCACCTTTAATTAAAATGAGTTTAAATTTTTATTTAATACGAACTCTACATTTCACTTCGCTCATACTATACACATACTCACATGCATCGATCGATTGATTGAATTGTGATAAATGTACATGTAATGATGTTAGATATTGTAATAACTTTTTGATAAAAATTTTCATCAAATCGGTCCAGATTGTTACAGCTTATTCAAAAAAGACGGAATTTTTATGTGAAATTCGTTGCTATCAGAGATTCTCTCATAAATTGAAATATTTGCCATATGAAATAAAATTTTGTGCTGTTCGACATTCCGCGGAGGTTTTAAATAACAAGTAGCAAGTAGAAAGTACCAAGTAGCAAGTAGCAAGAAGCAAGTAGCGAAAATTTCGGTAATTATGTCTTTTACATTATAATCGGAATTCACAGTCACCGTTCACAGCGCTCCATACTTGTTTCACTTATATACCACATCCTTACACACTTACAATAAGTTAGTTATTTTTTTTCTAGCAAAATATTCTCTAGAAATAATTTATATGACAAAACAACGTTTGTCGGGTCAGCTAGTATATATATATATATATATATATATATATATATATATATATATGCATTTATGTATTCTATTATAAGGGAATTTTAATATCAAATACGGTGACATTAAAACTCACTGACATTTTAGGCTATTAAAAACCTGTAAAAAGGAACGATATTATAAATTATTAGATAGCATAATAGAATATAGTTAAACTAGTGCGATTTAAACATATGTATACAGCTTTAAAAGCTATGAGAAAAATTCAATTTTAGCATTAAAAAGTGATCATGATTAACTGCACATTTTAATATTATTTAGTAATACTGCTGCGAGAATTTACTTTGAATTTCACTAAAAATTTGATTATGCAAAAAAATAGTGTACGTTTATATATATTTTTTCGAAATTGAAAGCGCATATGCTAGGGCTTAATTTAAAAATAAAGAAAGTAGGAAAGAAATGGAAGAAATAAACACATGTTTTAAACTAATATACTCTAGCAATCGTAAAACTCTTTTCCATGTCTTATTATATACCAGCAATACCTACCGGTTAAAATTCCCAAAAATTTAAGTAATCTAACTTCTTACAATCAGCAATATACATATGCATTTTGGTTGAATTTTAACCAATAGAATCTTAGCTATGGTATGTAAAATAGAACAAATAAAAAAAATAGCAAGCTTAAGTCTCGGAAGAAATTAAGAAATATATATATACATCACAATTTTGTATAATATACAACTTATGTATCATGTTTAGAATATCAATTATAAAAAATCTGGAGTGACAACACTCGACTTTCCGAACATTGAGTAATTAACAGTTTTGTAGATAAAGTAAAGAAAGAGAAGTTGTTAAACAAACTAAAGAGAGAAAAGAATAATAGAGTGTTTGAGTATCTTTCTCCATATATTACACGATGTTTTATTTAACGCTACTGAACTTTGAGCCCATAGATCATAATGATAAAGAATTTTGCGTTGTGTTCCTGTAAAAACCTTTACATGCTAGATTCACCAAAATGCTTATAGTTAGTGCAACAGTGATTTATAATATTCATATAAATTTTCAGCTCAATTGAATAAGGCATTTAGATGCAATCGCACTTTTAAAAA
The DNA here is from genome assembly GCA_963930645.1 of Salticus scenicus. NCBI lineage: Eukaryota > Metazoa > Arthropoda > Arachnida > Araneae > Salticidae > Salticus > Salticus scenicus. Next base: position 223,687,448 of record OZ005650.1, on the reverse strand, counting down.
TTTGGCCCCATAGGCGATAATGATAAAGAATTTTTTTTTTGTGTCCTTGTAAAAAAACTGCAAGTTCTAGATTCACCAAAATCTATACAGTTGGTGCAACTGTAACCTATAACATGCGTAAAAATGTGTTGCTCAGATTAATAAGGCGTTTAGACGCTATCACACTTTTAAAAATTTGGCCCCATAGGCCATAATGATAAAGAATTTTTCTTTGTGTACCTGTAAAAAAACTATAAGTGCTAGATTCTCCAAAATCTATACAGATTGAGTATCTGTGACCTATAATATTTGTATAAATTTTTTCCTCAAATGAATCAGGCGTTTAGACGCTATCGTACTTTTAAGATTTTGGTCTCATAGACCATAATGATAAAGAATTTTTCTTTGTGTCCCTGTAAAAAAACTATAAGCGTTAGATTCACCAAAATCAATAGGGTTCGTACTATGGTGACTTACAATATACGTACCAACTTTCAGCTTATTCGAACAAAGCGTTTAGACGTTAGCGTGTTCACTCACAGACATACACACATACACATACACACATACATACGCACATAAATACACACATACATACATACATCATCGCAAAAATAGTGAAAACGGACTCAGGGACCTCGAAACGTATAGAAACATCAAAATCTCGAATTCGGATTTTTGACATGATTACAATACTTTCCTCACTATACTGTTCGGAAAGTAAAAAGGGGCATTGAAGAATCGAGAAAAATACTAGCACAGTATTAGTGAGGTGTCTCTCGAGTGTTTTTCATCAAAATTTAATTAGCATGGATTTTTCAGTAAAAGTGCTTTCAGTGAAGTTGATAGGATAATTTTTGTGGAAATTTTAATCATAGAAATACAGATCTAATTACTAAAAACATCATGAAAAGTGAGCTTAGACAGCGCTATCTGTAGGCTGATATGCAACAAATATGTATCAACAGAATCAGTACGATAGCTAGCTCAGTATCAAGTTTGGTGCTATACAGTATAGAACCTATAGCCTGACAGTAAACAGGAAAAATTGCACAACCTGCGTTCCACTTGATATGTGACTGATCGATTGCACCCACTAGCCAATGCCAAGCAGCATGGTTTATGGCAGTAATGTGGCCATGGAGGAAACATCTAATTATCCCGAGGGATCTCCTATCCAGCTACTTCCTCGAGGGGATAGGCTGAAAAGGCCTACCCTCAGGGAGGATCGAGGCCCTAGTTTGTTGAACTTTAAATTAGTTACGTATTTTTGAGTTACAAGTATAAGCCAAAATCTAATGAGAACTAATTTGTGTCAAGCTGCAAACAAATAAAAATTCGTGAAATTGTGTGAATTTTTCGGGAGACGCAGTATCCATAAAATTGGATATCACACACACAGTGACAGACTGAAAGACAATGTCTAAAAATAATTAAAACGTGTTCAATACTTCTCAAATATTCAAATCCATTGAAAACTAGAAATTGAATTTTTTTCGAATCCAATGCTTTTTTTTTTTTTCTTTAATATATATATATATATGTGTGTATGAAAGTAACAAGTACTACGGATAGACATTTTCCTATAATATCTCTGCCAAATGCCTGAAAGCTGCTTATAAATTGCTATTTAGTTTTCTACGTCATTTATTATATGTACATCGTTACCAAGATTTTCTTCGCTTTTATTAAAAAACACATTTTTTTCCCAAAATTTTAACGTTCTTTTAAGTTGGTTGTAGGATTTAAGGCCGATTGACTCCTGATGTGTCCTAGGCCTAGGGGGGAGTGCCCTCCGTGGGGGTCTTTCTAAGGGGTCCTAGCCCGTATTTACGCGAGTTTCTAACGTTCTTTTAAGAAACAATCTTCTTCAAAGTTTCTCCTATTTGCATTAAAATTTATTTATCTATTCTTTTTAATTGATTATTATAATTATTTTAAGTAAAAATACTTACATTTTAAAACAAAATTTTAAACTAACACAAGTAGAACTAATTTTAGTATACTAATATTATTTTCATTTTACTGGATTAATTTTTTTTAATAAATACTGTCTGATATCTATAACATATTATGTTTAAAAAAAAAAAGAAAAAAAAAATGAAAGGATATAATTAGATAAATTTTAACCAAGGTTTTTATGTTACCATCTTGTATAAAATGGCAAAATAATTAACAGAATTTTTATTCTTTTTTCTTTTCTTTTCTTTTTTTTCTTTTTTTTTTTTTTTATAAATCCCTCATCGATAAATATATCTTGTTTCTTTTTAAATATAATTACTTTTATTGATGATAGATATTTTAAGGGAATTTTATGTTGAAAAATATATTTTGAACTCCGAATATTTACTGCTTTTTTTTTTTTTTAACTTCATATAATAACATAAGTTTGTTTAGAAAAACAAAACAGAAAATTAATAAAAAAAAAACAATTTTGTTTAAGTTTTAGTTATTATTAGCTCTAAAATAGAAGCCATCAATACAAAATGTAAAGGTTTTTGATGTTTATACGGTCCACCACTCTAAATCTACATCCTATTTTAAAACATTCTATAGCATTCATTGTAAAAGCTTTAAAGTTGCTTTTTCTTACTGTTTTTTTATTTTTTATTTTCTGCGTAGCAAAAAAAAACTGAAAAAATTGAACGAATTTAATAGTCTAATATAAAAGTATAAAATATAAATTCAACTTAAGTTATACAAATTCAGAATTAATATCCTTGCATACAAGCGTGTGTGTTTATAATGCATGAATAATATGTACAAAATGCAGTACATTTCAGTGCAAAACGAGAACCTATTGTTTCATTCTCAACTGTTACTGTTAAACGAATCTAATAAACATGACCTATATTAAATTTCCGAAGAAATTTTATTTACATTAATTTGCTTATATTACTATCACACTTCATTGAATTTTATTATAATTTTTACTATTATTATTATTATATATAAGTGATAAACAAGTCTATACATTTATTATAAATAATAATTAATTAATACTTGATAAAAATGAGATCTACTAACACTTTTCAGTATAAATAAAAAGAACTAGTATTTTTTCCATATTTTTATAAAATTTATTTTTTCCCGTAAATATCAAAGATTTAGTGTATATGTTGAGCTGCATTTAACTCTAGATAACAAAACGTTCCAAACCTATCGCCCCACAAATTAATCACAGACATGCAATTTTTAACTGAAAATCATTTGATTATACTGTACTAAGTGTACTGTGTATAAGGATACTTTAAATTTATAGTTAAAATGAAGTTAATATATAAATTCTGCAAAATCCATTTTAAGTTGAGTTTAAATATATTACCCAGATTTTTTTTTTTTCTTAATTGAAATTAGAATAATTTTTTAAAGATGATTATATGTTTAAGTTTTTTTTTTTTTTTTTAAGTTTTGCTTATGTACATGATGATTATAGTTAAAGTTACGATTTCAAAACACTATAATTTTAAAACTACCCATCAGAGCAACTTGATATTTTACCAGAGCAATTATGAGGCAATGCAAGTTTGTTTGGGGGAGGAAAAAAGTAGTTTCAACATGTTCCTATAGATGGCGCTGTCAGGGTAATGTCAGGGGAAACGCCTAAATGGACTTATTAAACACAGGAATGTTGTCAGCAACACTATGGAATGGCAGGAAACAAAAAACTTCAAGTGTTTACTACTTTTTTTTTTAGTAAAAAAGGCAATAACACGTGTTAACAGCGGAAAAAATCATAGTGAAAAGAGAAAAAGAGGAGCTTCAAGAAACAAATACTTTATGGATAATTAACGGAACATTTTGAAATTTCTCTCTCTCTCTCTCTCTCTCTCTTTTGCCAAACAAAATTTCATTGCCTTACGATTGCTCTGGTAAAATATCAAATCGCTCTGATAAGTAGTTTTAAAATTATAGTGTTTTGAAATCGCAACTTTAATTTTAATCACCCTATATATACAGTTATCTCCAAATGTTAAACAACAGTCTGTTTTCTTTTGAGCATAACTCTTTAACAACGAACTTACGAACATAAAATTTAATGATAAGTTTGTTATAAAATTATTAGGGGAATTTTATGTAACTTTAACCTTGGAAAAAAGTAATTGAATACTATTAAATCTTCTATCTATTGTTTAAGAAAATAAAGAAAGAAAGAAAAAAAGAAAAGAATACTTTTAGAAAAGAAAAGTTCGTGAAAGCACTGAGAATGCTTTATAATCAGACAAAAAATATATATGTCTCCAAAGTAAAATAAAATTCGAAACAGCTATTCTTTCTTTATACAACTTTTTTCATTTTTACTTCCATAACGGGCTTTTTGAAATATATATATATATATATATATATATATATATATTTAATTATTAATTTTTAAACTATAAATTCCACTAGAATAATAAAAACCTGAATAACTAATTTTTTCTCGAATATGTAATCCAAATTTCATACTGTGTATTTTTTATGATGCTTCTTCCATACAAAAAATAAATATATAAATAAATAAATAAATAATAAAAATAAAAGGAAGTAGAGAAAAGAAGAAAAGGGAATTTAATTTATTTTTTGATAGTATGAATATTTTCAGATATCGGTAATGCATTTTTAACATCATCTCGCATTCCGCTTTATCTTCTAAAATCGTTATTATTATTATTTTTTTTTCCAATGGCATATATTTAAGAAAGACGGAGTTAATCAACTTAAAAGTTATTCTCGAATGTTATGAAATATAAGATTCGATTTATTATTCAATGCACAAAATGTCATCCAAATTTTATGTTCATCATATCTTTTAAAATTATGCAGAAACTAATAAAGAAAGAAAAAAAAAAAAAAAAAAGGTAAATTTTCGAATATTTAGTATATATGTACATCCTGGGTTCAAGTGAAAATTTTAGACTTAATATATATATATATATATAAAGTAATATACACACTATCTACCAATAAGTATTTGGGCACTTCCGAATTTCGACGTTTTGACAAATATCTAGAAAAAAATTCTTGAAGAAACTAAACATTTAGACTTTTGCTTAAATTTTTACTGGTCTTCTTTTCCTTTTTGGAAAATAATTTTTACTGAAATATATGGGGTATGATATGTTTATCATTGATAACATGTTTCTTATACTTCCAAAGTTTCGAGATAATTCCTGCAGAATTTTTCTAGATATATGACAAAACGTCTAAATTTGAAAGTGTTGAAATACTTATTGGTAAATAGTGTATAATACAATGCAAATTATTGTGAAACAGAAAATCTCCTTCCGACTCATTCAGTAGAGTAGGTCTATTTTTATTAATCTTATTTTATTTTACTTTATTTTTATTTTTATTTATTTTCAAATAGACGCTATTTTTATACAAGATCAATTTGGTTAATAAATTTTGTTACAATAGCGTCTAAATACAACGAATTTCAAACGCATCGGTTCATAATTATGTTTTTAATGTGAGTTAGATGTTTTCAAGTGGATGCCATTTTGAAACAATTTGGCATATCAAGGTGATTAACAGACTTGATTTAGACCTTAATATGTGCAAATATGAAATATTCAGTAAAATCTACTTCAAATATTTTCATAGGATAGATAAAATTATAGTGAAACTACTTTTTTTTTTTTTTTTTTTAAATCCTGTAAACTATATTAAATATTAAATGTACTGTTCTCACAAAGAACATACTGCAGAGGTCGTTCAAAAGTATCATTAGTTTTGTTCTTTTGCAACACTATTAAACATATTTAAGTAGTTATCGAATTTGGATCGTAGTTAATTCAAATTTTTTTCCGGTGTCCCTGCAAAACAATCACTAACGTTATATCCATTTGTTTTTAAAAGAAAGCATAGGAATAGAATAGTAAACTACTCTAACTTATTTCAGTATCGTTTCTTATTTGAAAAATATTCACATAACAAATAACAAATAAATATAATCTATAAGAGTTGAAGGGATACAAGATTTTCATATGGCCTCATAAAAAGTAATATTTACTAATTACACATTTTTGAGCAAAGGATACAGTATAGTGACTTTTAATATTTCATTTAAATTTTTCATTACTTGAACGGTCTTTTTAGAGTACAGTAAAACAAGTCACAAAAAGTTTTAACTACTTTGGAAAATGCTGAAAACGGAATAATAACTGATTAATAGTTTTATCTAATAAAAATATAAATTAATATAGTTTAATTAATAAAATAATTTCCTTATAAATATGATCTTAAAAATTATTAATATTTTCAAAATGCATCTGAAACTTGCTTTTTGCACGAATGAAATATTAATAAGGATATGAGTAACAAAAGATAATCTTTCCATGAATATGCTAATGAATGAAAAATGATGTAGGAAAATTTCATAAAGTTTCCTTTTCCATAATTTATTATTTCTTAATAATAAACTGAGAAATAAACATGCTTTATTCATTGAAATTTCATTAAATTTTGTACGAAACATTGAATGTAGAATTCAAATATTAAATAAAATAACAGCATTTAACATTCAAAAATTTTGTTTTGAATTAATAAATGACAAATTTTAAATGTAGACAAATATACCTTTCATTTTCATGTAAAATAATTTCATTACATTATTGTACAAAATGCAACATTCGATAAAATACTTTATATCCATTATTTATAAATTATTCAAATTAACTTTTAACTAGCACTTAAAAGGAAATAGCTCAACTATTCTATGTCTGTATATTCACTATGCAAAATTTTTAACTTTAAACCTGCAACCCCTTCTTTGGATCTAACTGACATAATACATTGGATTCCTTGTAAAAATTGTAATATGTTTATATAGGTGAAACTGGCCGTACGGCAAGAATTAGACTACAGGAGCACAGACGGTTATATAAAAATTGCAACCAAAATTCTAAAATTGTAATTCTATCCAATAGAAATCGATCATATTCCTGACTTCGATAATATAAAAGTTCTAAATTCTGGCTATGAAAATTATAAATCACGTATTTTCCTTGAGAGTTGGCACACTGAGACTAGCCATCTCTACACTATCAATAAAGCATGCGCACTGACTCCTCAATATTCTGTACTTCTATAAATTCCTTGTGTATTCATGTAATGCTTGCAAATTATGTTGTAGTGATACCGATGAGGAAAACTGGACGGGTTTCGAAACGTCTAAATTTTAAATGTTTTTAAATGTATATTTTGTTTTTAAATGTATTTTAACTAAAGTTTTGTCTCGTAAATAAAATAGTTTTTATTTTTACTATGCAAGGTGTTTCTTCCCCCTCCAAGTTTCTTATAAACTTGGAGGGGAGGGGGAGGAGAAAATGTTATTAGAAATCAGAATCGCACAGGAAAGAAAAGTCCTAAATGCCGCCTTTAAGTGGTAAAGAAATATAAAGACAAAGGCACAACGCAGACTACATTATTAAGTGCTTTATTATAGGAAAAAAATAGTTAGAAACAATCAAAGGGGATTTTCAAAATTCCGTTCATTGGCATTCATGCACAATTGACACCAACGCTGCATGGATTGGTGAACATTTTCAAAAACGTCGAACGTTTGGCAGATCTTAGCACCAGTGATGGTAATTCTTGAAACAAAGTCCGATTCATAATCTACTGCAGTTGTGTAGACAATGCCTTCTTGGCACCGTACAGATAAAAATCAAGAGGCAATAAATCAGGTGATCTTGGGGGCTATGCGACAGCCATGAGGGCTTTTTATTTGCTGCTGGCTATAATTTGAATCCTGTGCATACTGACCTGAGAGCTCGATTACAGCGCCGCATATCAATTTGAGGCCCTCCTTTCTTATGTGATTCTGATTCTTATTAATGTTTTCTAAGTTTGTACGTGGAGTTCAGAAACCCCCGTACAATCATAAAGTAAAAAGTTAATTTTATCTTTTAGAGAGTTTTAATAGGTATATTTGTAAAACTTTAGAACGCTAAAAACCACAAAAAATGAATGTTATAGTAACCTCCATAATAGTTTTTGTTGAAAATGGAATGTGTAACATTTACAATTCATTTAAAAGCTTTGAATAAAACAATACTTTATGAATATAGATAATGTTATTATTTTTTGTATCATTTTATATGCGCATATTTTAAACATGCAAGATAAGAAAATTAAAAGGACAGTAAAATTCTTTTATAAATTTTTCTATCTTCATAAAGCCAAAATGCTTATAAGCTTATAGTTATTTTACAGAGTGATTTAAAAGAATCCAGGTAGCATTATTTCCATTTATAATACGTAATTGTTTTTAAAAAAATCTATTTTAATAATATAATATTTCAAACTGAATAAAGTTCATCCATATGTATAAGTTGGTCATAGCTAGAGAAAATATTGTACGTAGCATCACATCTTTTAACATTGACGATCAAATCAATTCAGACTTATTGCCGTATGTCACTTGATATTTTTAAAGGCTTTTATTTATATTTCACTTTCAAGCACACCTTCCACTGCTGCTTTAAAAGTGTAAAGAAATCACCCTTTGGCTATGTGACATTAGACTGTGCTCTAGAAAAAGTATTAGAGAATTTAATTTCGTAGTCAAGTTTATTTTTCTTTTTAAGATTTGAAATAACACTTGTGTAAATCCAGATAAGAATTTGCTCTTCCTGGGTTTATATATTAAATTTAATTTCAAACTTATGATTACTGTAGAATAAGGACAATAAGTGAAGTTTGACGACTGAAATTTACTTTGGTTTTAAATCGTAATATTGCTGTACTCCTACATACAAATATTTTCATGATGTAGAATTTTCAAAATTAAAGTAATTATTACACTGAAACAAACATGCCTTCAGTGTAAAACAGCCAATATACTCAAAAATTGAAACAAAAATTTAAAAAGTTTTCAATCAACTAATAGTACGCGTAATACATAAAAAGCTAAATATTTGAACAACGTACTACACCTGAAATGCTCTGAATTGAATCATGCAATCGTACGCACTTTAATTTTTCTAACAGTCCATGAACAGCTGTTTTAAATGTATAAGATATCGGGGCTACTACAATGAGTACCACAGGTAAATTACAAATAATGTTTGTTGAGAACATATGGTGTTTCATTATTATTATTATTATTATTATTATTAAATGTGACAGGAAAAAAAAGGCTAAAAAAATCAATAGTCAATCGCATGATCTGTACATCATTACTTGAATCATTATTTTACAACGTGTTGTTTGAAAGAGAAAATGCAGCAGAAAAATGCATTCATATATTGCCTGTTTATTCTTCTGTATCTTCTATTCTAAAACAAATATCTGTAATAAATATCATACAGTTTAATTACAGTAATTCGTTCAATACCTTTCAACATTAATGTGTTCTCTATGCCATTGTTAGGTGTAATTATGTTGTAGGTAATTTTATCTGTCTCTTTTCATAAATGATACTCTGTTGAAAATAACAGTTCAACGTTTAACCAAAAGAATGGAATATTTAGCTGAAAACAATATTCTGGTGATGCATTTCACCATTTTGGTGGTGATTACTACTAAAACGACATCACTAAAAGGGTGAAATGTTGCAACAAAATATTGGTTGAAGGAGCTCTGGAACTGTTTTTCTGATGAAATGTAGAATTATATTCTTGTTATTGAATTGAGAGACATTCTTGTTATTGAATTAAATTTATAAAACTGAGTTTTTGTTTTGAGATCCTTTGAATCCAGGAATCACATTTTCAATGGTTTTTTCCATATTACCCAAAAACAAATATTAAAAACAAGTCCAAACGCTGTATTCTAAATATGTGCATATGTGAATGTTACTTGAAAAACTTAGTAAAATCGTACAAAAGGATACTGCACAGAAACATTTAGAAGTTTTCAAATACATTACAGGGTAAGTCAAAATGAATATAGCGATTACAAACGGCTATAACTATTTAATGGAAAAGAATTTATCGATAAGATTAACACAGAATGTAACCGGTCTTCAAAATTTTGCATACATACGTCATAGATGTTCTATGTGACTTCCCTTGGTCACACGGACAATATCTAGGCGGTAGTCCATTTCACGCCATACATTCTGAAGCATTTGTTCATTCACCGACGCAAGCGCATTACAAATGCGTACTTTGAGTTCTTCAACTGTTTTGGGCATGGGAAGCACATACCGCCTGTCTTTAACATAAACCCATATATAAAAATCGCAGGGTCCTAAAGTACGCATTTGTAATGCGTTTGCGTCGGGGACTGCAGACATGCTTCAGAATGTATGGAGTGAAATGGACAACCATCTAGATGTTGTCCGTGTGACCAAGTGAAGTCACATAAAACATCTATGACGTATACAAAATTTTTGAGTTCCGTCTACATTCTGTGTTAATCATATCGATAAATTCTTTTCCATTAAATAGTTATAGACGTTTGTAATCGCTATATTCATTTTGACTTACCCTGTATATCTACATATACGGTACAAATTTCTTGTTAGTACATTTTAACGTCTTCAGACTGCAAAAATTTTATACTGCACTAAATATATATATATACTAGCTGACCCGACAAACGTTGTTTTGTCATAAAAATTATTTCTAGAGAATATTTTGCTAGAAAAAGATAACTAACTTATTGTAAGTGTGTAAGGATGTGGTATATAAGTGAAACAGGTATGGAGCGCTGTGAACGGTGACTGTGAATTCCGATTATAACGTAAAAGGCATAATTACCGAAATTTTCGCTACTTGCTTCTTGCTACTTGGCACTTTCTACTTGCTACTTGTTATTTTAAACCTCCGCTGAATGTCGAACAGCACAAAATTTTATTTCATACGGCAAATACTTCAATTTATGAGATAATCTCTGATAGCAACGAATTTCACATGAAAATTCCGTCTTTTTTGAATAAGCTGTAACAATCTGGACCGATTTGATGAACATTTTTATCAAAAAGTTATTACAATATCTAACATCATTACATGTACATTTATCACAATTCAATCAATCGATGCATGTGAGTATGTGTATAGTATGAGCGAAGTGAAATGTAGAGTTCGTATTAAATAAAAACTTAAACTCGTTTTAATTAAAGGTGAAAAAGTTTAAACTCAATTTATTTTATAACAGGTATATTTTTTTAATCTACAAAAACTTAATTTACCATAATGCCATTGGATGTACAATATTTTTGGTTAATCCTTGAGGAGTATAAACAAACAAATTCGAAGGTTTTCCAACCCTGGAACACGCAACATATAATTGGACGTGAGAAAAGCACGGATTTTCTAAATCTTAGCCACAAATTAGGACCCCTTTGGTGACTTTAAATATTTTAAGCCATTTTTGCGATGAATTGAAGTGGCTGTCTCAATTGTGGAACTAAAGATCTTGGCGAGAAGCGCCCGAGCTACTTCGGTGCCAAATTTCAAATTTTGCCAAAGGGATCCGATACTAAAGGTGTTCCATACAAAAAATAAATAAATAAAATATCTGTGACATACACACGCACAAAAGTATGGGACCCCATTGGTGACTTTAAATATTTTAAGCCATTTTTGCGATGAATTGAAATTTCTATCTCAATTGTGGAACTAAAGATCTTGGCGAGAAGCGTCCGAGCTACCTCGGTGCCAAATTTTCCATACAAAAAATAAATAAATAAAATATCAGTGACATACACACGCACAAAAGTATGGGACCCCTTTGGTGACTTTAAATATTTTAAGCCATTTTTGCGATGAATTCAAATAGCTATCTGAATTGTTGAACTAAAGATCTTGGCGAGAAGCGTCCGAGCTACTTCGGTGCCAAATTTCAAATTTTTCGAAAGGGATCCGATACTAAAAGTTCCATACAAAAAATAAATAAATAAAATATAATAAATTAGCTACACAAATAAATTTGTAGGTTAGGGTAGTTGTTAATCAACGCGCGTGTAAATTTGATAGAAAATTATATAAAATACTCACTCCAATTCCGCACCAAATTTGCAAAATGTACAGTTTTTTATGCACACTTCAAAACTCTTCAAACACTAATTACATCTTGATTTAATATTTCAATTAGGACACAATTTTTTGTATAACAATAGTAACACGAAGTTACAAAATAGTTTCCTGAATTTGATCGCAGCACCAACTGTCGGGACAAACTGGAATTACAATAGAATATGCGCAAGCGAAGTGTGACGTCACTGACCGTCAGTGGATGCAAGAAAAAGATTTCCTATGTTAATCTCCCATTGGATTTTTTATAAAAAATTATTAAAAATCGAGGGAAATTATTTCTCGATTTTAATCCCCGTATTTGGGTATAGATATGTATTAGTTATCGTATGCATGTGTTAGATTGAGTTATTTTGCTCTCAAATTGACAAAATTTTAATTTTAAATTTCAAAACTCTGTCTTCCTTGGCGTTTTTTGTATTTCGCGATCAAAAACGTAATACGAAAATATACATGCCAGATGTATATTTTCGTAATATGTATTTTACGAAATTGTTTCATAACCATTATTTTTGAAAGAAATTAAATATGTTCGCCAGATGATATGGCGATATATTTTTTTTTTCCGCCAAGGATGACAGAGTTTTGAGATTAAAAATTCAAATTTTATCAATTTTACAGCAAAAACAATTCAATCTAACGCATGCACATGATAACTAATACATATCTATACCCAAATATGGGGATTAAAATCGGGAAATAATTTTCCTCGATATTTAGTAATTTTTTACAAAAAATCCAATGGGCGATTAACATAGAAAATATTTTTCTTGCATCCAACGAACGGCCAGTGACGTCATCACTTCGCTTGCGTATTATTGAATATTCGATACTACGATCGTAGCGCCGTCTGCCGGATCCAATGTGAAACATTCCAAAATCAACAACAATTTATAAGTGATAAATTAATTAAATAAACAATTTAAATTGGACTGAATTGTAAATCTAAGCCATTCTTGAATCCACCTGCAGACACACAAAAAATTTCATTAATCTCGGTCCAGCCGTTTAGGAGGAGTTCAGTGACAAACACACGAACAAAAGAAATATATATAAAAAGATAAATACAAAGGCACAGCTTTAGTATAGACCTCCCCCCCCCCTTGTCGACTTTAAATATTTTTGGCCATTTTTTCGATGAATTAACATGGCTATCTCAATTGCGTAACTGACGATCTTGGTGAGAAACGTCCGTACTACTTCGGTGCCAAATTTCAAATTTTTCCAAACTAAAGTTGTTCCATACAAAAACAAAAAAGAAAAACTGTTTTATGCTATATACAAAATAAAAATAAAAAATTCTAATAAATTCGAAATTATTACTATTTACAATTAAGGTGAAAACATAAAAGAACCTTTATAAGTTACATATAAAGTATCGATTAAAACGAAAAATTTTGTTTTACTGTAGAAAAGAAAAGTACTACTAAATTAAATAAAAATTTTAAGCTAATACCGATACCAAGTATCTCTATGAAAATATTTATTTACACGCGAATATTTTCATGGTATATATATATATATATATATATTTTTTTTTTTTTTTTTCTAATTTTTATTGTTTATCACGCGAAATTAAAAATATTTTATTTCCGGAAAAAAATAAATAAACGTGAATCTTGTTTATTTTGGCATCAAATATATTTTTCTTTTTAATCATTTTAAAGTTAAAATGGAGTTTTTATTTAATATCTTTTGATCCAATTATCCGATTGAACTGAATTGTAAATCTAAACCATTCTCGAATCCACCTGAAGACACACAAAAAATTTCATTAAGCTCGGTCCAGCCGTTTAGGAGGAGTTCAGTGACATACACACGCACAAAAGAAATATATATATAAAGATATATGTATAAATGCAAATTGTTCAACTTGTGCAGCCACATTTTTTTTTTTTCTTTTTAACTTAAATTTTGCATATTACAGCTATTGTGTAGTAGTCTTTTTTTTTTTTTTTTAAATGCAACTTTTTCCGTAGTCACCTTCAGATTGTCTAACTCCTCCAAACACATTATCTTACAATTTGCGTTTTTCTGATTAATAACTAAAAAATAAAAATAATCTAAAAAGTCTCTCATTTAAAACAAAAAAATAAATTGGCATTTTCCCTTTAGCAAAATATAGAATTTACTCCGATTAGTTAGCTAATTAACAAAACTAATTCAGTTTTAATAATTGTTAAGAATTTTATGCAGCGTTAAGTGTGTTAGCAAAGAATTTTAAAATTAATTTACAATATCTGATACTACTGAAGACTTGTCATATACTCTAAAATCTAAGTTTAAAATAATACAGAAGGAGAAAAGAATCTTAAATGAGAGAAATTTTTGATTCCTTGAAAAATTTCCTTGTCTTAGAATAATTTGCAAATTTTCCGTATTATAATTCTACAGATTGCTTAAGTCGAAGTCCACATCTCTAGAAGTAAATCACTGCATTGATTATAGTTAATTTACAGATCAGTAATATCTGTAATAACAATTTAGCGCAAAAATATTTCTGGACTGTGCTGTAACAAAATTAATAATAGATACCATGAAATTTTTTACGGTGTAAAATAGAGAGTATAATCGACGCAAAACAATTGTGTATTGTTACGAATTTAGACGAAAATAAGTTTAAATTCAAAAGCCTTTAAAACGTAATCAGTGCATTTAAAAGTCTGTAAAATATAAGAAACTTCATTTAAAACGATTGCGAGAGAGAAGTTGTTTTAACTTTTAAGAGCTTATATATATACAGTAGAATGTGGATAATTCGAAGTCGAAGGGACCAGAGAAAAATTCGAATAACATTAATACTATTTTGTCAAAAAAAGAGATAAATAAAAAAATTAAAACTCTATGATCAAAGATTTAACACATAAACTTTATATCTAAGACTATTGCTACATCCCCCCCCCTCCTCGTCCATTAAATTAATATTTTTTACGAGCTTAATTATTCAACACTTTTTTAAAAATAGTCAGATATTTTTGATTTCTTCTTTAAGTACAATCTATCTTTGTGTCATAGCATATGACTTGATACAAAAATAGAATCTTATACATTAGACATGACTTTCAATTCAAAAAACCTCGAAGTTCATGTATATGCACCATATCTTCTGGTTGCTAAATGTATGCACTAGCTTGGGGCTTCTTTTGTATTTCCTCCTTCTTTTGAAAGACTGTTAAAATATATAATACACTTTCGCTGAGAAAAATCTCGCGAACAAAGTTTACTGTAATATTTTAAAGGTAATCGTATGAAAAATTCGAATTATCCAAAATAGAATTCGAATTATCTATGATTTTTTAACATTATTTTAATACAAATTTTCAAGGGACCGAGTAAAAAATTCCAATTATACAGAATTTCGAATTAAACAAGTTCGAAACTTGAATTATTCAAGTTTCACTGTATATATATATATATATATATATAAGAAAAAATATTAGTTGCATTTTACACCAATATATTCCGCTATATATTCGCAGTATCCTCTCACATTTTAAATAAATCCGCCTGATCAAATGACGCCATTTTGCGAATACTGAAGCTTTTTTTAGGAGAATTTGTAATGCGCAACGTCTGACGGTCATTTCAATGAATGACGGCCATCGAACATTTATAGTCCTAGTTACGTTGCTAAATGTACTGCGCCACTGTGAAAATGTAATTTTACTATTAAAGTTACACTTGAAGAAAGTCCTTGAAATTAATCTATATATATAAAAGAGTAAACTCACTGATTCACTGACTCGACACGACTGTGGCGATCCTATGGGAGATACAGTCACAATTTTTGGTGAGTAGGTTGATTTTAGGACTCTGACGCTCACTAAGACGGGATTTTGCAAAATACCCCCGTTCCCCCCGGGGGGAGGCAAAAGGCAAAAGCCACCTTTATAAGCATAACTCGTTTCCAAATTACTTCACAGTGAAGAAATTGCAGATGGGTAGAGTAGACTTGAATACAAAATAAGCATTTTCTGCGATTTTTGAGTTTTGGATTTTTAAGGGGTAGGGGGTAAAAATGAGATTTTTCGGAGGCGCATAAGGCAAAAACACATTTATAAGTATAACTCGGCTCCAAACAACTT
Source organism: Salticus scenicus (assembly GCA_963930645.1). Lineage (NCBI taxonomy): Eukaryota > Metazoa > Arthropoda > Arachnida > Araneae > Salticidae > Salticus > Salticus scenicus. The sequence continues at coordinate 223,671,418 of OZ005650.1, read as the reverse complement.
CATAGTGAAGAAACTGCAGATGGAGAGACTACACTTGAAAACGAAAAAATCATTTTCTGCGATTTTGGAATTTTGGATTTTTAAGGGGGGAAGGGGGTGAAAATGATTTTCGAGGTGCAGAAGGCAAAAACACCTTTATAAGCATAACTCGGCTCCAAATTACTTCACGGTGAAGAAAGTGCAGATGAGGAGACTAGACTTGAATACAAATAAATCATTTTCTGCGATTTTGGATTTTTAAGAGTGGAATGGGCTGAAAATGATTTTCGGAGGCGCAGGAGGCAAAAACACCATTATAAGTATAACTCGGCTCCAAATTACTTCACGATGAAAAAATTGCAGATGGGTAGACTAGACTTAAGTACAAAAAAATCGTTTTCTGCGATTTTGGAATTTTGGACTTTTAAGGGGGAGAGGGGGTGAAAATGATTTTCGGGGGGAAATTTAGCAATGTATGTATTTTCGAGTAAAATTCTAGCAGTAATAGCTCAAAGATATTAAAAGAAAAACCCGTCAAACGTCTTCTTGAAGGTATTTGCAAAAACTCATTATTGATTTTTTCCGATTTTTGATTTTTTTTTTTGGGGGGGGGGGCGGGGGGGGAGTTACGTGGGGGCAAATTCGACCCCCCCCCTTTTAGCGCTAAATTCGTCCGTGTAAATCTATTGAAGCTGAGATCACAAATTTTAGTGTGTGGCTTATTTTCGTGTGTCCAACACCCATTGTGACGGGATTTTGTGAAAGCCCCTTTCTTTACCCCTTTGGGGGTGGGGTGGGGAATAAAAGAGTAAAATTACTGATTTACTGACTCAACACAGCATTGGGAGATATACTCGCAAATTTTGGTTAGCACGTTTTTTTTAGGACACTGACGCCCATTAAGGAGGGATTTTGCGAAATATTCCCCTCTCCCCCCTGGGAGGCAGAAGGCAAAAACCCCCTTATAAGCATAATTCGGCTCGAAATAGCTTCACGGTGAAGAAATTGCAGAGAGAGAGAGAGACTAGACTTGAGTGCAAAAAAAGCATTTTCTGCGATTTGATTTTGGATTTTTAAGGAGGGGAGAGGGGGGGTAAAAACTATATTCGGAGGCAAATTTAGCAAAATACGGGTTTTCGAATAAAACTAATATAGCCCAATAATAACCCAAATAAACCAATAATAGCCCAAATGTATAGAAAATCGCCAAGAGTCTTCTTGAGGATATTTCCAAAAACTTACTATTCATTTTTTTCCGATTTTCGATATGGGGGGGGAGTTGGGTGGGGGCGAATTCGACCCCCTCTTTTAGCGCTACATTCGTTCGTGTAAATCTATAGGAGCTAAGGTCACAAATTTTAGTGTGTGGCTTATTTACGTGTGTCCAAAACCCATTGTAACGGATTTTGCGAAAGCTCTCCTTTCCCTCCTTGGGGGTAGGGGTTGATAAACATATTTCGAAGCATAACTTTGCTTCAAATTATCTCGGTAAGATTAAATTTTATGTGTGGGATGTTTATGCGTTCCCAACACGCACTATAAAGGAATTTTATGAAATTTCTCCATACCCCCTTTTTAGGGCAGGGGGGGGGGTAATAAACACATTTCCAAGCATAACTTTGCTTCAAATTATCTCGGTAATATTAAATTTTATGTGTGGGTTGCTTATGCGTCCCCAACACGCACTATAAAGGATTTTTCGAAATTTCTCCCCCTCCCCCTCTAAGGGCGGGGAGGATGGCAAAAACACGCTTATAAGAGATATTGTGCTCTAAATTATCTCAGGATAGCGATTTTTTAATCTATAGATTGGTTATGCGTATTCAAGACACACACTGGAAAGGGATTTTATAAAATTCCACCATATCCCCCATGGAGGGTGGGGTGGGGGAAATCGTTTTTCCATGCGCAACTCTGCTCTGAACTATCTTAGGCGATTTTTTAAGCGTGGGCTGGTTATGTTTTCCCAACACGCATTATAAAGGAATTTCGGGAAATTTCCTCTTTCTTCCATTTAAATGCTGGGGGGGGGGGGGGGAGAGGGACACGTTTTAAAAAGTAACTCTGCTCCAAACTATCTCAGGAAAGTGATTTTTTGATATGTCAATTGGTTATGCGTACTCAACACACACAATGTACAAAGGGATTATTTGAAGTTCCGTGTTATCACCCCCTCCCCTTCTTTTGAGGATTGGTGGGTAGAAAACATGTTTCCACACGTAACTTTGTTTAAAATTATCATAGAATGGCAATTTTTGATGTGCTTATACGTATTGAACACACACTACAAAGTGATTTTGTGAAATTACACCCTTCCGCCCCTTAGGGGGCGAGGGGGCAAAAGCCTGTATTCATGCGTCACTCTGCATTAAATTATCTTAGGAAGGACCTTTTTGATGTGTGTGTCAGTTACATGTACATAACTGATAACATAAAATGATTTTGAAAAATTTCCTCCCCCTTCTTTCCTTTAAGAATGAGGCTAAAAAAATACAAGGGGTGGGGCTAAAAAAGATGTTTTAAAACATAACTCCTCCTCAAATAATCTCAGGATCTCAATTTTTTAATGTTTCGGTTATGTAAGTGTATGCAACATGAACCATGAGCTATAAAGGGATTTTGTTAACTTACTCCTACCCCCCCTCCCTCTTAGGAGTGGGCGGGGCAAAAAACACGTTTTCAAGATTAAATGTGCTACAAATTACCTTTGAATGGTAAATTTTTGTGTGTGGGTATTGATCAAATGTAATTAATATGCACTTTGATGTGATTTTGCAAATCTTCCCACTTTACCCGGGTGGAAGGGGGAGTAAAATGCAGGCAAGGTGCTACCGAAAGCATTGTTTCTCCAGACTCGAAGTGTGGCGTGTGGGAAAACTGCTACCGAAGGTATCAAGAACTTTAACTCAGGCCCACCTTATCCATTGGGCTAATTGGGCTGCAGCCCAAGGGCGCCACATGTTTAAGGGCGTCTTTCATTATACATATATATACTGTACTCCCGATTATCCGTGCTAATTAATGCGCGGGTGTACACGGATAATCGAAAAACACGGATAATCCGAAAATGACCAAACACGCAGAAAAGTGTGTATATTTCGAGGCTATAAGTAAAGTACACGGTGGTATATAAAATACTTCGGGTTTAATTACGATACTCTACTAATACAAAAAGTAATACATTAAGTACTAGTAATGAAATATGTAATAAAATTTGGCATAACTTTAAAACTTACATAATTACTGCGTCAGTTGTTCTTCTGGAAGAAGTCTGTTATATTTGTTTGTCTGCGAGCCAACGTGGTATTTTTCCTTATAATTTGGCGAACGTTGCGCACAGATATGACATCATTGAACTCGAAATTATTTTGATGACTCATGTAGTCTAACAGTTGATCTACGCACTGCAATGCTGTTTCGTGACTCACACTTGTTGCATCATGTTCATCTTCACTCTGTTCCCGTTCTTCGCCTTCGCTTTGCTCGCCTGAAACTGTATCCACTATTCCTTGATCTGAAGGAATTTTATAGCCTTTTTCGTTTTTATCTTCGTTCATCCAATCTTCTACAGAGCTGCCAACCTAATCCGACAAATTGTTAGTACCGCCCCTTTTTGTACACCACTTAATTTTTAGAGTATTTGTTTTCTTAATTCATCGTAACTACATTTAAAGAGAATTACTCTAAAAATTAAGTGGTGTAGGAAAAGGGGCGGTACTAACAAATTGCCGGATTAGGTTGGCAGCTCTGCTTCTACATTTTCTTCATCAATATTTTCAAATCCATCAACATCAGAAATAATTTCAACAATTTCAGAAGCTTGTACTTTGTTTTAGTTTGCAGAATCATCTGCATGTATTACCCCAGGCATCAATTTTTTCCAAACATGAAGCAACTTCGAGTTTTGAATTTCATCCCAAGCTTCAGCAATAAGCTGCACTGCATCAAAGATCGTGAGCTTTTTCCAAAATTTAACGAGATTTTTATCTTCTTTCAATAGCAGTCTCAAGAGATTTCTTCTGTAGATGCGCTTCATTTTTGAGATAACTCCTTGGTCCATTGGCTGGATGAGTGAAGTTACAGTTGGAGGAAAGAACTTTACAAAAATATCTCCATCAGATGACGAAATATCATCCGGATGGCATGGCGCATTGTCAATTAAAAAAACTGCTTTTTTCGGTAGACCTATTTATCGTAGCCACTTGCGCACTTGTGGCACAAATTTCTTATGAAACCACCTTCTAAACAAGTCGGTATCCATCCAAGATGATGATTGAGAAAAATAATAAACAGGTATTTTGTTTTCAAAATTCTTCCCGAAAGATCTAAGATTTTTAGACTTTCCTATAAGAAGGGGTTTTCGCCCCTGAATGAGAAAAAAAGAGAAAATTTAAATTTTTGGGCTGCACGGATAATCCGCAAAACGGATAATCCGCACACGGATAATCGGGAGTACAGTGTATATATATATATATATATATATATATATGTATGCATAAAGATGACATTTTTCTGGTCTAACCCAAAATTAATAGATCAACCTTTTTTTAATTTTCTATATTAAAATTATTTCAAGTATACTTAAATTGTATTCAACATTTAAACAAGCAAACAGACTAGCCTATTTCCACAAACAATTTCAAATTTTGTGATATGAGTCGCACTTTTAATAAAATCTAACTCTTTCTCATCCCTTTTTTTTTTGGTGGGGGGGGGGAGGGAATGGAAGGTAAGAGATTCTAAAGGCCGATTGTTTACGCTAATACGTAGACCTGGCTTCCATCGGTGGTGTTTTTATAGAATCTTAGCCCGATTTCACGCGAGATTTAAAGAAAATCAACAAAAATTCTGAATAGTTATTCCGACGAAAGAGATCAAAATCGAATCTTCCGGCACCCCCTAATCTACAACTTTGATAGCAGAACCTTTTGGTCATTGGTGTGGCCGGAAAACAAAACTCTCGCAAAGTTCAAAGAACAGTCCCTCTAGGAGATTTCCATAGAACAGACTAGTCACTAGTTTTTAATTTAAACAGGGGCTAATGACCTCTAGCGAATAGAAAGGGAAAAATTCATTGAATTGCCATAATTAATCAGAATTCAACCCAGAATGAGTCTTTAATTATTTGAAATTTTTTTATTATTTGTTAATTGTATATATTAATGAATTACATGGAATTAACTGAATACAGTGCTTTTCATTTTAAGTTTGGGAATTGAAACAGCTTCTTAACAGTAAGAAATATGTCTCAAGACAAATATGCTAAATAATGGAGTGATTTCCAACCACAAATTGAAGAAAACCACAAATACTTTTGATTACCCTGTATCATAAAAAGCTACAAATGACTTGTAACTTTAACATATGATTTCACTTACTATGTAAATTTTTGTGTATGTCGCACATTTAGATGGATTTATTTATTTATTTTTAAACAAAAGTTAATAATTTTTTTTTTTGGCAAACTTTTTGCTTATATCAAGAATGGATTTCAATAAAATTTTACAAAAGTTGAATAAAGATTCATTAAAAATTGTGAAATATTATTCAGAACCATAAATTTCTCACATATAATTTGTAGTAAATACTTTTTGAGCATTTGTATTAAATATTTTTTAATGTGCTTGGACTTATAACTCTAACAAAATTGTACTTCTATACTAAGATTTGTGAGTGCATAAAGGGTTTTTCGCAAAAAAGAATTTTGCAATAAGTAACTGGATAGCTAAATTAAATATGTAGCCTGGAAAGAACACCATATGAAATTTCACTTCTGGAAAACATCTAAAATCTTGTTCATTCTTTTGTCGATAATTTGCTTAATTTTTACTCTATTCAAATGAAATTTTGACTTAACTTGCACAATATATCTAGCTTTTATCCTATGTAATCAAAAAATTCTATCTCTCGTGTATGCATATTTAAAAAAAAAATATTTATTATAAATGCTCATACCTCAGCGAAAATTACATGCGTGAATCGTGTGGTTACAAAAAAAAAAAAAAAAAAAAAGCATACAAATATTGTAAATATATTAAGTGAAATCTTGTGTTATAGTTACAAGTAATTTGTAAATTTTTATAATACAGAAGGATCGAAAGTATTTCTGATTTTCTTCAATTTGCGGTTGGTCTCCTAACTGCAGTTGTGATTAAACTGATAGAAGAAAAAATATCCAGTAATTTGACCACCCACTCTATAAATTGAAATAATATTTTGTTCTGAATTTCGATTGAAAAAAAAAGAAAAAAAAAAAAAAAATCAAACATTCTAGCAATGAATGGTATGGTACGTTGTAGTGTTTAAATTTGATTGACTGCACGTAGGTTCTAGGTCTGGGTGGAATTTCCTATGTGGGGGGGATATTTTGAGAGGTTCAGCTGTATTTAGGCGAGTTTAGATGAAAATAACAAAATGCTCCAAACGGCTAGGTCGACGAGGGCCATCTGGGATCAAACCCGGCATTTCTAGTCAGCCAGCTTTTGGCAATGGAACAAGACAGGTAAAAATGGATTGATAAAGTGATAAAATGAATTGTTACAATGGAAGAAATATGTAAATAATTTTACAAGAAAGTTATTTTGATTATTAAAAGTATTTTTATATATTATTTTTTTAATTTTACTTGCACATTTATGCAAGATATACTGAAGAACAATTTTACAAATTAAATTTCTAAGAATTTTCATTTATCATTTCAAATGAAAAAATTATTATATTTAATCAAAAATTAACATTTTAATAAATATCTTAATTTGAGATTTAAATAGCTATTAAATTTTAATTAGATTAGTTTTTATTATATTAAAAAACTGAATTGCATTTAAAAATTGATCTAAACTTAAAATTAGGATACTTTTGGTAAAGGTAAAGGGCGCCTGAACGTGTTAGCCCAGGGCGCCCGAATGTATTAAGACGGCCCTGCTTTAACTTCGATTTTGACTGATTTCAATGATTTTTTTTTTATTTTTATTATTTTGAGTAATGAGTATTAGTATATATTAGTATATATTAGTATTTTGAGAAATTATTTCAATATAATGACCAGCGAAGCGGGCAAGGCCTGCTAGTTTGCTAATAAATCTTTTATTACCTTGGAAAAAAAAAGTATCTCTGTGGATTTCAGTGAAAACTGCATTGTGCTACGGTCAGTACTTTTTGAATAATATATTTTTTATTTTATCTGTGACTTTTGGATCACCCCGTATTTATGTTGTGTATATCTCTATATATTAAAAAAAAAGTTTCTTTAGCTGGCGTCAAATTTTTTTGTCTGCGACAGCATCTTCTCGTGGAGGGTAAAATGCTCTACATCATGGGAGGTATCAATGTGTTCCGAATACTTTAAGGAAAGCATTTCAGGTAGTTAGAAATCTGTATCATTTTAATTAACGAAGTTATTAAATAAAAACATGGGGTTTATAAAGGTACTCTATTTGCAATTAAAGAAATAATTTCTCTTATTGCATCATTTTCCACAATAACTCCATTCTTCACAGGGAAATAAAAATGTTATCACTGGTGTAAAAAAATAAAATAAATTCCACAAACATCTTTTTTTTTTTTTCCTACTTTTAGAAAATTAATTTTATTACTGGCAATATTTATGTTTATTTTATTCATTTGTTCTTTTTTTTTGTGAATATTTCGTATCTGTATAACCAACACCTCCTGTAATAATGCCTCCGAGCTGAGTTCTACGTCATGGAAGATCGGCCGATTTTATCCAATCAACACTTCATATCATACATGGTTGATCGTAGGGATTGGATGAAATCGGCCGATCTTCCGTGACGTAGAGCTCAGCTCGGAGGCATTATTACAGGTGGTGTTGGTATAACTAACCGCGTTTCTCTTTACAATTAAGTGTATTTATTATTTTTATTTGAAAACGTTTTTTAAAATACTTTGGATAGATTTTGGTATACAAAAATATTTAGATTTAAATTCAAACTCAATTATAAACGAAAAATCTTCTTATTTAGCATTGATAATTTAACATTACAGAATTAGACACTTCCATGTTACATTTCATACTTCTAATTATGGCAAGAAAAAATTTACCTAACATTTTTATAGATTTTATTCTTCGTTAATGTAAAAAGTAGATTGCAGAGAAGGTACTTTTCCTTTCGCCGGCGAAATTCTCGCCAAGCAAACTTTATTCGCGACAACAATGCATTTATGGATTAAAAGTAAATTTGTAACTTAGATTTTTTTTCTTTTTCAAATTTAAAGTTTATTTATATACGTTATTAAGTATTTGACAAAATAAATAATATAATTTTTATGGGACAACACTTCTAAAAGCTAGCTTTAAGCAAAGCTTCAGAAAATTAAATTCTTAAAAATATAAAATAAATAAAATAAAGTAAGTAAACGTAAAATAAGTTTCTTTAATTTTTTTTTATTATTATTATTCGAAGTGTTTTAAAACACTTAATCTGTCTTTAGGTGCCTAATGTTTGGTGTTGGTTATATCATTCTTGGCAACTTTATCGCTTCACCGGCAAAATGGAAAAGTACCGAAGAGAATTAATAATTGAAGCTGCACTGCAGGAGGTTTTTCCAAATTAAAATGATAATAATAATAAAAAACATTTTTTCTTTTCGATATTTGCCAGTGTCTAAAATTATTATCTAGCAGTTCAATAAATATATACAGAGAGTATATACTGCCATAAATTAACTAAAGAAATTCAATAATAAAAAGTACGGGCATTTGAAAAAATAGGTTCTAATTTTTAAAAAGGTTATTCTAATTTAATTTAAAGGTTCTTTCTTTTTTTTTTTTTTTTTTTTTTTTTTTTTTTTAACAAGCAATTCTACCAAAAAATCATTCGCCAAATAGTGACGAAAACTTAAATGTCCCCAAGAAGTTCACATACTGTATCTGTAACATTAAAATGATCTAGATGTTACGAATGGACTCTTCCCAGCGTCGTCTGCTCAGTCAGTCATGTGATAGGGGAAAACATATAATCGAATTCAATTAAATATTGTTCGTAAGAACAAACGTGTTAATATTTACTATAAAATAAAATAAAAGTAATATTGTGCATTTGTAAATAGTAGAATAATTGTATTTGTAAATTTCATAATTTATAAAAAACACTTTATGTGTTTATTTATTTTCACCTGTAAGTATCGATTTTTGTATGTTGTATTATAACTGTTACATTAACTGATCTAGCAATAAATAATAGCTTGTACTTCTGGAATGTTTACAGATTATAATTTGAAATTTTAAAACGTTTTTAATTAAATTTAATTGCATAAAGGTGCTACAATAAATTAATTAACTTAGTTACTGGTCTAAATTGCTTTACACCGTACAATGTTGCACTGTCAATGATTTAAGTACCAAAATTCAGAGTATTTAACATGTTCTCCATGAACATCAATTGCAAATATAATCTAAATGATGATTGCAAATGTATACAGCAAACAAAACATGATGAATAATGATATAAAATGGATTAAAAATGATGATGTATAAAAAAATAACACAGATTAAATACGATTGATCAAAAAAAAAAAAAAAAAAAGAATAGAAAATATGTTATTTCAGAAATCGCTATAGATATAGAAGACATCGTCTGCTGTTTGTTTTTCACCAATCATGTGATCGCTGACGTCAGGTGGGAAGAGTCCATTTCTTTCTTTTCCGAAAAAAAAAAAAAAAAAAAAAAAAAAAATACTGATCCTTAGCACATTATTTCATTTTTTTAAAAAATGTTATTAAATATTATGTATTTCAATTTGACATTGAATATGGGTATTTCTTTTTTTTTTTTTTTTTTTTTAATGCAGTATTAATTTTCCTATTCAGTGAAAGGTAAAGAAGCGAATATCAGTAATTCCTACTCAGCGAAATGCAGAGCGCCGCAGGGGTTAATAAATGAAGCGAGTCGGGGGGGGAGGCGGAACTTTCCTCGGGGGTTGGTGAGCGGAGCGAGCAGGGGGCAGAGCCCCCTAGTGGCAACAAAAAAAATTAAAGCTAAAAAGCCCAAATTTATAAATAATAATAATAAATGAGAATCGAAGTTAATAAAAACATGGTAAAATAAAAACTTATTCAAGGTTTATATATTGAGTCATTTATTATCGAGTTCTTTATTATGTCATATGAATTTTTATTTAGTCGAAACAGCTTAAAAAGCTATAAACTTTAATAACAACAATAATAATAAAAAATATCTAAAAAGTAAATTTTTATTTATAATTTTTTGTGTGCAAAGTACGTGCCATTTTTTAATCTATCATGATATACTAATGGATTTTCACTGTTACATGCTGTTTCTCAGATTATAAAACATTATTATTGTTCAACCAAATGTTGTAAAAAGGCATTAATGCATGTAAAATATCATTAGATATAGAAAAAAATTATATTGTCGCTTTTCTTTTCCACCGAATATTTGCATATCTTAAGGAAATTATAAGATTTATTATTATTATTGTTATTACTATTATTTGCGTGTATTTGATTGCGTGTGTATTTGATTTTTTAGATATTTTTATTGAGATAGAGAAGATTAAATTATGTCTTTCATTTTAAGATAAATGGGATTCATGACTCATTACAAATAAATGTTACATTCTGATCATATTTTTGCGATTTTTAAATCAGCAAAAATTTTAAAGAAAAATGATTTCGGTAGCCATTTTGATAAATACCTGTAAAAGAATAATATTAATAAGAATAAAAGAATATTTATTTAAATAAAAAAAAATAAATAAATAAATAAACTTCTTTGATACTGTCCGTTTCGATAATGATTATTTAAAAAAAAAAAAAAAAGATTTTGATGAAATTCTCGCAAAAGCAGAATTTAGTTTAGTACGGAAGACAGTTTTTTTTTTTTTTTTTTTTTTTTTTTCAAATTATAACATCGCTTTTAAATTATTCAATTATATTTTCGATTTCGATAAATGCCCAGCTATCGTAAAACGGATATCGTAAAAATCCATAGATTGAGACTAATAGTCATCCGTACTAAATAGGAATGAAAGGAAATAAAAATAAAATCTAATTTTGTTTCAGTTATCAATATCAGGTCTCACAGCATTCCTAAAATTTTATACTCATTTTATTATATTGTCACCACAATTTTAAAACAATATATTTTAACATAGTATTTTAGCATTAAACAAAGCAATAGTCTTTAGTATGAATGATAATTACATTTAATATAAGGGTTGTTAAAAATATTACACATTCTTACAAGTCCCATTACTTAAAAATTACCAATTAGCATAACAAAAAAATTCAAAAAGCAGCTTTTGTAATGGAATATTAAATGAAAGTTTCTCCAAACTGGGTATTTTGCTTTCATCATCATGACTCTAAATGTGTCTATGTAAGTTGTAATTGTTTGTTTGCCATTTATTAAAATACGTGTAAAAATAAAAAGAATTACATCTCATCGTAATTAAATAATCTATTCCTAATTCTCAAACAGGACAAAGAAGTTCTGAAATACTCAATCAAGTTTAAACCTGGTTAATTTTCTACTATCATAAAATTTTAGTTTAAATAATTTGGATGATTTCAAGTACGAATTAATATAATATATTACAGATTATTGAACTTTTTTTTTTTTTTTACTAATGGTAAAAATTAAGTGTACTTTAATAATAACATTTTTAATTTAAATATTACTGTAACTATACTGCAATAAGCATTTCAATCATTAAATATATTATCAAATACTTGCTAATCGACTCGACAGACGGCGATATGATACCTTGAATGTTAATTAGCTCGAGTAAATTGAACTAATATTAATAGTTCATAGTTATTAGTATATATTCAATATTAATAGTTTCACAGTTTCAAATTAGTCTTAACAATTGATTCGTATTACGATATTGTTTAATTTAGCTAAATGATTTTATTCCTTTTTGTTTTTATCTTTTAATTATCCATGTAAATTAAATTACATATTCTCATAGTGCAAGATTTTATTAATAGATTTTGTGTGAATTTTAAATAATTGAATATTTAAAAAAAAATTAATGTGTTAGTAAAGTTCTTTATAAACTATTTATATAGTAATTTGAATTTATCCTTAAAATACTGAATATTAACACGTTAATCGCCACGATAATATCAGAAAATTTTTCACATGGGCCATGGTAACTTTATTAGACAATTTAGTTAAAAATGCGTGTTGAAAATGCGTCAGGCACATATGACTGACATGGCGATTAACGTGTTAATAATTACTCGGCGTATATCATATTCCTTTTAGGGTTATTTCCTAGTTAAAAATGCGTGTTAAAATTGCGTCAGGCACATATGACTGACATGGCGATTAACGTGTTAAATATTAATTTTTTTTCACTAAATTATTTATATTTGATACTTCTACTTCAATGTTGTACTACATGTCAACTTATCTCTTAATATACATTTTAGCGAATGTTTATAAGTATCACACGTTTGTTTTGGACATTGTATTTTTATCTTGTTATTTCCATTATTTCCATTATATACATTACATATTTAATAATACATTTTTTACCGTCAAATCATAGCCTCCTAAACTAGATGCCAGTCGCGTGGCTCGGAAACTTAGCAACAGTTCAAGCGGTAGACAGCGCCACCTGGTACAGATTGCACGACTTTTCTATTCAACAGCCACCAAAAATTTTTTAAAGTGGGACTTTATACACATAAACTAGTTGGCATAGGTGGACTCTGCTCAGTTCCCCATCATATGTATGTTCTCATAAATTTCTTGTACAGGACATATTATATACATGTTAAGAGAAATGAATTTGACCAAACGCTTGACACAGTGACAGAACGAAATCCTCGCCTAATAGGCTACCCACCATTCAGTTCGATATCTTATTCTAATCTATTAAATTATTTTATTGGGGTCAATTTCGTAGTTTATTTTCATGCTACTATTTCCAATTCAGCTTTCCCTAAAATGCGTATTTATATGAAATATCGCCCCATTTTGCTATGTTGATAAAATCTTAAATTTCGAATAACTTACGAAATTTTCCTATCAGAATATTTGTAGTCAATCATGTTCATACAAATATAATAAATGTTATTTTCAAATTGTCTGATATATTTATGATCTTATGAAAATGGACGTTTATGCTCGTTTTCGCCTTTTTCTGTCATTTTAAGTAAATCGTAAATTCCACATAACTTACGAACTTTTTAAATTGGAAAATTCATACTCTATGGTATTCATGCCAGTATCCTAAATAATATTTCAAAAGTGGTCTGACATCTTTATGATGAAAATATCCCTCCTATCACGTTTGTGTAAAATTTTACCCTATTCTGTTATGATAAGAAATTCGTAAAATTCTAATAACTTACGAAATTTTTATATTGGAAACCTCATAGTGAATAATATTCATGCCAGTATCCTAAATAATATTTCTAAAGTAGTCTGACATCTTTACGATGAAAATATCCCTAAAAATTGACGTTTATGTGAAATTTTGTCCTACTCTGATATGTTAAGAAATTCGTAAATATTCAATAACTTGCGAAATTTTTAAAGTAGCATGTTTATAGTAACTGATGTTCATTCCTGCATCAAAACTGATATTTTAAAACTGGTGTGACATTTTTACAGCAAAAAATTTTCATTTAATGCAAGTTTAAGTGAAATTTTGGCCTATTCTCCCATGTTAAGAAAATCGTAAATTTCGAATAACTTACGAAGTTTTTTAGTTCGAATGTTGCAAATAAATAGGGTTTTTGCCAGTGTCTAAAGTAATATTTTAAAACTGGTCTGACCTCTCTGCGATCATTTGTTCGTGAGATATCGTGTAAACAGACTAACAAACTAACGGACTGACCCACTAACAGACACCCTACAGACAGACACCATACAAATTTTGTCATTTTTGGATTCCTCACACCTGAAAACGTGTAAAAAAGTAAAAAAACCGAGGTCGAAAATTTTCACGATTACCTAAGTTTCCCATACCTATAGTATGATGGGGAACTAAAATATTTTCACGATTACCTAAGTTCCCCATACCTATAGAATGATGGAGAACTAAAAACCGATAGAATCAAAGAAACGTCTATTATATATATCATAAATCACTTCTTAAAATTATTGGTGACAGTTGAATAAAAAAGTCGCGCAATCTCTTCCAGGTGGCACTGCCTACCGCTTGAACTGTTGCTAAGTTTCTGAGCCATGTGACAGGCATCTAGTTTAGGAGGCTATGGTCAAACATATCATTTTTCGTTATATTTGATAACATTATTTGGTACTGATGGTGAATGTTTGCTAAAAACCTTCACCATTACAGAAACAATGTTATTTTTTTTTTCACCCTAACAGTGTATCTGATGAAATTATGGCTTTTTTTCCCATAGTTATTTTATTATTTTTTGTCAATGAAGTCATTGGATTATGGTGACCTATGGATCTTGACTGATAGCCGTAGTTCTCTTCACCATCTTAGTAATTGGATTCTTGTGGGCGACAAGGTCTGCACCTCTATACTGCTTAAATTAAAGCTCATTTCACAAAACCATGACGTTCATTTGCAATGGATACCTTCACACGTGAATCTCCACGGGAATGAAATGGCTGATAATCTTGCTAAGGAGGGTTGCAGGATTTCTGCAACTCCCTCCTCCGCACTTATACTTTTCAGGAGTTATACTCCCGGGAAAATTTAAAAATCTCGGAGGAATGGAAAACTCCCCCCACCCATAATTGGTACAAGGGCTCAAAACCGGGTTTGTCCCTTGACCTCCCGTGTGACAGACGTACCCGAACTGTACTGTCAAGACTCGCTAGCGGTCACATCAAGTGCCTCACTTTCATCGAGGGCAGGAAAACCTTCGCCACCTGCACCAAGTGCCAAAATCATCAGGCTTCTCCTGAGCACCTTTTGGAATGCATGGGACTCTCTCAGGAGGATCTTTTCATCAATCCTCTTCTTGTCTTTGACTTTCTAACTGTCAACGAACTCGTGGATCTTGTCTGACTCCGTCAGACAAAGAGGATAAGCAACAACAACAACAACAACATTATTTTTTGTTATTTTACCATCTTTAAGTTAAATTATACATTTTTCAATATGTAATCTTCAGTTTTTCTGGTTGTATTTTAAATTCTTAATAATACTTATTATGATATGTTTCCTGGTTTTTTCGTGCTGTCCTGATGAAATGATTGATAACAGTACACACTGAGGCAGTACACAAACCAATATATGTAATATATTCAACTATGATGTTCCTTTATTCATAAAAATTAATTTTTTTTCCCTATTTGAAAAGGTGAGCGAGGTGTAGAGCTGAAAGGGCGCCTTAGAATACCATATTACACCTTGGTTACTAAATCTGCTACTAAATGGTTCTAATCCGCATTTACGCGAGTTTCGGAGAGAACCACGGAAATTTCTAAACGGCTAGGTTGACAAGCGCGACTTGGGATTGAAGAACCGTTCGGCCACTGGTAAGGGAGATTTAGAATGAGATTTGGGACCATTTACGAGTTTAGTAATTTTGATAATATAAATAATTTTGTTAGGCAATATTTCATGTTATTTAAAAACGCTCATAAAAATAAGTTTAATTAAATACAATAATCTAACTATTACCTAAGGCATTTTCATTAATAACCTTACTTTTAAAAAATACAACTGAGATTATATTAATTTAAACTTATGTTACGCACCAATCATATCAACCACTTTTTAAAGATTATACAAATTATTAAATTCATAAATGTTATATAGTAGCGTTAATAATTTATATTAAAATAGTAGTAATATAGTTCATTTCAAATAAATTTGCTGTATGAAATACATAGAACAAAAAATTAATTGTATTGTATATTGAAATGCAGTGATTCTGTTTATATATATATAAATTTTGATATTAATAAAAAATAACATAAATAATCAGATTTAGAGCTTCGAACTCTGGAAATGTCCACGTATAAATATTGATTTTGTTAATAAAATTACTTCGAGCTCAAATGTTTACCTTTAAATAACGTTGAAGTTCATGTTTAATATTGTCTTCTGAAATTGAAAGGAATAAAAGGACAGAATGGAGTTTATGCGCTGCTTGGTGTCAATAGTTTATCAATGTTAATTAGTTTTACACTAGTGTTTCACGTACAGACAATGATTTTCACGCTAGTAATTAAGTTTTCAACATTACTGAAGTTTATAAAAGAAAGGTGATTCGTCATATATATTTTTTTATTTTTTTCTATATTGAATAGAAGAAAGTGTTGGATTCATAAAAATTTTCGACTTCCGATTTGACTATTTCCAGAAAATGTCTGTATGTCTGTGTGCGTGCGTGACAAAAATTTTATTACAACTGTATGTCAGGAACTACTGCTCAGAATTACATATAAATTTATGTGCGATTGCACCTTGATATAAGTTAGTGTCTATCAACTTTTGGTGCCGATTGCTCAACAGATGGCTCTGGTATACAGCGTTTTTCGCAATGATAGAGAAGGCTTTATCTCGGGAACATTTTTTCAGAATTGCATATAAATTTACATGTAGTTGCACCTTGACATATATTAATGCTTATCAACATTTGGTGCAATAGGTGAACAATCTATAATTCTTCAATCGCCTTATTTCAAAATGCTCAATTATTATTATTATTAATATTATTATTATTATTATTATTTCTTTTCAATTAAAAAAAATAATAATAACACAATATTTCTATTTCGGTCATTGTGTAGGAAGAAATTTATAAACCATTTCTTTAAAAATAATGTTCCCATGTAAAGGCATCTGACGTACATAGTACCTCAACGAGTTAACTAATACGCGAATCATTACATATATGTATATGTGTGGGTATATAAATATATATATATATGTGTATGTATGTAAGTATGTGTAGATATAATTCAACAATAATTCAAAAACTTTTAAGATGAGTTAATTAAAAACATTAAAAATATAAAAACACACTTTTTTTAAAAAACATAAAAACACATGACTAACGATTTTGCTAAAACTAATTCCTCTTCAGTGTCTATACACCAATTGCATAACAATTAAAATCTAGTATTGAAACTTCCGAATAAAACTGAATACTCACAAGGAACATCACCCAAGTGTCCGGCTGCGATTTTAATGAAATTTTAATTTCTGACAGAGGGCATGTACCAAATATTTTTGATCATAGAAATTTGTTGCTATCGTCCATGATTTCTATATTTATTGAATTCTTAAAATGTTAAAAATCACATCAGCCACATATCAACAGTAAGCTCCGCTTTTGGGCGTGATTTAAAAATACTAAATTATTTAGCAAAATGATTTTGAGCTTTCATGTTTAAGTTACAAATGAAAATTTATAGTACTGAAAATTATTTCAACTGAATTATTCATTTGAGTATTCACTTGCTGTATAAATACAAATTTTTCGCATATTTTTGTGTAAAATTTGATAGCATATCAAATATGAAAGAAACGCCTCAAGGCGGAATTAATTTCAATGGTAATTACCGGTGACTCTTGTAGCATTTAATTTATGACAAATTGCAATTTATTAATTTATTTTAAACCACAAAAACATAAAATGTGTATATGCCCATCAGGTATGAATTTTAATAAAAAATAATGAAATTATAAGAAATACATTTTAAATTACTGCAAAAACATCAAGTAATATTGCAGGAAATGTTGCACAAATAGTAATAAAAAGAAGAAATTACAAACAAGAACTTACGGTAACATCAAAGAAACTGAAGTAATTTATGAAAAGCAGTAAATGGGCATAATGGGAATATTTCCAACAAGTTTTAATAATGCATTCATATTTCATATAAAGAGATTCTACTCGATATAAGCAGTACAATAGTGACAATCAATTAAAAAACTTGAAAACAAAGATACTTTTTGCACCATGAACATAAAATGAAAACGCCTGTCAAAGAACACAGTTCACAAACAGTGGCAAGCAGATTGAAGCAAAATTCGACAGGGTGTTGGAAATTCGGAGGTCGATCTTCAACTTATCCGGATTTAAACCAAGAATAAACGATGAAGTTTTGGAATCTTGGAGAGAAGAATTGGTTATGTACAAGTGATTGCATTTTTAAGACATTGTTTCTCTGATGAAGTTGGATGTTTAGGTTATCAAGCTAGACTCGATCAGAAAATTTTCGAACAAAGGTTTTCCACATTCTGAAGAAATAAACATATGCTGGTTGGATAATACCTGTTGTCTTTGGAGGGATACGTAAGATTTTTACATTAATATTTGATGGGGTGTTTTTTGCTGTAATTCCGGCTTCATCATTATAAATGGTCCAAGAATCAACTAAAAGTACAAAGTCATTTGATGCATTAGGAAAGTAAACCATTTCAAACAGTTCTAACAAATGCTGTTTTCCCATCTTACCACTGCTGGAAGCTGCAATGCATAGGTTGTCAGCTGTAAACAAATATTTCAAAACACTTGGACCAAATTTCACTCCGCTTTCCTGTAATACGATGTAAAGCGGATTCATTAGTTTTCCAGCAGCTGAAATAGGGGGCATAATTGTATTTCAATGAGTTGTTGATGATTTTGATTGGACAACTGCTTCTGTTATTTTGGTTCCTTTAATATCCTATGATCTTCCGGAATGAAATTCGAGATTAAATCCACTTTGATCACTCTTATAAATTCGTGAACGTTGGTATCTGTGGAAATACTGTTTACTCGATGACAGAAAATCACACGCACTTTGGTTTACATCTTTACTTTCTGCATAATAAGCATGAGTTATAAATCTGGTTATTTTTCTTGATCTGATTCTATGCCTTTTTTAAAATTTCTCAATCCAATTATGTGACACCGTTAAATTTTTCACATTGACTTCTGCTTGCTTCAGTGCCCATCGCTTCAAATCATAATCATGTACAATTAGTGTTTTAGATTTTGCTTTGACAAACTCATCAAAGGTATGTTGATCTATTTCTTTTAATTTGTCAAATCGATTTCCAGACTCTGCATCTTCTTTTTTAAATCGCCTCAATTGTCTTTCACTATTAAAAATGCGATAGAAAACTGTTATCCAATGTAAACGGCCCTTTTTTCCACTTTCCCAGTATTCAACAATTTCCTTTTCTTCTTCCAAGGATAAATGATTTCGTACCTTTATTGCAGGACTTGCATAGGATACTATTTCGTTCTCTGGTTGCGAATTATTACTACTACTATCATACCACAGTTGTCCACCTACCATCCTCAATTTCAGGTTTCATTTCATAGAAATCCAAATTCGTACACTTATAGATGAGCAATGTACTCGAAGATACGCACTAGTCAATAATTTTCACCAGTTGTGATTTTAATTTAATCGCATGGGCATTTATTGGAGTCTTATGAACTGTAACCTTGAACTCCTCGTAGATCATTTTTACAACATTGAAGGGGCTTATTTTTGCCATTTTTCACTGTAGCTAATAC
Organism: Salticus scenicus; assembly: GCA_963930645.1. Taxonomy (NCBI): domain Eukaryota; kingdom Metazoa; phylum Arthropoda; class Arachnida; order Araneae; family Salticidae; genus Salticus; species Salticus scenicus. The sequence goes on along the minus strand of OZ005650.1, from coordinate 223,651,989 downwards.
AGATTTGAGTAAAGCAAAATCACGTTAGTTTAAAACAAAATAAAAGCATTATTAACTTGAAAAATGCAAGAAAAGATTGCTAAATCTGTACACACAACTTTTTCAAAAAAAAGATTTTATTTTAAAAATGGCGCAATGCTTACGTATCGGCAAAAATAAGGTTCAGTAACTTGTAATGCGATATCTACAATACGTTCACCTTTAGTTCGTCTTGGATAATTCGTCCTTGATATTTCTGTAAATAAATTTGTGGTTTGAATTAAATTTTAAAATGCTTTTTTGTTGTTTCAAATATGTAACTAAATTTTAGCATTTAAAAACCCATTATATTTAGAAAACATGAGCCATAGCAAATATTTCTTTCATAAGACGTATTAAATGCATGTTCGCAATCAGAAAAAAAAAAAAAAAAATCATTGAAATACGAGCCGGACACTTGGGTGATGTTCCTTATCAGAAGGAACCATTTTAGCCTCGTTCAAGGGAGAGTGTTTTAACTTCCTGAACACGACTTCTAGTAATATCCCAGAGTCATAATTTTTTACGTTGGAAGCTAGGCTCTTAGCATTACAAAAGTGTGGAATGTGATTGATGTCTTATGAATGATTTACTAATTTGGATCTAAAAATCACATGATTTATATGAACGTTTGTGTTATTGAATTCTGATATCACCAGTTCTGCCTGTTTCACCATTACAAGTAGAAGTACAATTTTTACATGGAATATATTATCATAGCTGCCAATATTTTAATTTATTCCGGAATATTTTTAGCCCCGCCTTTAATTCGCACCACTTTATTTATAGATTTTTTTTTTCAATACATAACTTCCATAAAATAAGAAAAAATTGCTTTTAAAAAATAAGTGGTACGAATTAGAGGCGGGGCTAAAATTACTCCGGAATAAATTAAAATATTGGCAGCTACGTATTATATAACACCTATACGCAGCGTTCCCAACTTTTATAATTTATTCACGAGCATTTTTAGCCCCGCCTTCTTTTCACACCAGAAATTTTGTAGATTATTTCTCTTTAATTTGTGACAACGATTAAACAAGAAGAAAACCATTTTTCAAAATTCCCGTTATGAAAAAGAGGTGGGCTAAAAAAGCTCGTGAATAAATTATAAAAGTTGGGAACGCTGCCTGTACGTTTAAGAGTTGAAATAGCGGGTTTTAAGTTAGAAAGAAAATTACTGATACGTATTTGGGGTTTAAAGCTAGTGGAAATATTTAACGATTTTCGTTGTCCCAACTTCGTAGTTTTATGGGTACCGTCACTTTTCTAATATGGGATGAGAATAAAAAGAAAGAAATTTTTATTTTCAAGAGGAGTTGATTTATCAATAGGAGTAATCTCTTCATTATAAATTTTTTTATCAAACGGGGAGAGGTAACCATTATTCTTTAAATGAGAAAAATTCATTGATAATTCAGATTGCAACAATTCGAGATTACTACAATAGTGTTTAGTGTAAGATAATTAAACAAAATTTTACATATTACGGAATACATCTTTACTGAACATAGTACAAACAATATTTTTATTTATTTATTTATTTATTTTTCGATTTCACAAATTCTGTTTATATAAAACCCACTGTTTTAGGACAATACCTTAACTTCAATTCCATTAACCTCCTCTCTCATAAACTTACTGTTATTCACACCCTTTTACATTGTGGTAAACACTATTGTAGTAAACCCGAATTGTTGCAATCTGAATCATCAAAGTTTTTTCTGATTTAAAATATATAAGTTACCCTTTCACCGTTTGATTAAAAGAATTTATAACGAAAATTTTTCTCCTATGCATAAATCAATTCCCCTTGAAAAAAGAGAAAACCTTTCGTTTTACTTCCATATTATAAAGGTATTTCAGAGAACATTTCCAAATTACTAAAAACTGTTAGTATCTCCACTAGCTTTAAACTCCAACTATCTATCAGTAATTTACTCTCTAACTTTAAACCCGTCAACTTTCCTCTCCTAAACGTATAGGTATTATATATTGTATTCAAGGTAAAAATTGTAATTCTACTTATTTTGGCGCAACAGGCAGAACTGGCAATATAAGAATTAAAGAACATAAAGATTCATATAGGGTCCGATTAATCTTTCAGTTGAGAGGAAGCAAAATCCATTTGGGAGCCCCTACTATAGTTGCAAACAGCACCTTTTGGCTACTGGAAATTTTTAATGGAAATATTTATTTTATGTAATCGGCGAATTGTAACGGTTTTCAACGTTTAAGTGAAATAAAAAATAAAACTTTTTATTAAAATCTTCCGGTAACTAAAAGTTCCTAAGTTGTCTACTGTGGCCTCTACTGACAGCTTGGTCTAAAAACACGTACAAAAACCTCGAAAACTTTACAAACTGGGAAAATGCACACAAGAGAATTTTCTTATTAGTAGTACTAACAAGGAAACATTCAAAAGGTGTCACCCTCAAAAAGTATTGAAAAAAAATATATGTGATTCTACTCTTCATAAAACACCAAAAAATGAAAAAAATATCGGCTGAAATTAATTACAGTGACCACAAAAAATTATCAAAATTAAGCATATTTGGCGATTTAGAGCTGTTAGGTGATACGTTTGCTAGCACCGAGATTGCTGTGTACGAACAGAACCGTGTTTTGCTTTTCCGCCAAGTACTCAAAAACAATCGCCTAGCAGTGTGAAATCGCCAAATATGCTTAATTTTGATAATTTTTTGTGGTCGCTGTAATTCATTTCAGCCGATAATTTTTTCATTTCCTGGTGTTTTATGAAGAGTAGAATCACATATATTTTTTTTCAATACTTTTTGAAGATGACACCTTTTGAATGTTTCCTTGTAAGATGCAAACAGCTGAAAGCCTATATTTTCTACGGTATATGAAATTATCTATAAACGCATATGTACACGTTTCATGAACCAATATTCTACAATACAAAAATGATAGTTGTGTAATTGGATCTACTGTGATGATTTTTTTATAATCAAAAATATTGTCAGATAGCATGTTCTACCATTTGGTTTTGGTACCTATTTTTCTCAATTTGAGGCAATTTCAAAATTTTCGAAGGCCAGCACGTGCTTTTCGTGCCTATTTGTTAACTAGGGCCTGCGTTCATATAAATCTGGTGATTTTCGATCAACATTAATAAATCAGTCATTGTCATTAGGCACCGATACTAATCCAGATTTCTGTAATGTTAAGATACTAGCTTACAGCATACACAATTAGAACATTCAAATCTTCTTAGAGGGCGTGTTCACAAAATTACAACCCTCTCCCTTAAACGAGTCTAAAGCGGTTCCTCCAGAGTACTCAATTTTAGCCGGCCAGGTGGTTCGGTTGGTAGGACGCTGCTTTCTGAATCCTCACGTCTCGGGTTCGAATTCCAGTACACACATGGATGTTTGTGATGCTCTATGTCTACTAGATATTCTGCAATTGTCTTATTGAATTGTTGTAATATGGATCAATCGAGAAAAAAGTCATTGTAACGTCTCAAAACTATCAAATAAATTAAAAATAAATTTTATTATGATGTTTTAATACTAAATTTTAATTGTTATGCTATTGATGTATAGATACTGAAGAGGGCTAATTTTTAGCTGAAATGTTTGTCACGCGTTTTTATGTTTTTTAAATAAAGTTTGTTTTATACTTTTAATGTTTTTAATTATCTCTTTTTAAAAGTTTTTGAATTTCATGAAACAATGAAATGTATCAATTATGTTTAATTATATCAAACAAAAATTGTTTTTTTTTTTTATGGAGATAATTGCGATGTGAATACTTTAAGGTATTTTGAAAATAAATGGATAAACACACTTCACAAAATAGGGTAATCATTTTTAAAAAATACACTGAAAAATTTAGATACATTTTTAGGAATGTTAAGATACGAAACAAACAACAACAAAAAAAAAAAGACTTTAATAATAAAGAAAAAAAAAATAGACAACAAAAAACATAAATTATGCTATGACTTTAAGGAAAAAAATTATTAACATCAACATAATAACTTAACTTATCGTAAAATATTTTATAAATATTATTATATATCACTGTAAAATTTATTTTATGTTAGCGAAGTTATTCATATTAATGCATAAGGGATTATCGTTTTTAAAGATGCATTTATAAACTTATGTAAAAAAGCTATAAAATTGCACTAAATTTTTGTGCAGTTTTTTCTTTTATTCCTTTTAAGAACTAGTTTCCTTTTATTCATAATCTTTACATTATACAGAATGCAGAAAATTTCTGAATAAGTTTCATATAATTCATAGATTTATAATTCATGACATGCTAAAATTTTCGTGACAGGGCTTTAATGCACTTAATACAGTTTATTTCGACAAAAAAATACAATAAATATTCATTGATTTTTGCAGACGATTCTTTCAAAAGAAAAGTCTGTTTTTTTCTTTCTTAAAATACTCAAAGAAAATAATCTCATGTTATTAAGACACACACACACGCATATATATATATATATATATATATATATATATTGACACTTATAATAATCAAATAAATCTGCGTATACGGTATTAAAGATAAATAAAATATATAACACATTTTGAAAACGAGAATTCATAGAATATATTTTCGTAGGAAGGACTTTTTTTTTCTTTCACCCAGTCCTGAAACATATATGTTACAATTCAAGCATGTATATATATATATATATATATGAATATATATATTAAAAAAAAAAAAAAAAAAAAAAAAAAAAATAAGAAAGAAAGAAAAGAAAAAAAGGGGGATTCTTCACAGTTCACCCTTATATATTTTTTTCTCTTAATTATCTATTTTAGGTCATAATAATATATTCACAGTCACATAGTCAGGCCCAGTAAGGTACTCAAATTCTCCGTTCATTAATATATCTTTTGATGCATTTTCCTTACCTTAATTCGCTGCGCAATTTTATTGCTGGAAGTTTTGTATTTTAATTGTTTTTATTTTTGAAAAAAAAAAAAAAAACTTACTAGATTTCTGGCTAGTATCATATATATCAGTGTTGTGCAATTTCACGAAGAAAAACGAGCTAGTTCAAACTCAAGTTCATCGTGCAAAAAACGAGTTAGTTCGCGCTCAAACTCATGTCTGAAAAAAATGAACGCGCTCAACTCAAGTTCATTTTTAAAAAGGAGCGAAACTCATTAAAAGTTCATTTTTAAGTGCATTTTTTTTTTTTTTTTTTTTTTTTTTTTTTTTGTCTTTTCTTTTCTAAATAGATCTCCTCTGTGAACACTTTTATAGGTAATTTACATTTTTACTTTCTCTTACCCATAAGGTAGAGAAAGTATTGTGTTTGGGTCAAATTTTCGAACGCGAGATTTTGTTATATCTACACGTTTTGAGGTCCCCTGAATGCGAAAATCATGTTTTTAGCAAATGGTCTGTGTGTCTGCCTGTTATCAGCATATCTCAAGAACAAATAGTAGCAGACATTCCAAACTTGGTATTCTAAATGTGTATCATATATAGATGCTACAGTAAGCTTTTCGTTAAGATCAAGCAAATGGTTCGTATACAGGGACAATCAAGAGAATTCTAATACATTACGTCTATGGGGGAAATTGCAGGTAAGTAGAGTTTAACGTCTATAGACTGCACTAAACCAAATGAAACGAATATATATATATTGTAATAGAGATAGTCAACTGGGAAAAAAATTTTGTGTATGCAGGGGAAGTCCCCCCTCGAGGGGAGTAAATTTTCATGATAGAGCTCGCCAATACCTTTAAAAAGAATGGTTGAACCATCGATCTGCGATAATTTAAAACAAAGTTATCGATTTTTTTCTCTTTTAACGAAAAAAAAAAAAAAAACTGAAAAAAAAATCGTTTATATATATATATATATATATATATATATATATATATATATATATTGAGAATGAAATGGAATTTTTTTGGATATTTAGTGTTATACTACTTCTCTAATATGGAAATCAGATATTTTTGTAATTAAGAATGATAAGTTTACAAGTTTAAAAAAAAGGGACTTTTTTTGGATATTTAGTGTTATACTACTTCTCTAATATGGAAATCGTCTGCATTATTATAAAAGATATTTTTTTTAAATAATTATTTTAATATATTATTTTTTAAAAACAGAATTATTTTTTAATAGCCGAATTAAATTCTATATAAATGTAGGTGCATTAATGAAACGGGGGTTGAGGGGGGAGGTAGCCCCCCCTCACACAGAACTAATTATCATATAAAACTCTTCAGAAGTCTAATATGAATTGTTTAACACAGGTTTACAGACCAGCACTCGTTATTATCTTACCTATTAATCTGCAACCTGTATTTATACTCGTAGTATTAAATTTAAGGGTAAGAGAAAGTTGTGTGAGTGACACACCAGATTATCAAATTACCAGTTACCATGAAGATTATTTCTAATTTAATGCTTAATTAAACTTGTAAACTTATCATTCTTAATTACAACTTAATAATTTAATTGTAGTAAAAATTCATTTAGTGAACACTTCTGAATAGTGGACCCACTGTTTTTGTGTGGTTTTTTATTCTCAAATTTCCAATACGTTTGATTATACACATGAGAAAACTTATTAATAGGAAACATATTCCATCATTTGGAAGTCCAGGTTCCGTTGTTTTGAAGTATAATACTATTTTTAAAATAGTGTGATGATTTGACTTAATTAATCTTTATTTGTTTGCGCCACAATCAATGTCGGCTTTGAGTTCTTGTATAAATCATTAGAAAATTTCGCTTGCTATTTAGCTTACTATAAAGGAAAAAGCATGTGTGTCAACTTGTTAGTTTGCGTACAAATTATCTCAAAAACAAATATCTCAGGGGGCAACCCAGTTTTTAAAAATATCATTTATGACTCAAAACTTGTAAATATTGTGAAGTCGTATTTTCGAAAATTCAGCAAATAGCAATACTTTCTTTACAGGGCCCGAAAGTTCAACTTAGATTACATTCGCTGAAAAAAAAAGTTACTCGCCACAAAATATGATTAACTTACTCTATTTTTTACGCATAAGGCTGCCAGAATTTTTTATTGGAAAAAAGAGGAGAAATTACGCAAAGTATTTTACTTTATAAGAAAATGGAAGACATTTAATTTTGAAAAAAAGGTCATTTTAGAGGACACAAAATTGAACGAAAATAATTATAAAAACCGATTTAAAAGCTACTTTATACAAGTGATCGAATTTTTAGTATAACATAATTACTCTTAGTAGTTAATATGTTTTTAAAGTAAGTATATAGAGGGGATTTTTTCCACACGTTTACATTTTGTTCATTGAAGAAAACAGTCATTTTGTGGGAGTGTTTTTGCCAGGAGGACATAAAAGGAATTCAACTAACTTTTACATATTTTTGTGAAGTGGTGCTAATGTTATCATTAAGACCAACTGTCTGCGCTAGGGATCTAGGTCTAAGTAGGAGAGTCCTCCGTTGGGTGTTTCTAAGAAGTCCTAGCCCATATTTAATCTAGCTTCGGAGAAAACCACGGAAAACTCTTAACGGCTAAGCCAACGAGCGCGACCAGGTATCGAACCCTGTGCCGCCTCACGTATAACAGCTTCGAGGACAGAACCTCTCGGTCACTGGTGGGTCTACTTTTATGAGAAATATTATTCATACAAAAATGAGAACACACGTTAACCCACCACATATCAAGCAGAGCGCAAACTTTTTACTGATTTCATGACGATTTCAATAATTATTCGGTGTTTTGGTTCAAAGGACTGTGCAAATATGGGGAATACTTTTATTTCTTTGTTATTCGAAGAATCGGAATAGATATAAACCATAATATGTTTTGGAAAATTTATTAAAAAGTTGCTCTTTTATGAACCTATCGCAGAAAAAGGTTCACCGCACGAAACAGCCAAGTGAGCGTCCAAGTTTTGAGAATTTTTTGAAATTAAGGACTAAATCATTTCCATATGAAAAAGAGGACAGAGGGCGAAAAACATTAAAAAAAAAAAAAAAAAAAAAAAAAAGAGGACATTTTAGTCCTGTAGAGGGTTTTTTTTTTTTTTTTTTTTTCCCGTTTAAGAGGACAGAGCGTTGAAAAAGAAGACTCTCCGCCTAAAAAGAGGATGGCTGGTCACCTTACCTAAGATTAACATGATTGCACGTTTAAAATCGATATATATATTCGCCACAGTAAAACTTTCACTCGCCAATGGCGAGCTGGCGAGCGGAAATTTCACGCCCTGCTTTAGTATATACGTTTAATGAAATTAAAAATAGAAATCTGAATTTGTTTAAATTGTTTTATATATATTTCTGAGTGACAGGATTCCCCCCCCCCCCCCCGCAATGCCCCGTTCAATTATTTACGTATTCATAAAATATATAAATAATAATAATAATAATTTGTAACGAAATTTTAAATTATGCATTTCAAGTTATTTAGAGAATTGTGTCAGTAACTTACTGATCTGAGAGAAAAATTTTAAGTAACATTCCCAGATTATCTTTAACATTCTAAATTTAAGTTTCTTCCATTTATTTCTTTTTATTCGTTGCGATAATAGAACCATAGAGGAGCTGTTAAAAGTTTCATTTCTATATTCAAGGTACCTCAAAATGCGAAATTATCCTATAAAGGCAACGTGAAGTATAGGGCTCTAAACAAAGTTTTGTGTAACATAAAAGTAAGCGAAAATAATTATCATTCTTAAGCAATTTCCTTTCACAAAGTGAATTTTGCTAATTTCCTCAATTATATCCAATTAAAAAAATAAAAAATAAAATAATAAAATTTTTGCTTATAAGAAATACATATTTATTTTATTTTGTTTAGTGCAGTCCAAATATAAGTTAATCTGTACTTAAATGAAATTTCACCTATAGACGTAACTGATTAATTTTGAATGTCCTTGTGCATACCGCATTTGTCCTGCTTCAGTACAAGTTTCCAAGTAACATTTTTGTACTAAAAAGAATTAGAATGCAGAGTTTAAACTTCTTGCTAATATTTGTTCTTGAGTTATACTGATATTAGACACACACATATACTTTGGAACAAACATCTAAAACATATTTGTCGGTTTTAGGGAACCTAAAAATGCGTAAATATATCAAACTCAATTTCAAAAATTTTACCCCAAACAATACCTTCTCTTCCATACATAAGTAAGAGAAAGAAATAAGCATGCCTAATTAAAAACATAACATAACATAGAGATAAATAATACGATGCATAATATGAAAATGGTTACTTTTTATTATTTTATAAACAGTCAAATTAAAAACATGATTAAATTAATTTTGATTGCATTTTTTGTTCTTTAAAAAATACATTTTCACAGAGTCATAGTCATATTAAATTATATATAGAACACAGCCTGTTTCATATGAATTTTTTTTAATAATGACCATTAGTGAATTTATGCAATTCTAATGCATAGTACACTGCAGTTCAATATATATCGCATCTATTATAAAATAGAAAAAAATTGTATTTGAATGTAAAAGCCGAAAATGGGGGAAAATAAAAATTAATTTAAATTATTATTAGTATTATTATTATTATATAACGTCATAAAACTTTTAGTATTTCAATAAAATTTATTAATTGCCTCATGGACTTATCATAATTTTTCTAGTAGTTCATGTGACGCTTGTTTCCATCTAATGTAGTGTTTGAAAAGATTTTCAATATATATATATATGACTTTATTTCTACTATCTCATATCTTTATTTCTATTAAATCATTAAATTAAGAACTTAATATTAAAAATACTCATTTAAGCAAAGAAGTAATTTATTTTTATTTTATACAAGAACCTACCTCGTTGCAAACGACTTCTGTGCAGAGCCTGGCAAACCTCAGAGGGGGGCCCGGAGTAGATTTTCATTTGGGTGGCCCCTCTATTTTTGTACGAAATTTCTCTCTTTACATAAATGTAAAAATATCTAATTTTTACACAGTCAACGTATAGTTATCATAGTCAGGGTTGGCAAGTTTTTGACGTGTGATAATTTTTGAATGTTTAAAAAGCATATCAAAAACATTCTGCCAAAAAAATCAAAAACCCATATTTTTACCTATAACTTAATATGTAAAAATGTTGATTTTATAAATAAAAGATATGTATGTTTATGAATACAGTTAGTTCTTTCAAATTTGCAAGACCTTTAATCCTTAATTCACTTTTGAATTAAAAATGAAATTTACTGTAGCAAAATCAGTAGCAGTTACTTTTTTATTTCATTCTTTTACGGAAAATTATTTCCTCTGAACCTTATATAACTATGTAATTTTTAATTTATTAATGCAATTGATAAGACTGTTAGTATTCCTATGAAGACTAAAAATTAAAAAGAATATTTGATACTTTGCAATCACAGTTAGATGATTTTATTACAGCACGTTTAAAAAATTTAGAAGAATCAAAATAATTTTATTCCAGAACAAGAAATGACATCTTTATATAATTCATAGAGTGCAATTTAAGTTTAAACATAAGTGTAAAGTATTTAAAAAAATAACAATTGATTCGATGTTTAAAATAAATTAAAAAAAAAAAAAAAAAAAAAAAAAAAAAACGAATAAATATTGTGTAAGTAACAGACTGTGTATTAAAAATAGTACATGATTAACATTTTAGAATGCTAACTTATTTTTGATTAAAATCCACAACATTTTCTACAAATAATACACCTTAATTGTCAAACTTATTCGCATTACTATGACATTCATTTCTTGCATTAATAATAACTTAATTTATATCGGCAAAACATAAATGGAAGCAAAACATGACCTATATAATCTGTAAACATTAGGTCCCAAGATCTGGGAAAAGGCAGATTTGCATTGCAAAAGAACATGATAAAAAAAAAAAAAAATGTTTAAACCTAGTTTTTTAATAGTATATATCTTTATTATACATATTTGTAAATTAAAATTCCCACTTTGAATAATAGTTAATACTCTAAAACTAAATTTTATTCATTCAAAAATAATTAAAACTATTAACAATAAGGATGAGATTTTTCAAGATTTTTTTTTTTTTTTTTACATTGATTCTTTTTTTTTTTTTTTTTTTTGGTAATAAAGTACATTACAAGTAATAAAGCTTGTGCTTTGTAAAATTTAAATTTGTACTTTCTGATATGAAGTTTTGTTACATAATCTAATTAAATTAAGATTTTATATATCCATTTTAATGAAAATAATCAGTTCTTTTTTTAAAAGGTTAACAATAAATCATTTATTTCTTTCTGTAATATAAAAATTTTGCCATCTGAAATCTTTTATTTCGTGCTTAATGTTTATTTTTTGCATAAAGCCCCCCCCCCCCCTCCCTTCCTTCACTTTTGTCAATCTTAACCTTGAGTAAAAAACTGTTATATAAAAGTGCATTGGATTTTATTACAGCTGAAATGTTTTATATGCAAAACTTTTTAAAATATAGAATGATTGTAGAGTATTTTACAAAACATTAAATCACAATAAATATTATGACTTTTCATTAAAATGATGCAAATAACAATTAAAATGAAATACGTTGACCTTTTTTTTTTTTTTTTTTTTCTAATGAATGTTAACTGTAACATGATTTTTATTTATTATAGAATTTAATAGCCATTCTGCTTCATAAAAATAAAATTCTTAATTTAATTTTAGGGAGGGAATTAAAAAAAAAAGGAATTACATTTCCAGCACAATAAAAAAATTTATTCAATAATCGCCTTAATTTACAAAACAATAAATCACATTGAATGTTATGAGTTTTCATTAAAATGATGCAAAATGTAATAATTTAATTAAAATAAATTGACATTTTATTTATTTATTTTTTTTAGAATGAATGTTATATGTGTATAATATAAGTTTTATTTCCCCTATAATTTAATAGCCAATCAGCTTAATAACAATAAAATCCTTTGTTTAATTTTAGGGGGAAAAAAATACGTGTGGCACTCGGGGACTGCCGCGGTAAAGCTATTGCATAGCATTTTTTATCAACTTATGCAATTATAAATATTTATTTTTTTATTTTTTACCCTTCCGCTCCTTCCCCCTTTCCCGCCCCTCCCAATAATTTTAAAAATTCAAAAATATCCGCAATCGATTTGTAGGTATTGAAAACCTCGATGTACCAAATTTGAATGATCTAACTCTGTTTTTTTTTGCCCCTCTGCCCCCCCCCTCCCCGGCCCTTCTAATAACTTTACACTTTCAAAAATATCCCCATTCGATTTGCAGGCCTCTAAAACCTATCTGTACCAATTTTCAACGGCCTAACTGTATTTCTATTTTTTTTTTGCCCATAGCCCCCCTTACCACCCCACCTAATAATTTTACAAATTCGAAAATATCCGCAATCGATTTGTAAGTATCGAAAACCTCTATATACCAATTTTTAACGATCTGACACAATTTCCCCCCCCCCTCCCCTCCCCCTTCTCGCCCCTCCTAATAATTTTACACTTTCGAAAATATCCCCATTCGACTTGCAGGCCTCTTAAACCTATCTGTACCAATTTTGAACGGCCTAACTGTATTTGTATTTGTTTTTGCTCCATAGCCCCCCTTACCGCCCTACCCCCCTACCCGCTCTTCCTAATAATTTTACAAATTCAAAATCATCCGCAATCGATTTGTAAGTATCGAAAACCTCTATGTACCAATTTTGAACGATCTGACACAAATTTTATTTTTTTGCCCCCCTCCCCTCCCCCTTCTCTCCCCTCCTAATAACTTTACACAATCGAAAATATCCCCATTCGACTTGCAGGCCTCTTAAACCTATCTGTACCAATTTTGAACGGCCTAACTGTATTTCTATTTGTTTTTACCCCATAGCCCCCCCTACCCGCCCCTCCTAATAATTTTACAAATTCAAAATCATCCGCAATCGATTTGTAAGTATCGAAAACCTCTATGTACCAATTTTGAACGATCTGACACTATTTTTATTTTTTTTGCCCCCCTCCCCTCCCCCCCTTCTCGCCCCTTGTAATGAGCAAAAATTTCACGTTTATCTTTTTTTTTTGTTGTTTGTTTGAGATATATAGGATTATGCGAAATCACGTTTTACGCATGTGAAATCACATTTTGCCCCCCCCCCCGCCCCCCTTGGGGACCGAATTTCAAAAATTCCAGAAAAGGATTTTTAGACATTTCTATTAGCTATATTTTAAAGCAAAAATTTTACGGATATCTGTTTTTTTGTTTGAGAAATGAAGGATTTTGTGAAATTACGTTTTTCCCCCCTCCCCCCCCCCCCTTAAGGGGCGAAATTTGTAAAATCGCTTGCGGCGTTGTCTTTCTCGGGTCGTAAACATTAACCGTGCCCAATTTGGTCCCGCTCGGTGAAACGGCCTAGGTTTCTATAGCGGACAGACACACACACAGACAGACAGACTCTGCTCTTTTATATATATATAGATGAAAAATGAATATATATATATATACATATATATACATACATATTGAGAATCTAAATTGAGAATTTAAACTATATGTGTGTGTTTGTGTGTATAAAAGAGGGCTACTTTTAAGATCGCTCATTTTAATATCAAAAATTTAGGTTATTTTTATAGCAGTATTATATATAAATTAAAAAAAAAAAATACTGCATTTTTGATGATAATAAAATGTATGTATATAGAGTACTCACTCATTTTCTTTCACTATTTTTTCATCACTTTCTTCATTAATAAATGCACTTTGTTTATTCATATTTAAAACACTTTATACACAAATTTTACGCGTACAGCTATTCACTGTTGTACATAGATGATAGATACCTATACACCTATATACTTTCTCACAAACAGCTGCTTACGTATTCGTCCGATTTCGGAGCAGCTCGTCTCGATCCGTGCGAGCTTCGTATAGTCGTACCATATACATACACGTTAAGGTTCAACTAGTCGCGGGCTCGAACTCACTCGTGGACGCGGCCAAAAAGCACGCTGTCTCACCTAGCATTGTGTCTAAAAGAGATAGAATCAGTTATGAGCAGTTAGCAGCTAGTCTACACGCATACGTCTAGTCGCACGCTCACAAACACCGTGCCGAAGTCTGCCGAACTGTGTTAGGTTTATTTTCGTTACGGAATTTTTTGATTCGGTCGCCGCGCTCAAAGCCCGCGATAAAAGCTATCCAATAGCTTAATAAATTATATTTCCAATACAACAAAAATGTTTATCAGAAGAGTTAGGGGGGAAAAAAATACAATAAACTAATGAGTAGGATTTGGGAGCCCCCTTAAAGTGGGGACCCGGGGCAACTGCCCCGTTTGCCCTTGCAATAATCAGGTTGTGCTTCTGTGTGATATATATTCCCATGTGACAAAGCTCATTTTAACCATTAACTATTCTTCTTATCAATGAAAAAAGGAAAGGGCTTTAGGCAATTTGCTTTTGTGTACCAGAATTGCCCACAACAACAAATCTCCCCAACGATTTACTTATGCAGACAAATTGGCGTATACCAGTCACAATTCTCAATACATTGGATTCGGCTTAGTTCCAGGAAAACAGCATGATGTTAAAAACATATTGACCAAGAAGAACGAAAGTGGATTCTAGGTTCCTTCAAATTTTAGTTAGGGCATACAAAGCACAAGAACGGGGGGGAAATGCTGTATTAATAATGCGCATCATAACATTTATATGGTTTAAAATTTTACTTATTTTTTTGTTTGTTTTATTAAACAAATAATTATTACTTATCTCTTTATTTGTTTTAAGAAATAACTATTCAAATATATGAAAGCGGGAAATTTTTATTACCATTTTCATCTCAGCTCCTAAAACTAAAATAAGAATTTTACAAAAATGATGATTATTCCACTAAACGCTGCCTTAAATATTTGAAAAAGTTATTTATGTTATATGGTTATCGTTTCTCGTAACTAAAAGTTTACTGAATCTATGTAAAATATTTTCAAAATCGTAAATATTTATATTAAAAAAAAAAAAAAAAAATCCCATAAAATACAGACAATTTATGAATATTTCGTAAAATACACAACGAAATTTTGCCATTCTTTGATAACATAATTTATATAAAACTTTAAATGTAATTAAATATAACTATGATATTACACTCAAATTGCAATATGTGCAAATCTCGTCAGAGCTGCTAGGCAGGAAGTGCTGGGTTCGATCCCAGTTCGATAATAAAAAAAAAAAAAAAAAATTCCTCTCCCTCCCCTCTTCATCCCCCGAAGTATGTGTGACACTATTTTTTTTTATAAACAGCAAGTGAATATTAGACAAAGTTTCATTAAAATAAATAAGAATGTGATATAAAAACAATTATTCTCTTTCAATCTGCTCCTAACCCCCACCCCCCTTCTCCCAGAATATACTAAGTAAAAGTGGTACCAATTTAATTGGTTGAAATTTCTAAAAGTGTATTATGAACAATCACGCTTTAAATTCATTATTTGATGTTTATTGTTTTTGCGAATTAAAAATTGCGAAAGAGCCCTTTTTTCCAGGTGCCCCTTTTTCTGGTGCCCTTTTTACCAGTGCCTTTTTTTTCCATATGCCCTTTTTTTCCGGGATCCATTTTGCTCTGTTATTTTCTTTTCTGTCCTTTTCTTCTTCTACTTTCCTTTTCATATTTCGGACAGAAATATTTAATATGAGTTTGAGCTGGAATTGCTTTTTCACGCTCAAGTTCGTGTAAAAAACGAACTACGCTCAACTCAAGTTCATAATCTAAAAAACTAGCGAAGTTCAGCTCAAAACTCAAAATTTTTGAGCTAAACTCATGAACGCGTTCGTGCATAACACTGATATATATATATATATATATAAAGTTGGTAGAAATTTTATACGATAATTTATTTTTGAGTTAAATTCTATACAGACTAACAAACTAATAAACAAAATATTTAAATAACTGATTAAACTAAATATAGACACTGGATCGATTTTTTTCATTTTCCAATTCGTGAAACATGTAAAAAATACATCACACGTGAAACATATAAAAAAGTCAAAATACCGAAGTCAAAAGTTTTCTCGAATGCCAACGTTCTAAAATCTATACCATTAATTGCGGCTGTTGCCTGTAAAGTCCGTCGTGTCCAAAATTTAAATTATAATTTTGCGGGTCATCGAAGCAGGGAAACATAATCTCCGTGGAAGATCAAAATTGCGATGGCATGCCTCAAAGCCAACCTTAGGACTGCATCGTTGAGCACAAACACATAGGAACAGTCCTTTAGATGAGGGTGCACGAATGTCCGCGTACTACTATGTGATGATGTGGGCACAGGTCGAATGCGCTGGAAATGTTGTTTCAGCTCCTCCACAAGCTGCTTCGGTGATGCTTCAGTTGGAGTAGTGGTGAAGATTTCCCCAGGGAGCCGGAGGCTGGTGCCATACACTAAATCAACTGTCGTGGCTTGCAGGCCTTCTCTGAGAACTGTCCGAAACCCCAGAAGAATGGTTGGTAAGGCAGCACAAGGGGGTACAAATCTTTTAAATCTGGGGTGTATCCCAGACAGTTTGGAGTGGTTTGCATGGAGGTCCGTTTGCACTTTGGAATCTGATTTTCGAATTTTTGATAATTATTATTTTTTAATTAATATAAAATATATAAATTTCTGAAATGATCGACTTTGGAGATAGAAACGTAAGAATGATATGGTTATCCGTGATCGGTTAGCTCAATTGGTTAGAGCGTCATACTGATAACGCGAAGGACGCGAGTTCAATACTCCAAGGAGCTATGTGTTACTTTTGGCAGGTAGTTAATTGAAAAAGTACCAATTTATTTAAAAAAAAAAATCTTTTAGTTTCTTCACAGTATCTTGCAGCCCAAGTTTTATTTTTTTAATTAATTAAAAATATTTGCCGGTGGGAAGATTGGTTCTGTCAGCTGTTGTCATAGTGTGATATGTCTGTAAAACCTAATTCTTGAACAACAGCAGCGTCACTTATCATCGAATTAGAAGCAAATGCCAGGCAGTGGGACTCGAGGCGAGGTTTTAAGCGATTTCAATGATTTTTTTTCTTTCTTATAAAGTGATTTAAAATATAGTCATTAATGTTTTTTGAAAATTCTTTTAAATACAGTGACTAGTGAAATAGGCAAAGCCTACTAGTATGTCTGTCATTACAAGTCTAATCTGTCATTATAAGATAAACAACAGATTGCCGTAAAATAACTGCAAAAGCGCCTACCCCCCCCCCTTGATTAAACGCCCCCTCTGCTTTTCACTTGAATTTCGTTTGTTTTGAAAATACCGAATAAACGCCTCCATACACTTAGTGGAAGATTCTATCCGAATAAGAGACAGTCTTTCGCATTATTTATTTCTTTTTTAAGATTCGCCTTTATAAGTCAAACATTGATTTGTTTCATAATAACTCGGACACTAGTGGAAAACGTAAGCTTCCCAAAATAGCAGCCAATGTTTTAGAACAGTTCTATAGGAAATGGTAAAGGATTTCCGAACTTTCTCGGTACGTTGAAGGCCGGTTCACTAAAAGTTAACTGTATTTATTTATTTTTATCACTGCTACTTATGCATATATATATGTATTGTTTTAAAATAATTGTTTATGTCACTTAATTTTATTCGGAAATTATGTGACAATGTCTATAAATTTATCGATTTTTCCCCTTTATCCGCCCCATCTCCAAATATATCCCGATTTTCCATAAAGATTGAGGGGGCACTTGAACGGTATTTTACGGTGCCTAAAAGTGAATAAAAATTTAAATAAAATTTTGAAATCACAAATACTTTGAATTATAGATATGAAAGTGAACGTCACAATTGATATTCAAGTAGATGAGTGATAAATAGATTGTGATAAATTAGAACAGCGAAAATATCGAAGAAAATTGAAACAAATAGTGAAGAATTTATTTATTTCTGTTTTAAATTAAAATTCATGACGATTTTTCTGAGTTTATGTGTTTATTAATTCATGTTATACGCATTTTATACATGCTTATTAAATATACATAACATAAACAAGCAAATCTAAACAAGAGCATTCATATTTCCTTTCACTTGCCCGATATTTCTCTTCACATGCCCAATTATATTATAGAAATGTAAAAAATATATTGACATAAAGAGACATGCAGATTTTTGCATTTTATATTGTTATAAGTTTATATAATTAAATATTTATATTATTTTAAATTATTAATATCTGTTTAATTTTCAGTACATGAATTTACCTGACGTGGTAATAAAAGACACACATACAGACCAGAAAGAGACAAGCAGACGGACAAACACACATAACTGCAGTGCATGTTTTCATTTATTACGCACAAATAAGGAGTGTTTCAACTGTTTTGATAGATATAAATTTGAATAAAATTTTGTAACAGTAACTACAAATTAATGTAGCGATTTAAAATTTAAAAAGTAAACATACACTAATACTTTGAAAATGATAAGTTATTTTATTTTTTAGAAAATTTGCAAAATAAAAATTTTATTTTGTGACCATATGGTTATGCCAGTTCTTACGAAAAATGTATTCTGATATTAAATTACAAGTATGCATATCAGAAAAATTCTTGAGTTCAAATAACTAGTAGTAATTCATTATTCATTAGCAAATTAATTTTATCTTTTGTTGTTCTTTTATTTTCACGAAAGGAAAAAAAGAACAATAATACATTTTGTTTAAAAAAAAATAAAAAAAAATAAAAAAATAAAAAATCACAATCAGTTAATATCTTTCAACATTATTTTTTTTTTCTTTTTTCAGAAGATCTCTGCGCAATAATTTATCTCCAGTTAAATAGAAATCTTTAAATGTTAGGAGTGAGTTTCAATAGAAAAGATAAATTAAATTATCATGAGAAAGGAAATTGGTTGGAATTGAGCTAGTTTGAATTAATTGCTTCCAAAGAATTCAATAATTAAAATGTAAATTCGCCTAAATTGAATCAGAAACTTTAGATTCTGCATAAAAGGAGATATAATAATAAAAATAAAATGATTGTGTATATACGCATATTAAAATATTATATAGACGTATGTTTATTTAAAAACTAGAAGGCTTTGCCCGCTTCGCTAGTCATTATATTAAAATGAATTATCGAAATTCCATATTGTTACTAATAAAAAATAAATTAATTAATTAATTAAAATTCAAAAATAAAAATAAATAAATAAATAAAATAAATCATTGAAATCAATGTAAATCTCTGTTAAAGTTCACGGTACCTCCGGTAGTGGATTTCCCGCTTGTCACAAATCCAGTCTGGGCCCCCATTGCCTTCGGTAACGACTTATTCGTCCCCCCCCCCCTTCCCTACGGGTGAAGTTGGACGTTTAGCAAAATCCCATCAAAGTGCATATTGCATGCGTTTAATCAACATTCGCACACTAAAATTTTCCATTCGAAGGTAATTTGGATCAGATCTGAGCTTGAAAACGTATTTTTTGTCCTGCCCACCCCAAGGGAGGGGAGTGGGTAATTTCACAAAATCCCTGTATTGTGCGTGTTGCATACACATAATCGACCCACACATCAAAAAGTGCCTTTCTAAGATAATTCGGAGTAGAGTTACATTTGGAAACATGTTCCCCCCTACATCCCTCCAAGATGCGGTAGGATGGAATTTCACAAAATCACTTCATAGTATGTAAGTTGGGTACACATAACCAATCGACATATCAAAAAATCAGTTTCCTGAGATAATTTGGAAGAGAGCTACTTTTGAAAACGTTTTTCCTCCCGCCCTTAAAGAGGGAGAAGGAGGAAATTTCACAGAATCCTTTTAGAGTGCATGTTGGGAACGCACAACCAGCACACGCATCTTAATTCTTGCAGTTCCTTCACCATACTTTGGAGCCGAGATATGCTTACAAACGTGTTTTTTACTCCTGCCTCCCAGTGGGAAAAGGGGGGTGGGGGAGGGGGGATTTCGGAAAATTCCGTGTTAGCAGGGGTCGGGTTCTTAAAACCAACCTACACACCAAAATTTGTGCCTCTATGTCTCATAGAGTCGACATGGCTGTGTTGAGTCAGTGAATGAATAGATAAGTGAGTTTACTCTTATATATATATATATATATATAGATAGATAGATATATACAGATAAATACATAAATCAGAAAAAATATCATACAAAAGAATTACCTGTATGCGCGAAACATAAAATAATTAATCACGTCCTCTTTTTACTTTCTTTCATCTACATTCGATTAATATATATAT
Organism: Salticus scenicus; assembly: GCA_963930645.1. NCBI lineage: Eukaryota > Metazoa > Arthropoda > Arachnida > Araneae > Salticidae > Salticus > Salticus scenicus. Next base: position 223,631,801 of record OZ005650.1, on the reverse strand, counting down.
ATATATATATATATATATATATATATATATTGAATTTGTAAAAATTTTCGAATTCCGGTATTCAAAAGAGTTTATAAGTTTTGAGAGGTTTTGAATATGATTTGACAATTTTTA